>WBMV01005530.1:435673-795393 GCA_013396655.1 Campylorhamphus procurvoides | reverse complement strand
ATTTCAAATGCAAGGTTGAAGTGCAAAGACTTTTGAAAACTTTAAAGGATTCACTCCTACTAGGAGTGATGCTGATGTGGAATTAGAGAGAAAATAAAGTTTGGCACTGGCTGAGGGAGCAGAAGTGCAAAAGAACCATTGTGGGGAAGCTCGGTGTCATCTTTTAGTCCATTTCCAGGCTTCGTTACTGCACACGAATCATGTGAGATGGGGGCGCTCAGCCTCTTCGCCACCATGGTCCTTGATGTCCTCTGCTCATGGGCTGTCCCTCACTGCACAGCACAGTGGAAATCCTGCTAGCTCACACTATTAAAATAAAAATAACATGAAATAACGAAAAATTAAACTGGGGTCAATGGCTACTGATTGGAAGTGAATGGAAGGGGGAAGAAGTTCAGAGAGGGCTGATACCAGGTAATACAGCCAAGAGCTGATGCTTCAGGAAGTTTTCACCAGGGAATGTGGTTTTTTTTCTCTATTCTTTTCTTTTTCTCTGCATCTTTTTTATTGATCTGCAAGAGAAGAGAGTTCTGTGGCTGTGACATCTGAGAGCTAGTGGTATCACATGCCTTTGTCTGCAGTCCCTGTCTCTGTAATTGTTTCTGGCTTCCTCTGTACTGCATGTTGGGCTTTCTCTGGGAGGCCTTTCAGCTGTCTGAAATTAAAGGTTCTTCTTCATCAGCCTCTCACTTGAGCTTCCTGTGTCCACTACTAACTAGCAATTTTCTCAGCATCCTGAATCAATTCAGTGTTTCCATCAGAGGTCAGATGTTTGAGCTGGTAAGAGCCACTGGTGGTGAGGCTGTTCACCTCTGCTTTCAACCTCATCCCTCCTCCTCACCCAGCACATGGGAGACTTGTTCAATTCTCCATGTCCTCCACCAGCACAAGGAGCTGGAGTGATGCCACAGATCTGCCTTTCCCTCATTTCAATAGTGAAACAGCACAGCCCTCACTTACATTTTAATTTTTCTGGGGAAATTGTTGCATGTTTCCATATCAGTATCAGTGTGCTCAGAGTTGACAAAGGGGAAAGCATTACCCTGCTCCTCACACCTTCTGCCTCCTCTCTGACCCTCTGTGTCCAGTGGAGTGGGCACATGACAGATGGCTGCTCAGTTTGGAACAGCATTCAAGCCTTGAGGCGCCGGCATTTCCTTGGCAGAGTGGTAACTGGACGCAGAGATTAGCACTGGCTTGTCTCCATGTTTAAATGAACTTCCCCTAATTAGGGAAATTGCCTGTGCTTACACTTCAGACAGATCCTCACTGGAATTACATTCATAAACTTCTTGTTCACTGCTGCACACCAGCTCAGTGTGAGGTGATGATTATCCCCCCATCCCTGGCTGCTCCCACCTCTGCTGCGGTGGCTACGTCAGTGCCCAGGGTTTGTGCCCTTTCACCCCTTCTTTGCTCACCTCTTTAGCTGGGGAAATGCAGGTTCCTGTTCCTCCATCTCTCAATGGTTACCCTAACACCACCAAAACCATGGCCCCACACCTAAACTTTTATTATCCACCCCTCCCTCCTCAAATCTCACTGATATCTCTACAAGACCAACTCATGATGAAACTTTCCCTACTTCCCTTTGTTAAACATGTAAATTTTTTAGGAGACTTATCAAAGAACTACTTTAGGGGGTTATGTGTGTACATATTATATTGCCACATTTTTTCTTGAAACAGACTTTTGGTATATGATGAAGACTGTGTGCTGTGAGACAAATTAAGTCTGGGGAAAAAAAAGAAAGAAAACCAAACAAATTAAGCTTGTTAAGCTTTACAGTAAACTGCTGCAAGGCTGAAGCATTTGAAAGCTGAGGTTTTCAAAGGGCCCTGAGGGAAGTAAACGTGGGACTGACACTGAATTTAATTTGCTTTATGCTGAAGGAGGCAGCTTTGGAGAAATACCCATATGCATACCGATTCCTCCAATAGATGTTTTACCAGGTTTAGCAAAAATTAGGAGCTCCAGAGCAGCCAGAGAATCCTTGTGATGGATAATAAGCAACATCCAGGGAAGGACTCCCTCTGCCCTGGTACACAGGGAGGACTTTATGAGCATCACACTTGTCTTTTAATAGAGATATTACTTTTTCTCAGAAGATACAATGGTAATTTATCAATGTACACAGACAAGAGAAAACATTTTCAGAACAGAAAAATCCCACTCTAACCTTCAAAAAATTGCAGGTGAAATCTCTGTAAGAACAGGAAATGAATTTTCTGTTAATAATCCTTAAGGTTAACAAACCCAGAAGAGCCAGAGGGTGAGAACACTGCCCGACTCTGACACCTGCCCTCCAAAATGCTTTTTATTTCATGTCATTTTTTAATTGAATGGATTTCTCTTCTGTTCTTTGTATTGCAGGCAATGCTTTGGATGGCATAAAGAGGCACCGAGCCAAAATGAGCTGGTATTGAAAGAGAACTGAGGGAAAAGCAGAGCTTGCCTGGTTTGAGAATATTTCTTTATAACATGGAAAGAGACAAACTAAACAGGCAGAATTCCCTCCAAAGGAAAAGACACCAAAACCTATTTCAGGTCCTGGTTTCAAAGTCTGGGTCCTTATCTAAGCAGCAGGGTTTGTCATCGTACATACAGTCACAGAGAGAGAAATGCAATAATAATAAGATGGAAAATCTATTTAGTGCTTTTAATATAAAGTTGTCAATCTGATTTATTTCATCTTGAATTCCAGCATCTGGAGCTTTTGTTAAAGACCAAGATGCTGCAATTGTGCAGCTTTAGCAGCACTGCAACTTTTCGTTACAGCCTTTTCTTTCACTCTTATATGTGGGGGAAGAAAGCTTGAAGCTCCAAGTCCTGATGATCAGGCTTCAAAAAGCTTGTGAAAAATACCTAGCTTCTGTGGTTTTAAAGCCTCAGTGATTAAAATCAGGATGAAGATTTTGGGGGTAACCAGACTAGCTTCTGGGCCTGGCCAACATGTGACATACACTGTAACTAAAACTAAAGAGATTGCCATGTACAGGATTCTTTTTTTTCAAATAGCAGGATTTTATGTCAACTTCATAATGGGAAGGAAATGGCCAAATGCTGAAAGTAGACAATCCTGCCTTTACGTAGGTTTGTCCCCAAAGCAGGAGCATATGAATGTACTGGAGGAGTCTCTTAAGCCTAGGAATAAAGTTTGGCCTCCATGCCAGAAGAGACAGAGTGGAGCACCTGTCCCACCTTTGTGACCAGATGCTGTTTTGGGTGCTGCATATTAAGCATAGGATCTCTCCCAAGCAGTGATGTCTCTCTGCAACCAGGCAGGGCTTGTGAGATGGCACACAAGGTCCTTGTCTCCCCCTCTAGTACTTTTACCCAAGTTTGCTTTGTGATTGGATCATTGATTGAGGGCAGAACCTAATTTATGGGGGAATTAATCCAGTTCCTCCAAGCACCAGCTGTTTGCTGAGAAATAACAATGTCCTGGGTTAGAGTAACTCTGGGGCCAGTGATTAGATCACCAGCCCTCCCTCTTGCTTTGCACAACACACAATGAACACGGCATTATAATGTCAATATACTCGGTACACTTTTCAAACCCATTGAGTAAACATGTGCTGAGAGTGTGCTGCAGGTAGGCTTGCTTGCCAAGGGCTGCTGCCTCCTTCCACAGATGGGTTTAGTGAGTACATGGTTTTGTTTAAACAGGAAAACACATTAAGAGGCACTTCATCTTTGAGTGTTCCTGTCTCTGCTGCCTGCATTCCTGGCTGGGGTGCTTAATACACATTAAGTGCAATGTGCTCATAGGACCCTCTGATTAAAATACCATTGGGTCAAGAGCACTGGAGTAATCAGGGTGATTCCTTAACTAAGAAAAGCAGTTATGTTCAGTTTTTTGTTATGTTTCTTTATGTTTCCTATCCATTGTCCAATAGTCTGTATGCTTCCCACAGTCTCCCGTGGCCACAGCTATGGGACTCAAAATAAAATCCACAGTCACCATTTCCAAGCATGACTTCTGGCCTTAGGGGTGGGTTTCTTTACCTTGCACCATGTAAAAGCTTCCATCAGCCTCAGGTGAGCATTTGTGTTTCTCGTGCAGCCAGGAGTAGTGGCCCAGTCAGTGAGCCAATGCACTCCCCATGCCTATTTTTCTGTGCTAACCATAGACAGACACGGGATGGCTTACAGATGATGCTGCATGAGGTGAATTCCAGCTGAGGTTGCTCTATATGCAGATGGTGAAGTTGAGAGGAGCCAAGGTGCTTGGCCTCTGTGAAAAAGCTCAGCAACAAATCTGGTGCCCTTAAAGTATGTTGAGTTGAGGAAAGACACTCATCCATTCAGACCCTCATCCTGACTAAATTTGTGGTGTAGAATCTAGTTTTATTCTCTTCTGCTCAATGGGATAATACAGATTTACAGCAGATCAAGTCTTGCCCAAATGTGAAAATTTACAGATGAAGTTGTTCCAGAGGAATTATACCTAAACCACTCCTTGACTACTACTCTGAAACCAAGACCAAAGTGACATTCCTCCATGACGTCCTGAAACAGATCCTTTGGCTGAATGCAAGAAGGTATCTCCTTACCTTACTGAATTTGAGTCCACAAACAACAGATCCACAGTCCCACAAGCATCTTGGTCTGTAAAGATAACAACAGAGCTGCTTTCTATTGCCTGATGAGCATGTCCTTGGAAAGGGTTCTGCCTGCTTCACCATCATCCCCAGAAGCCCCCTTGCACTTAGCCCAGAGATCACTGATGGTTCTGGACTCACTTTGCACTAAGCAAAACCTTTCCAAGAGCTCCCACTGTGATAGGCATGGAGAGGGTCCCTCACAATACCCTTTGAGTTTAGCTACTGGGGATGAGACACAGATCTTATCTGTAAAAAATGAAAAAAATAATATGAAAAGAAAACACAGCCGCTGACTCTTTCTAACATCTTTTTCCTTTCCTCTCATGAGCCTGTTCTGGGATAATTTTCTCAGTCAGGTTTTTCCATATACATCTGATATTCTTTCACTCACACCAAGATACTTCTCACCTGCAATCATGCTTTTTTCCCCTAGTAATCAAAAAAATCCCTGAAGTACGAAAGAGAGGCTATTTTGCCTCTTTCTCAGCAGATGAGGTTGTCAAAGTGGGTTTCCATTAGCTCACTATACCAAGCTCCTGCTTTTTTTGGTGCAATAGCTTCTTTCCAGCAGGCTGCGTTGCAGGTGCCAGAGACTTCCTCCCTCAGTCCAAGGCTGATCTGGTTCCTTGTGGGACATTAAGGACACAGAAGTTTAAGAAACCTAAGTTGTGCCTCAACGCTTTCTCTAAATGGTCACAGCACGTAAGGCAGATTGAACTAACTCGGGGGAGAAAAGGGCACCAGACCTGGAGATAAGCATGCCAGTATTTACACCAAAATAAATACTTGGAATAACTTAACAGAGCTAATCCTGGAGAAGATATAGAACAATTTGCTGAGTACCTTCTCAAGAGGAGAAAAGGTGGGTCAATAAAATCCTTATTTTGGGAGAAACGTAGGGAAATGCCTTGGAAACAAGGCAGGCTCTACTTGCTTGTCCTGGAAAGACAAATATTTAGGATTAGTGGTTCTTGTTGTCAGCACCTCACAGGAAAGACTGCCCAGAGGCCCATTTGCAAATCATAATGATCAAGTTTAAGTATTATTAGGTCCAACCCATGAGAAAACCAAGCAAGGAAGGCAATACTGTACAGCACCTCTCTGTATGTATGCGCAGATTCAGGCAGTGCTCCAGTACTGCACAAACACTGCTGTTAGTTACAAAAGCAAAGCACTTCACAAAGAACTGGAACTTGGTGAACCAGTTGACCAGGGAAATGGAAGCTGCTGTAAGAAGAAATGTGATGTTTGTGGTGTACCCAAAGAAAAACCAAGAGAAGCTGTCACTGCCCTCTGCAAATGCCTGAGAGAGTAGGACAAGCTATTTAAGGTACATTCTGGAATCAGAAAAAAAGTTATAACCTGTCTCCACAGCAGCTCAGGATGCAGAGGGAATAACTCTCACCACTGAAGTGTGGTGTTCTGTGAAGCCCATGAACTCTCCAGGGCAGTCGTGGAGGCTGGAAACCCTTCAGTGAGCCGCAGCCTGGAACTGCTGGGCAGAGGCTAGCACATTATCCCAGTGCTCCCTCCAACGAGGCAATTGTGGAGCAGAGCAATTTCTGCTTACAGCACTGAACAACCAGCCATTGTCCTGAGGCTGGCAGCCTGCAGGGATCCCCAAGATAAGCTGCTGACTGAAACCAGATCCTGGACACTGATGATGCCTGCAGTGTCTATCAGTCAATAAAATCAACTGATTTCATTTTCATTGAAGGGGAAAAAAACACAGAAGGATTAGGCTTGGTACTTGCACCCCAGTCACATCTCTACCCTAACAAGAAAGGAGTCTCCTGGGTGAAAATAATGTGGCAGAGTCAGGGCTGGCCAGTTTGTAACACTGGAAGCCACACTGTTCTCATTAATGAGGAGGAGCAAGTGGGGACAAAGCTCAGAAGAAGCAGCAACCAGTGACATTTCATCTGGCAAACCCCAACAAGCCATGCAGCCCCTGAAAGTGTTGAGTGTGTGGGTAGAGACATGCAGCAGGAATGGAGCAAGAACCCAGAGACCAGCCTGGAGCCTTGGCTGGGGCTGGTGACCACCTCCAGGCCAGCAGTCTGCCAGGGAGAGGAATCTCCTGCCCACCCACAAGATCTTTCCTCTAACTTTCCTCAGTTTAAATCTGGTTTTATACTGACAGCTGGTATAGAGGTCTGGTAGCCTGCAGTCAAATCTTGGTCCGAGGATTTCTGGTGCCCCAGATACAGCTGTTGGATAGGACTGCAGTGAACTCACTTCTTCCCTGGTTAACAGTAGCAAGAATGGCATATCCATGTAAAGTCAGCTATATCCATCTCTGCTTATAATTTTTCTCTCTGGAGGAATCTAAATATTCATTTCTCCTTCCCATTCATGAGGGGTTTCGTAGAGCTGAGATAGCCCGTGGCATGATTGCTGGGTTAGAAAGAAGAAGTCCCAGGGAGGCTGGCCATGCCAGGATTTTCCACACCCTCCACCTGGTTTGCATGACAGAATTTGGTTGCTTTTTTGACTGTTTGGCAGTGCTAGGGTTTGCTCCAGCCTTTGAGGGCTGCTCTAGCCTGCAGGGAGCATGGCAGCACCTTCAGGGAGATAGGTAGATCTGCCTGGAGAGAGCCTGCCAGAGCTACAGGAGCCCACCAGGTTCTACTGAGTGTGCTGCACACCAGGGCCTGAGTTAGACAGGGTAACACCTTTCACAGCGTACCAGCAGAAGATGCTTCGTCTGTTCATGAAGTGGTGTAAGAGTCATTATTTGCATCCAGAGTGATTATACACAATACCACTAGATATATTTATAAAATGATGTATTGGGTTTGTATGGCTATGGGGGAGGGCTACAGGGGTGGCTTCTCTGAGAAAATGACAGAAGCTTCCCCTATGTCTGATGGAGCGAGTGTTGGCCAGGTCCAAGATGGACCTGCCATTGGCCAAGGCCGAGCCCATCAGTGAGAGTGGTAGTGCCTCTAGGGTAACAGATTCAAGAAGTGGTGGAAAAATCTGTACAACAGCAATTGCAGCCAGAGAAGAGTGAGAATATGTGAGAAGAGCAGTCCTGCAGTCACCAAGGTCAGTGAAGAAAGACGGAGAAGAGGTGCTCCACGTGTTGGAGCAGAGGTTCCCTGCAGACCATGGTGAGGCAGCTGCGTCCCTGCAGACCATGAAGGTCCCTGGTGGAGCAGATATTCATNGATGGACCTGCCATTGGCCAAGGCCGAGCCCATCAGTGAGAGTGGTAGTGCCTCTAGGGTAACAGATTCAAGAAGTGGTGGAAAAATCTGTACAACAGCAATTGCAGCCAGAGAAGAGTGAGAATATGTGAGAAGAGCAGTCCTGCAGTCACCAAGGTCAGTGAAGAAAGACGGAGAAGAGGTGCTCCACGTGTTGGAGCAGAGGTTCCCTGCAGACCATGGTGAGGCAGCTGCGTCCCTGCAGACCATGAAGGTCCCTGGTGGAGCAGATATTCATCTGCAACCCATGGAGGACCCCACACCAGAGCAGGCATATGCCTGAAGGACACTGTGACCCTGTGGAAAGCCCATGCCGGAGCAGACTGCTGTCAGGACCTGTGGACCCAGGAATAGAGGAGCCCACACTGGAACAGGTTTGATGGCAGGACTTGTGATCCCATGAGACACCCACAATGAAGCAGCCTGTTCCTGAGGAGCTGCACCTCATGGAAGGGATCCAGGCTGGAGCAGTTTGCTAAGAACTGCAGCCCATGGGAACGACATATCAGAGAGGTTCACGGAGGACCATCTCCCATAGGTGGGACTCCACGCTGGAGCAGGGGAGGAGTGTGAAGTGTCCACCCACTGAAGAGGAAGGAGTGGCAGAGACAATGCGTGATGAACTGACTGCAAACATCATTCTCTGTCCCTCTGTGTTGCTGGAGAGCAGGAGGTAGAGAATTCAGGAATGAGGTTGAGCCTGGGAAGAAGGAAAAGGTGGGGGGAAGGTGTTCGAAGGTTTGAATTTTTTTCTTATTATCTTACTCTGATTTGATTGGTAATAAATTCAGCTAATTTCCCCAAGTCAAGCCTGTTTTGCCCATGACAGCAGTTGGTGAGTAATCTCTCCCCCTGCCCTTATCTCAATCCATGAGCCTTGTGTTATATTTTCTCTCCCCTGCCCAGATGAGGAGGGGAATGACAGAGTGACTTTGGTGGACCTGGTGTCCAGCCAGGGTCAACCCACCACAAGCAAATAAAATAGTGTGTCTTCTTTAAAATGAGCTCAGAACCATTCAGAAAATGGGAAAGATGAGGGCAAATAATAAGCACAGGGGACTAACATTAATCAAAGGGGAGCAAGAATCCTTTCAAATATTCATTTAGACAAAGAGGAGAATCACAAAGGAGAAAATAACCAATAAAACACTGAGGAATTAAATTAATGGAAACTAAAGAATAACCAGGATCTGACTTTTTTTCAACAACCAACTTATATCTATCAAGGAAACATGGCCTGGCTTCTGAGACATGATGAAGTAGGTCATCAGGATTTGAGGGTTTAAGTTTCTGGAGCTCCTGAATCCAGAGTCATATTTTTCAGATCTCTGATGCCACAACGAGGAGTTATTTGACAGATGGAGCTGTACAAAGCAAAACATTTCAAGGAGAGTGAAATTATAAGGGGCTTGCCTTGTTCAGTCAGGGCTGATAGACATTGCAAAAGACCGCACCACCAGTTTATTATTAGTGAGATTGCAGCAGTCCTAGGCACTGTGTCAAATGCGTGGGGAGAGCTTGGAGGTTTTGAAATCTGAGCAGGCCAATACAGAGCACAGAGGTGAAGAGACTTGCCCAGGGTCAGAGTGCAGTTTAGAAGGGCCATGAGCTCAGATCCCCTTGGCACCGTGTGTTCCCATTGCATGTACAGTTAGGCAGGGCTGCCTTAGGGCTGTTGCATGCTGTGTACCTTTTTGGCCTGGTTGCTGCAGACTTAAGCTTTGACTTCTAGCAGCACCATGCTTCTTTCTGGTACCCAAGCAGGAGGTTCTTCCTTTCACTTCTTCTTTCCCCAGCTGCACACAGCCTGGGGACAAACGGCCAAGAATGGCAAGTTCCTCTTTACAGCTTCCTCAGCTGAGTTATGCAAGCAATTAAACAGTTTATGCCCTCCCCCCTCCCCGGCCCCATTTTCTGTCTTGTGACTCTGTGCAGAGCATCTTTCCATCAAAATTAACAACCACCTATACTGATAGTGGTCTCTGGAGCTGCTGACCTGCCCTTCTAGCTCCAGTGCTGCATATATGGTGCTGGAGTAGCTTGGTTGTCACTATGCTCCAGCCCTCAACACGGTTCTTTGCAGAAGTCACAGCCTAGATGCTGATGTTTCATGGGCAGCTTAAGGAGTTGCCTTCACTAAGTGCTCAAGCCGTAGGTGGCTGCCCTGGAAGAAGCTGTCTCCACCAGACACACTCCCTCTCACTCTTCTCAGCAGCTATTCCAGCTGCCAGGCAGAAGCCTGTTGTCATTAATCAAAGCCATACCAATGAGAAATGGCAGTAAAAAATTGTTTGAGGCTATTTTAAAACAGAATCTATTTTTATGCTTCCTCTTGAGATCAACCAGTCTCTGCCCAGCCATGAAGCACCTCTTTTCCATTTCCTTTGTGCCATCCTGGTCCCAGGAGGATGCTAGCAAGGGCAGAACCAGGCGCTCAGCTCCCAGGGCTCAGGGAGCTCAGGATAATCAAGCTCTCCCAGCACCAGTGTGAAAAGCAGCAGGCTGGTGGACAAGGGCACACACTGCCCTGCTGTGAGGGCTCAGGCACCCAGCACAGCATGTGGGAGTCACTCGGTAGGTTCCTGCCCTCTGTCCTGTGCTGGAGTCCTGTGATGGTGCCTTGTGCTCCAGATCCCCTGCTTTTACATGCAGGTGATTTATGTCCCAGGGGCAGAGCTCGGTGGCACTGCAGCCACTGGCTGCACAGGGCTGCCTCCTCTGTGGGCTCTACCATCCCACTCTTTCCTCCCCTCTCATTCAGTTCTGTGGTATTCAGCACAAAGCACTCCTTCAAGGTGAAGGTCACTTCTAAACAATGCGGAAGAAAGACCCAGGATTTTTTTTCAGCATCTCCTATAAATGGGGACCCCTGTATAACCCCCTTAAGAGTTCCTAGATAATAAGGGAGAAATTTGGGCCACATCCCCACAGGTGAATTGCCTGAGAGGCCATCTTCCTGCCCAGGATCTCCCCTTTCTCCCGAAACCCAGATGCACAGTTCACCCTCTTACACCTTGTGACAGCGAGTGTACAGCCCTCTGCTTCCCAAAGGATTAGTCATTGCCATCGGGATGACCAGTGACACAGCCGGCTCAGCACCCCACTCCTCCACCTGGCACGGGGGCACCCACCCAGTGCCACGCATAGGCATCCCAGTGTTAAAAACCATCACAGTGACACCAAAGGCTGTGCAATACAAGATGCACGGACGGGAGGGAGCCGGCTTTCTGTCGCCAGCAGGTGGCATCGCCACTTTCAAAGCCCTGGACAGGGAAAACAAGAAAAACCTCTGCTTTTCTGGGTTTTTAACCCTGTTTGTTTAATTTCTTTTTTTTTTCAGGCGTGGGTGAGGCAAGAGATGCTAAGCTTGATACGTAAATTTATAAAATAAATTTGTAAAAACAGATTTTCTCTGAAGGTCTGTTCATGCAAAACATAATGAAAGAATGCTGCCCCATTTATTCCTGGAAAAGAAAGGGTTGGATGTACAATATGCTAAGCATCCTTACATTCTCCTAACCTGAGGAACTGAGGGTGCTTACTGCCTTGGGTTGGACTCTAAGAGGATCCAGGAACACATTTCTTATGCAGCATCTCTGAGTGCTTGTGAGGTGACAGAGAACCACACTGGATGCTGATCCCAGCCTGCTCACCAGCCAGCTCCTACATTTCACTCTGCAAAGCACTGACCAGGGAAGACGGGCTGTGCCTCCAAAAGCTGAGTCGGTAAGTCAGCAAAATATTGCTGACTAAGCACTTTGCCATTGTGGAAATCAAGCACAAAGCATCAATGACTTTGCATTTATGAGGTGGAATTACTGAAGTAGCTACAAGCTAGCAGCCTTAAAATAACCAATTACTCCCTCTCAAAAGAAACATCCTTACTAAGCTCGTGTGATAAAGATTTCAATGCCTGCCTCCCCACAGCAAAGCAGATTTGTCTGGGAGAAGTATAAGGTAATATATCCTGTCACTTCCACTTACGTGCTGCTTCTACCACGTCAAAGGGTCAAGTATGTTATGTTTTGCACATACGATTAATGATTAACTGTTGTCTGTAGAGGAACAAGTTTTACTCTTCGCTCTTAAAAAATAGACCTTGAAAGATGAAATGGAAAACCAGCCTTGGGTTGGTTCCAGTGGGTATTTATGACCACAGCATTGATGGTACAGAAGATTAGAAGGCATTTGGAATCTCAGGCTTTCCTTTCTTTCCTTTTCTTTTTTTTTTTTTCTCCTGACCTGCTCCTGGTAGGTTTGAAAATGGCTGGAAAAGCAGGAGAGATAAAAACAGGCTTGTGGCTGCAGCACACAAGTTCCTGGTCTGGTTGCCAACTCCACATGACCTTGAATGGGTCACTAGGTGAGGAAAGAACTTCTGTTTTTAGAGTTTTACAAGTTTAAGTCCAACTCCCAGAGACAGAAAACCTGAGTCAGTGTCATCCCCTGAGCTCTGGGGCCAGGCCCTACAAACACCACAGGCTTCCCTGAAGGTGGTTGTATAGGTTCTCCTTGCAACGGATGGAGGGTGAATCATCCCAACTCTTTTGGGATGAGAGGAAGTGCTCTTCAGAAGAACCTACTAAAAAGAACATTTTAAAAAAGAGGTTCTCAGCTTGGCTTAGCTGCCCAATTTTGACATGGCTGAAGGTGACTAGGATGAGTACTAGCCTTAACTTTCTCAGAATCCTGGCTTTGAATAGGGAATAACTATCCATTCTGTTATCTTATTGCTTTGTATGTTACAGTACTCACAGAAAGAACCAATTCCTACACTATCAGGGAGCTTGTTTCCAGTTGGACAAGAGATGAGGGAAGGCCAGCCTGACCCAGGGGAGCTGGGGAGCTACTGGCACCTGTGCTCAGGGATACTCCAGCATGTGCACAGTCATGCAGAGCTCTCTAGACATCTCTGGTGGCATGAAGCATTTTGGTATGTACCTAGGGGGATTGCAGAGGATTGCAGGAATAGGTGGCTATAATGCTGGTAGCAGAGCAGCTACACTGGCTTGTAGGCATGTACCTCAGCTGGATCAGATCAGACAGCTTATTGGTGACTCTCATCTTGGTGGCAAGGACTGTGCAACACATTCACCAGCAGCCCATGAGCTCACTGAGCTGGGGTTGAGGGTGCCTGTGCAGAAGGCTGGATGTTGCACACAGCGCTGTCATGGCCATGGAAACCCTCTCCCATAAAAAAGGACCACAGAAATAACCACCTCCCAAAAGAATCATATAATAGTTTCAGTTGGAAGTGACCTTTAAAGATCCTCTAGTCCAAACCCCCCTGCAACGAGCAGGGACATCTTCAGCTAGATCAGGTTGCTCAGAGTGTCATCCAACTTGACTTTGAATGTTTCCAAGGACGGTACATCTACCACTTCCATGGGCAGGAGGTCCCATCTCTCCACAGCTCAGCTTTCACGTAACAACTGTCTCTCGATGATAAAGGAAAATAAAAATAGTTACGACTAAATTATTTTTTAAAGACACCCTCTAGTCATTTGGGGAAAGATGGAAGCATGAATAGAGAGTCACAGATCAGTCAGTTGCTGTGCACAGAGACTATATTGATGGACATGTTAAAAATATCCATATGGCTGTAAGCCAGAAACCATTTTGTGTCTAAAATGGGATTTCATTTCCTTTTTCTTTCTTTTATATTGTCCTTTGTTGTTGTTGTTTCAACTTTTCTGAAGGACTCTATCCATGATTCATTAAGTCAACACTTTACACTTCATTTGTTGTGAGCCAGGGAAGGTATTTTATCTGCTAAGATGCTTACATCAACGTTTTAAATGGTATAAGGACAGACTTGCAGGTAGAATTCTGGTTCACTGCTGCAGAGCTTGCTGCACTGGTGCACTGAAAACATGGTGCATGGCCTCTCCCTCCAGTACTGCAGGGAGCTGGTCTGTCCCTGAGAAGAACAAAGGGTTAAAACTCATATAATCAAAAAAAAAAGGACAGGTTAGAAGAAGCTTCTGGAATTTACCTGGTGTGACTTTCCCTTGAAAACAGAGTCTTAGATTCGATTTTCTAACTTGCTAAGCACCACCATAGCTATTCACTGCATTGTCTCCCATTTTCCAATGTGACTATTGAATGGGGAACACCAAAACTGGACCAGGTCCATGAACTCTGTAGAAGAGCGTAAGAGTCCCATCCCTTGCTCTGCCAGCTATGCCCTCGCTGGTCCAGCCCAGGAAAGGGCTTGCCTTTCTGCTGCAAGAACTTGCTTCTGACTAAAATTTGGGAAGCTGCATTTCTGCTGCTCAGAAACCATTAAGAAGGCTGATTTCAGTGACAGGTACATAGTAGTGAGCATGGATCTGTTTCAGAGCAAATGTGCTGAATAATTGATATATCCTGGGTACAGCACTATAGCACAGTCTGTGCTGGATGCAACAAAAGCGTTGTGAAAGAGGCAGAGGAATATAAAGACCTTTGGCCCAGGAGCTACAAGTATTTAAAATCATCACCCAAGGAGTTAAATCTTCCCTTTACAGTAGACAGATGCACTTCGGCGTATAAATAGAGTGCATTCCTCAAAATGGATATAATAATCTGACAACTTTAATCAAAGGTACACAATTAGTTTTTTGCAAAATTTCAAGTCATTGTGTGCAGAAAGCAGGTAGATCTTCTCTGGCATAATGGTGGTCCTTGCTGAGATGTGACAGAGAACTCCTTAATTAATCTTTGAAATGTCAGAGCCTGCTGGAAGTAATTGGGCCTGACAGTTCAAGGGCTAATTAACTTTAAACCTTATATTTTCTCTTGCTTCCTCCACAATTCAAGGTCACTTATTTACTTTCTTTTTATACAATTTTTATTGTTCTGTAGTGCGTCTGGTTCATCTTTTCTTGTTCATCTTGTTCTTCTTTTTCAAGATCAAGATTGAAGGTATTAAGTCGGGTATGTTGCACCTAATGAATACTCATGGAGTTTCCTACTTCACAAGAAAGCTGTTGTAAGCAGAGGGCTGGTCCCCAGGGAGCAGCTCATTGTGGGAGATGCTGGCTACAGCCTCCTGAGGTATCAGCAGTATCCAGGACCAGGGTGCAGGCAGTGTTCCTGGGGATGGGCATCCTGCAGTGAGGCAGCAGGGAGCAGTTTTACAGGCCTCACAGTGCTGCAGTTTCACTGCTCAGCTTTATGTGAGCAGCATTACGTGTGCTACAACCTGCTGTCTCGGCAACCTCCGCTGGCTTCCTGCATCAGGTCTCCTGGGGCTGGTGTCCCATTTGTCTTTCTCTTGGTGTAGTCTCATTTGACCCTTGAATGAAAAAAGATGGAGGACTTTTGCAGCAGAGGCTCCAAATCCCATCTCCTGCTCCCCATACCCGCGTTGAATGACCTTGTGGCTATTACTAGAAATGCATGAAAAGCCTTTTCTTTGGTTGACAGGCTCAGTCTCTGGTCATGCATGGATACAGAGCACGTCTTTGTGGAAGCGGTGTGTGCGTAAACTCCTGATATGACCACTGCATCTCTTTGGTTTCCATACGGCAAATTTGCAGGGACAAGAGAGGCAAGGAGCTGCTTGGGAGGCACTCCCTGCAGGCATACCTAAGCTGGGAGCTGTGGGGCTGCCTTCAGGGTCTCTGGCAGCAGGAGCCTGGCAGTGGGAGCAGGGTCCTGTGCCAGTTCCTGACCTCTGCTGCCTCTGAATGGGTCTCCTCCAGGGCACAAGGACAGGCAACAGCATCCTTCCACTACCTCTTGCTGCTGGCAATGAAAGTCACAATTGTCAAATGATTTCAGTCTCTTTCTGCCTCAGGCAAACTGCGTTGATTGCATTTGCCCTCAGTGTAAAAGACTATGAAGATTAGGAAGAAAAACAGTGGCAAACTATTTGGGGGTAAGAGAAGGTTTTCATTTGCCCAGATCTGTTCATAACAAGGCTGCAGTTCTGGGTGACTAGAGCTAAATCACAGCAGTGGCCATCTCCCATTCAGCCATTAGCTTCAGACACACACAGCTCATACCTGAACAGAAGAATCATCTGTTCCAGAGATCAGGGACTGGAAAAGCTGTATCTGATTTCCTCACTCTTTTTTTAAATCCTCATTTCCTCTCAGCTAGGCTTTCTTACAGCTGCCGCAGAACCCTCTCCAGACAATATCTAATCTGTCTGTCACAGGCGTATCAAGATGTCCCTTGAGTGTGGTACCTAGTGATGACTGACAACTGTCATTAAGCACTACTCTGCAAATGACAAGCCTCATTTTGTTAACAGGATTGCCTAGATTCAGTCTGCAGTCTCAGAAGGGGGAAAAAAATGCCATATGTTCACACAGGATTTATGTAATGTCTCCTTTTACAATCCCTGTAATTAAGTAGCCCAACAAAATTAAGAAGATATGATGATACTAACCATACATTTCATATATATTTTTCTTGGTTTGCTTTTAAGTGTTCTGTCAAAGAAAAGAATGTTTGATCTGATTCAGGCTGTTTTCTTTGACTAAATGTTATCCAAGCCACGGCAAATTGTCTGAGTCAATAAAATAGAGGTGAAATATCAATGGAGAAGAGCTTTCTGAAAAGTTGCTATCTTATGGTAAAGGGGTGGTGGTGGTGGAAAGCAAATATAATGAACTAGAGAGCAAATGACAGCATGAATCCTTTCCATACAGACATTGCAATATTCCCTCTACCTTACGTCTTTTTTTTTTTTTTGTTCACACTCTTCGGGGAAGACTGTATGAAAGCACTGTCAGTTTCAGTTTTTCCTGGTCACCTTCCTATCCTGTGTTGAACGATGCTGTGCTGACAACACATCAACTGAAATCCTCTCTGCTATGAATTAAACTACTTATTCAAGTTAGAGAAGTCAGGGATTCATCAGACACAGGAGTCCAATGTCAGAAGTAATAAGTCTTTTGTTAAGGCTTGAAAGGATCCAGAAGTGTAAGGAAATCACCTCCACCAGCTTCCTTTCCTCAGCGTTGCAAACAAAGCAAATGGTGACAAGTCAGAAGCTGGTGATGCTGAAAGAGGGGGAATGACTTTGACCAAAGAGGTTTTTGCCTCTGTATGGCTGAAGCTTACATTTATCCTTTCTTTGGTCTGAACCCCCTTCACTCCCTCTCCTTGGCTACGCTGCCTGGCTCTGGCAGCCAGGACAGCCTGGAACCTTGTTGTGCCCTCAGTATGTTGATGTTTTTCTGCCTCATGGCTGTATTCTTTGCCTCTATGCACCAGCTGTAGCACACACAAAGATAAGTCAAGTGAGGACCACTTCTCTGCAAAGGTACCAGGGTGGGATGCTGCTGGAATGAAAAAGTAATTTGTTTTCCTGAATGAGGTCCAGCTCTGAAAAAGGCAAGGAGTCACTCCAAAACATGTATGTGCTTCCATCAGCTGAGAGTATTACACAAGCAATTTTGTAGGCCTTTAGGATCAGAGTATTGGTGCTAATAACACCAAGATTGCAGGTTCAATCCCTGTACAGGCCTTTCACTTAAGAGCTGAACTCGATGATCCTTGTGGGTTGCTTCCAACTCTGAATGTTCTGTGAATCTGTGGTTTTCTTCCTGACTCTGTGTGAAATACTCCTCATATTAAACCAGCATTCACCTTTGAGTTTAGTCCAATTATTCTTCTGAAAGTGGTTGTTTCTCCCCACCCTGTCACTGATGTACTGAGAGGAATTAGGGGAAAAGTGATGGTATTGGGGCTCAGGAGTGTAAGTGTGAAGCCTGGGACACTAATAAGTCCATCCAGATACAGATAACCATGCTTCAAGATGGCTGCAAAAGACCTTTTTGTGCTATGGAAATAACCCAGGAGGAGAGCAGCTACTTGTGATCACGGGTACTGCTACTTACTCTTTCTTTGGTCTTCATCAACCTATGACTTCTGTTGTATCCACAAGCAGAAACAGATGATTTTCATTGTGCTTTCAAAGCTGGAGCAGAGAAGTAGCATGCAGCAGTGAGTGGGACTGGTAATATTTACTCTGTCCAGTGGTGCCTTCTCTGTTTTACAGAGCATCCCTGAAGGAGTGTAGAAATGGCAGTGGACCTTCTGCCACTGTCTCCAGAGGGAGGAATTGTTTTGCAGACACTTACATTTTCGCTAAAGGGAATTCCAGCATCGCCTGTAGTACTGTGCACTCGCTTTGTAGCAAGAGGCTCAGACACTAGTCTTTTCCTGATGCCAACAGAGATTTGTCCTTTCCCTCTCTTCCTGCACTCCAAGGACAATTCTGCAGGTAACCAGAGAAGGCTTCCTCCTCTCCATGCCGGAAGGCATTCAGGGACAGTGCTGGGAGCCAAAGCCAGCATGTGGCTTCTCTGGGTGTGAGATGTGAAGTTCAACATTGGGAAGAAAATCCTTATGGGTTCCTGTGCCTGGGTCTTATTACAAAATTAAGTGATTGCATTTTCTGCTGTCTGTGTGTTTGGATTTTTAAAAGGCACAAGCACTTTCTAGTTTCAAACTGAGAATCAGTAGCTACACTGGTACCAGAAGTGGCTTTTGAGTGTTTCTTATGGTCTTTACTTTTGAGTGAAGTATTTTAGTTCCTGTACAAGGAGACACTGCCAGCTTTCAATATACGCCATAGTCAAGCTACCTGGGGCTCTGTGCCATTGCCTTCCCCCTGACTTCGCTATGTATAGGTGAGATTATTATTTTCATAATGTACAAGTAAAAGTTCATTGGTAGTGTCAGTATTTCCAGTGATTAATGTTGGAAAGGTTAGGCATGGATCCCTGGTTGAGATATCACTGTGCTCTAGCAACAGGGATATCTCACTTCACCACTGTGTGCAAAGTGGTTTGTTGTTCTAAGAGCGGTAAAGTGTTTTGTTGTTGGAATATTATGAAGGTTGCGCAATTCAGATGTGCTGGTCAAAATCACTTGAGCACTCTGTTATTGTCAGGCCAAGACTTCTCACTGCTCAGTGTGCAGCTGGAGGGGGCATTTTTCTTTTTTTGCATTATCAGCAGAGCAGGAATGCTCTGGTAGCAGGAATACCACAGTACCACACCTCAGCTGAGAGGCAACCACTCCTTAAAATTGATCTGGCATGACATGAAGTGCTTGGATTTTTTGGAAAAGGAACAATAAACTCTCTTGGGGGACCCACAACTACTCAGTTTGTCTTAAGACTAAAAATTTAAGGTTGGGATTCCTATTCCCTAAATTTAGCTTTTCAGGAGTCAGGCATCTAATCTAAGACAGCCGTATTGGCTGCCCGTCTGGTCAGAGGAGAGATGGGTTGCCAAAATATGGTTCACCCCTCTGAAGAGTAGATGGGATGATTTGTCCTCTGCTCCTGCCTTTGCAGTTCATTTGAATCTTAAGGTAAACACCAGCATTTCAGATGGGTTTGAGGGGAACCTACTCCTAAGAGTGCAAAGCTGCTGTAGAAGACTTCTCTCTGAACTGGGGAACTGGTATTTTTTCCATGCAACTATGTTTTTGGGATGGGTTTTTCCAAATCAGCATGCTTAAGACAAATGCAAAACCTGTTAAGAAACTAACAGATGGGGTTTTCTTCTGGCTTGGTTTGTTTTTTTCTAATGCGTGTCAGTATTTTCCAAGGGAGGTGTTTGATCTGAGACAGGCTCATATGTCAGAAAGTATGCACTGATCCCTCAGAACACAGAATTCTGCTTCACCCTCAGGGAAGAGAGGGTGGTCACAGACCTGAGAGCAGGAGGGTAAAAGAATAGGGCTTTTGGCATGTCCTCCTCCATTAGCTCATCAAACAAGTCTACCCAATACTTAATTTGGTAGATTAACAAAAGAAGCTATCCCTGCAGAGCTGAAAACAAACTTCATTATACCACTTGCCAACAAGTCTCTACAGGACCTAATTTAATATATCCATTTGCTCATAAAAGTGCTTGAAGAACAACAAACCTGTCCTGTACAAGGACAAAGAAACTTCCTATTCCCATTCTTTTTAGGCTGAATTAATCATAACAGTAACCGTATCCTTCTGTGCTTTATTTGCACATGTATATCTGATCCTGTAGAATGAGCAAGAGTATCCATAAAACTTCCCTGTGGCCTCAGAGTGCTTTGGACTCTTAACTGAAACACCCAAAATGCCCTTCACTAGAAGACCCCACCAAATATGTCAATTAATTCTACAACCACCCATTTCTGCAAAACGCCCAGAGGGCCATGCACCAGGTAATAGAACTCATAAGCAAGGGAATTCAGGAAAAATAAACAATTTGTGTGGCTATACTTATGCACACACAAATATAATTTTATAAATATATATTTTGAGATATGTATTTTTCTATGTTCACCTCTCTGATCAATCCTTTTCTTTGACTTCTCCAAAAGGTGCTGCTCCCCAGTAGGAGGAAGTGGATGTCCAGATTCTCTTAGGAGGGTTTATCTGATCAATACATGACAAGAGCATCCATCACATAATGCTTCCTCTTACACAAATTCCCTGATAGTGAGCCAAGGTCACAAATGTGAAAAGACTGTCCCCCCATGGGACTTCTGACAGATCTAGTCACCTACTGTGTGAGAAAAGGGCAAGAGGTGTTTCAGAATCCTTGCTCTTCACTGATGCAAAGCCAGCATTCAGCCTGAAAATGAGAGAGAAGAAACAGAGCTGCACCCAGACCTGCCCCACTACAGACATTACAAGCAGCAGCCATGCTGAAATATGTAAGATGGACTTAAGCAAACTGCTTGATCCTGACATTTAGAACAGACCATCTGAATAGTTCACTAATTTCCTGAATTTACTTGCTATAGCAGATGCTTAAGCCTGATTTCCAAGGTCACAGTGTGCATGACCTGATGGCTGCCTTATGGTCACAGGGAGAGGATGTCTTCTCCCCATCCTTGGCCAGTAGAAGTCAGTCCCATGCACAGAGCACACAGTATAGGCTTTCCCAGGAGCCAGTGGATTCTTATGGGACATTCCCCTATGTGTCTCAGCACAGGCCTATTAAATGCTCAGGCACACACATAAATAGCCTGGGATTAGTAATGTTCTTGGGATTAACCATGTGCAAAAATACTTTGCCAGAAGAAGGAAAAGGAAGAATATGAGAATGGAGGTCAGTGATGAGGAGACAGATGCACATTCTGCTAGCTGCTGAATGCAAGCAAAATATTCAGAACAGATCAGATACATGCTGCCCAAACTATTCAGCTACTTGTTCATCAGCCCGTAAAACGTTGCGTGAAATCCTGCTAAACTAATTGGAAAATACTGTTTAAATTGGAAAGTCACTCTCTTCTTTTTTAATGTATTTTTTTCTAATAATTTCTGAGTCTACAGAAATCTTTTCTCTCCTGTCAATTTATTTGTTTATTTATATTTTCTAGAATGCAAATCCATTTTAAGAAATCACCTGTCTTTAGATTAGAGGGTGGAATAAAAGGCTTAAATGCCAAAAAGTCAGCATATTCATTTATTTGCCAACATTCCATGACAGAGCAATCCTGTGGTGCATCACTTGGATGCTTATTCTGGAGAAAGAACGGTGTTGCAGACAGTGAAATGAAACTGAATCTAATGATGAATGCCAGCAGCTAAAAAAAAAAAAAAGAAAATAGCTTTGCAGAAGAATTTATAATGAAACTGTTTAAATTTTTACTTCAAACCAGTACAGGTGTCATCCCCCTCCTTGTTACTCTTCATACAACTTGCTACAAGCTGTTGTTTATTTAAGGATTTGACTGTAGCCAAGGAGAAACAAATGTGGAAAAGAAAAAAACCCTACTTTTCATATAAAAATTCTACAAGAATTCTACTAAATATTGCCAGTGGCTTAGAAAATACTGAAAATGCACCTGTGGCTCATGGGTTCTTGTGTATTTTCAGCAGGACACACACTGATGCCATGGCTCACCAAGCAGGGGAGGGATGGTCTGGTGCTGGTGAGACTATGACAAACACATAATGCTCAACTCTGCACTGATCTTTCAACCCTCTACCTGTATTAGTACCTGGGCAGTACATAAGGACTAAGCCAAAACCAGACATAAGAACAGGCAGGGTAGTGTTGGTAAATGGCTGCATTCTAATGAGAATATATTGTCTTAGTCCCTGAGTTTATGAATTACTTAGCTACACATTCCTCTTTATTGCTCTTCTCCCTCCCACAGGCTGTGAGCTACTCTAACTTAATACTCTTGCGCTTCCCTGGGCACACTGTTTTTCTCATGTCTCTTTTACACTGACTCATTTGCAACATTCTAGGCTCGGATGTGATTAAGAGTCACCAGATGGTCTTATTTAAACTGGCTTATTTGAGACCAGTTCCTTCCTGAAGAATTTTTTATGGCCAAGTGCAATACGTTGCCAGTCTCAATTGTTAAGAGGTTGAAGAGTAAAATCTATTTTGTGTAGATGAGATTGTTTTTTTTAAGACTGATGTGTGGGTTCTGCCTGTTGGTTGCATCTATGCAAGCAAACAGCCAGGAGCCTTGTAAATCCAAAATCAATCTGTGGAGAAGTTTACCTATATTATTAAATTTGCTAGGATCCTCGAAGCAATTGTAAAGGTCTGATACTCTTGGGAGGTGGAAAAGTCAAAGCAGCATGAGAGCTCTGCTGGATCACTGACAGCCTACAGAAATGTGCTGCTTTGAAAATCAGTTGTTTACCAAAAGGTTTCCAGGCATATATTGCCTGCGAGAGCTAAAATGGAAATGCATTTTTTTGTTTCATCATGCTACACACAGTAATCAGAAATAGAAGAATTCAGTCTGATGAGAGTTTTCATTCCTTTTCTTTTAGCAAAAAAAAAAAATCTGAATAGCTTTTTGTTTTTCAGTACTTGCCTTGTTCCAGTGCTTTAATGTACAGCTTTTACCCGCTTTCTTAACTGCCACTTATTCACTTTCTAAAGCACAGGAAAATTAGTTTTTCATACAAAAGGGAAGAGGTGTTTCATAAATAAGGAAAAGCAGGAGTTCACTTTTACTGCCGTCATTTGTCACAGAAAGGGCAGGGAAAGTGAACAAAATCTTTGTTTGGTGGCATTTTTAATACTCTTGAAATACTCTAATATTCTGAGTAACCAGTCTCTGTTTAAGAACTACCTCTTGCTGCATCTACAAAGAAATCTGCAGCAGTGAACTAGAAAGCATACACACCTTACATGGCATATTAAAACTATTAAGTAAAAGAGATCTAGACATGTTTTTCCCAACTTTTCATGTTCCCTTCTTGTTCTCTTTCAACAAGCCTTTAATGATCAGCTCCCTCACTGTGTCCTTGGTGTTCTACATAAAGATCTTTCTGGAAATATGAAAGGTTTTCAGATGTGATGCAACTCTTACCTGGATAGTGGCACTCTGTTCATATAGTTTAATAGCAGCCAGGCTGTGACTCAAGGACCTGATGCTGCAGACTCCGGAGCACATGCTGTGGTCACCGAGTAGCCTCATTTAATAGAACAGGCAGCCCATAACCTTCTCAGCTCTCTCAGGCGAGCATCAAGGTGTTTTAAGTGATGCCACGATTGTAATTCTCCCAAAATTCCTTCATCATTCATCAGTTTGAAAAATGAGTTAAGTGACAATAGAAAGTTTTGTGGTGCAAAGGAAACAAAAGAGAACATTTTCATGCCTTGAGGTGATTGTTATTTAAGCCTTGATCCTGCCAAAGTTTATGCACTTGTTGAAGTATGTAACTAGTTCTGCTTGCTGTTACGCAATTCCTTCAGCCTGTGCCCACTGACTCCAGCCAGGGTGGTGCTGCTTTTATGCTGAAGGTCCTGCATAAATGTCTGCAGCCTCCTTGGTGTTGGGTCTCAGCACTCTGGAACATGGACAATGCCAAAGTCTGGTGGGTTGAAGCCCTGAGCATCAAATCAGTTTCCACCTAAGCAGTGTGAGGAGCTGAAAACACTGTGCTGGTGGGGAGAAGTGAAAGAGATTGGGGGAGGTTCACAAAGATTATCTTCAGCTATATAAAAATTAAGCATCTAAATGAATTATGTAGGCTTTTTAAATGCTCCACAGAAGAAAGTTAAGCATCTTATCTAAGAGGTCAAGGTAGTGGATGTACCTTGCTCCATGAATGACAGGTGGAGGCCTGACAGATAGTTTAGATAAGATATCCAACATTTTTAGAGGACTAGATTTAGATGAATTGAATCCCATCCTCAGCATTCAAATAAAAGGAATCTCAGAATGTGGCATAAGTTTTGGCACACAGGCAAAAATTGACACTATTGCTCCTCATTCAGTTGTTGTGCCTGCAGCTCACTGCTAACGACAGACTCAACATAAGTGAGCAGTGACACTGAGGTTGGACAAATTCTCCTTTCATTTAACTTTTAATTAAAAGAATTTTAATAAATTAATAAAACTAAATTTAATAAGAACTAACAAGGCTCTGTAACAGCTATACATATACAGAACAAACTGGAATGTGGTAAAACCTGTCCACTCAGTCTTTGAGACTCTGTTGCTCTCTTGTTGACAGTAAACCAATTAGAAGACTTCTAGTGCTGCCTATTTTGGGAGCAGTTATCTCTAGAACCCAAACACCTACTACCGTTCACACAGGCCTTGGGACTAGAATGAGAAAGGGAGGTTAGAATGAAATGAGGCCCTCTTGGATTTTTACACTCATGATCAGTGAAAGTGAAAATAGAGAAATAAAATCAATCTCAACACTGGCAGCATTCATGACCCAGGTGACTGTGAGCTTGGAAGTCACTTAGAATTCAGGTTCCTATTAATTTGCCAAGTCCCTCACTTATCGTATTGTAAGACAGGAGTCATTTAGATTACGTCAATGGAGTCAAACTCGTATAAAATTATCGCAGGAAAATGCAGCTTAAAGTCTGTTAAAAAAAATTCCTACATGCAAGACTCCATTCCCCAGAGCTACTTTTTTTTCCCTGTATTTTCCCCTTTAAAACTGAAAGAAAGGGGACCATTCAGCAAAACAAAAAGCAGTTATTCAGTGTTTCATATACTGACAACATTCATCCTCAGGAAGTCTTTGTCGATTGTGCCTTGCATGTATAGTAATAAAGTAAAAGAAACACAAAACTGTGGTGTCTCCATATCCTATGGATGACATGAGACTATTGTCCTGTTATGTTTAAACAATACAGCACCACTCATGGAGAGTGTCCCCAACAACAGTAGCCAGTTACCAGAGGTCAAGTAATCTCTTTAGCCAATTAAAAATAGCATTTCTAGACACTGCTTCATTCAGATATTGTTTCGAATCTAAAGACTAATGAATGATAGAAAATAAAGCAAATTAAATATTGCATTGACATAGTATATGTAAACAACAATTAACTCCTCAGTGCAAATTCTGAGATGGATTTTTATTTTCAGTTCAAGTAGCATGCAATCAGATTTGTGTGTAATCTCTTTGAGAGCTTCAGGTAATTTAAAAAGTGTTCAGAGAATTAATATACATGTGTGCATATAGATTTAGAGCCTATATAAGCATACATTTAAATATATATAGACATACATATGCATGTAAAAAACAGCCTTAAATTACAGGCATATGAAGGTCCTTAAATTAAAATAAACCTGAATAGTTGTAACATAGTGTAGATAACAGACATGAAAATCAAAAAAGCAAAAATGATTTCTTACTTCAATTTAGTATTTTTAGTGCTAATTTTATAAATAGTAAATGTGGGCTATAATGGGAGCTCACTAATGTTTAGCTGCCCACTAGAGACCCTTGCAGTAAAAAAGAAAAAGAACTCAGCTGCCTAATCATGTAAAAATAACCTGCTGCAGTCAGCAGGACAGAGGGTTGAAAAAAGAGTCAGTACCCCAGGGTCCCTGCTGAGCCTGGCTCTGTGCAGCTAACAGGCTACACTCAGCCTTGGGCTGCAGCGGCTCCTATAAGGCACAAACGAAAGCTGGGATCCTGGGAGCAACAACAAGCAACTTGAACTTCGGCTCTCACATTCAAGAGTTTGACAAAGCCATTTTTCTTCTACATCCTTGATCAGTCTGAGGCTGTTACCTGGTGCTCTTCTACTGTCCTCTCTTGAACACAAACCATGCATTTTTCTTTAATTTTTTTCCAGACAATTTCTTTTGTGCCATTCAGTTTTGCAACAGTCATTCCCCAGAGTCACAGACTCTTGTTCCCTTTTCTGCAGAGCTGTCATTTAATTTGATATGGCATTTTTCCTGATCTTTGATCTCTCTCTTCTCTGGCAAATTTAAATAATTTTTGCCACCATAACCCTTACGACCAGTTGTATAGCACTCCTTTATTTCCACATATTTGATTTCCTGATGCTAGAGAGTATTTTACTGCTATGTTTTGTTAAATTCAAGTTCAGACCTTGAGCATTACTTCAATGCTTCCCCTCGTTCCTCCTCATTGTCAGGAAGCTGATCCAGGATGGATGCTTTTCTGATAAAACTTCTTCCTATTTCTTATAAATTATAAAATAAGGGACTTCTTCCAATTGTTCTCAGGGTTATATTTCTATACGAGCTGGACAGATGTATCTGTTAATTCCTAGAAGTACACATAGCTAAACCACCTCAAGAACACTGACAATTTCAGAACTCTCTAAAACAGTCTTGGTGACTTCTTATTCATGTTATTCTTTCCTTCTCCTTATTCCAACTTTGTACCCTCTTCTATCAATCTTCACCCCTGCTCTTAGGAGTTACCTGACATAATTTATGACATCAATAACTGTACCATCACTATGTCATGTCTCTGCAACACCCATTAGTTTGGCAGAGCATCGTTCCCGCCTGGTTCAGCTGCATCAGGAAGGTCAGAAATAACTTTGGGCACATAGTATCACTAGGTTGTTTCCTATTGTCTTGTGTTTATAGACAGGTTCTGCAAATGTGAGGGGAAAAACTAATCCCTAAAGCATATTGGGGCGTTCAGAGGAACAATGCGAGTTGTTTTAAATAGCTGTGTGGTTTTATTTTCCAGCAAGATTAGTCTGATGAGTAACTTCAAAAGTAAATAAATAAATCATGATTCTGGCTGGCAGTGTGTATTATAAACTACAAAATCTCAGAGGTCCTTCTGTTGCCTTCCTGATGGCTTGGAGAAAGGTGAAGACCTGAGGAATGCTATTCCCAGAAGCCTGCTGGCATTGACAGAGAGACTGATAGGAACCACATGCTGGTTTGGCTTGACACAGAAGCAGCAAACAGGCAAAAATCAATGTTCTTCCAAGGGAAAAGAAATGAGTTTAGTAAAAAGAAATAAAATAAAGAAAACTCTGAAAACACAAAATATGATTTTTTTTCCAGAGGCCAGAATAAGAAACCAACAGTGCATAGGGGCAGACAGCGGGTGGCCAGCCCTCACTTCCAGTGCAGTTTTTTGCCTGAATGCTTCTTTGTAAGGGCCCTGAATTAAGTGTGACTGAGTCACACGGAGTTAAATGCAAATTCGGATCTATAAGAGTTAAACAAAAAAAAAGGCCACGTGTTTCTACAAAGGTATTAAAAGTATCCTGTTGAGAAACCCGGTGTGTTCCCTGCTGCCCTGGATATCTTGCCTCTGTGGCTGCCAGAGAGGGAAAGAATCCTGATCTGTCCCACGGCCAAACTCTGGAGAATTAAACTCTTTGTCTTAGGAGCCTTCCACCTTCCTAAGCTGCTCTGAAAAATCTAGACACAAATCAGAAACTGCTTTAAAATAAATTTTGTGGTGGTGTGTTCCCTCTCCTGAAGATGCTCCTGTTCACAGCCCGCCTCAAAGGGAAAACACTGGAGAACAGTATTGGACTGAAAACTTTCAACATCAGTCTTGGGATGTAGGTTCAAAGTAGTAACCAACCTCAGCAATAACAACTGTCAGGAGAGAGTGCAGCTCTTCCAAAAAACAGCAATCAGTCTTACATGTTAACAATGGGTTATGCAGTCATGAAGCTATAAAGGACATGAAGTTTTGCGCTTCAGGGCATAAACCAGCCTCTCTGGCAGCCTTGGCAGCAGCAGAAACTTAGCAAATAAGATGATTATAACATGATTGTCCATTGTGGGGGTTTGTGTGTCTTTCTCTGAAGCATTTGATGCTGGCCACTGCTGGAGACAGGATATCACACTGGCTGGACTACTAATCTGATTTAGTATAACAGACCTTTTATTCCTATTAAGCACATCTCAGTACAGAGTCAGGTTTCAACTAGCACTGATGGCCATGAAATGCTGAAACCACAGCCCAGCGTACTTGTAGATACCTGGCACAATTTTTCTCAGAGGATGGCCAAATTCTACTTATGCCATGTCATATTTTTCAAATGAGGAGTAAAATACAAGTTACGTACTTTACCATTTTCCCCCCTAAATTGCCAAAGCAATGATGATGAATGCTTTTGCACCTGAATGGCTAAATTCACATGACAGTTCTGCAAAGGAGACTTAATGGAAACAAGATTTGTGCATCTGAGTACAGGATTAGGCCCCAAAAGCAGAACTTTTAATTTCACTGTTGCTAGCATGCTGCTTGAACAGCATTTCCCTTTTTTGCTTGATCCTTGGATGCAGAAAAGATTTGTTTTCAGATGTGTATGCCTGTAGCACTTGCTTGGGGTTTATCTGCAAGCTGATCCCAGACTCAGCCTACAGTTATGCTTTTGCAGGGTCCCTCGTTCCAGCTGACCACTGCTGACCACAACTCTCATTTCCTCTCTCTGTACATGTGAAATGAATATTGTCATAACAACCTTTCTTAATACGTGCCAAAGAGAAAAGACCTTTTTTCTGTTTCATATTTGACTATCCCGCACTTTAAATTACAAAATTGGTGGGATTTACCCCTATCATCATATGTAGTACAACTTCTACCAGGATCATAATGCAGCACCTCTTTTTATTCATTTGTCCAGCACACAATCACTGTAGAATGATTCCCAGCATGTCCCAGTTGTGCCAGATCCTCCATTCATTTGTGTTTGGTCATCATAGATGAGAGTCAGGGGGGAAAAAATAATTCAAATGTGATATAAATGTTAACTGTTGACTAAACTGTGAACCTTTCAGGATAGAACATGATATGTACTTATACTGTGCTGTGCCTAATACCATGGCATTCTGGCAAGCAGTCTTAATTGTAGATTAATTTAGAGATAGTAGTCATCATAATAGTAGTAGTAGTAGAAATAATAACAATAATAATAATATAAAAGATCATTGACATATCTTGGTCGATACAGCTGTGTGCAAAGAGCCGATCCTCATTTATACAACACTTGGCAGAAAAGTTGAATAATTGGACTGTGTACACAAAGTAGCAAGGACTCAGAAGTAGTCAGAAGTAGTCAGAACTTCAGACTCTTCCTGTAGTCAGAAGTAGTCAGAACTCCAGACTCTTCCTGTACACCACTTCATCAACACAATATGCATGATCCTTCCTCTTAATGGACTGCTAAAATAGAGGCAAAAAGCAAAACCCATAGAATCATGCTGGTTTCTTTCCTACGGTAATGTCCTATGGATGTACCTATCTTTATGCACTACAGATGAGTTCCTCCACCTAAATAATTAAAAAGAGCCATCTCCAATGCAGTGGGTGTGCCCTGCTGCTGCCTGCTTGCCTTGCTGACCACTTGTCCAGTTTGCCTGTGCTTATTGCTGTCCTTACTTGCCTGACTTGCTTGGGCACATGGACTTCTTGATGTTCAGTTGAAGGGTATTTCCATATAACCTTTGGCAATTCACCATGTGTGAGCCATAAAGGATTGCATGGTGTGCCTTGCCTCCCTGTAGCAGAGTTGGTGGAAAGGGCCATGTATCTCAGCCTCAGTGTGGACAGGGACATAATTTTGACTTGTCACCAATTTCAGTTTACAGCAGGAGACAGCTGTGATCTGCAGTGTCTGAAAAGCAGTTGCAGTGCATATTCTCTTGTCCCTACTATGAGAGTGATAGTGGGAAGGGTATGGGCAGGGCACCTTCTAAATTATCCTGAGATCACCTCAAGGCACCTGCACAAGGCTGCTGTCTAAAGGGAGCGAAGGGCTGGTCTGCACGATGGCCTTGGAGCAGATCATAAGGCAGATATTAAGATCCTGTTTAAATTTAAGATGTTGTATGTAAGGGTTTTTTGGTTATTTTTTTTTCCAGGGAAAAGCCCACATCAGCACGGTTCAGCAAGATCTATTATAATTCTTCAGTCTGTCACTGATTTAACCAGAAAGTCATAGGTGCCTAGGAATACGTATTATTTGGGATGAAGAGACATCCTTCAAGAGTAATCTCTTGGACTCTATCAGTATTTTTATTTGGACAATCTATTAAAACAAAACAAACAAACAAAAAAAAGCAATGAGAACCCCTTGCACTGTCTCTGTCTCTTGAGGACACCCCACTGGAGAAAAAGCAAGTGGTGCTTCAACAATTTTCTATTACTCCCACAAACACAAGCTTTTCTATACTGTTGGTGTCTAGAAGGCCTGACTGAGAGTGCGGATGTCACTGACTCCCAAAAATGTACCATCTAAGCAGGTTAGGCTGACAACAGAGGCAGTGATGTGCCTGAAGTCACATGATGTATGTCAGGACAAAATTCTGACAGAGGTCACACATGTAGGTCCAATTCTGTTGGCAACCAACTCTTCTTCCAGGCATCAGACAGGGCTGCTTGCTGTCAGATCTGTCGTCTGAAGTAAGTAATTTAATGTTATTTTGGGGCAGAGTACAAAGCAAAGAATTATAACCTCTACAATGGATGGTGTCTTGCCAGGGGTTGCCTTGTTAGCATGAAGTCTTAAGAAAGGCAACCTCAAACTTTGAGTATTAAAGGGAACAACTCTGTCTTAATTTCCTGTGGTTTTACATGAGATTTGTCTACAAAGGAACCATCTGTCACCATCTGCTTGATTTTCTTGATTTATTTTTTTTTCTTGGGCATTTTCACAGTATTGGTATGTGAATGTGCCTCTCCACACCCTTCTTAAAAGGCCAACTCATTTCTTCAACAGACCTGTACCTTGTGCAGATTTTTTTTGTGTCTTTGAGGTGGAGTGCACTTTTCATCAGGCACTGCCTTTCTTTGAAATGCTGTTGAATGCTGGTCTCCAGGAGCCGCCTGGAATAAGGAATAAAACACCCTTTGCACACACTGTCTCAGATTACTTGGATCCATAACAAATATGAAGCTCTTCAGGAAGCAGGGTGGCTTTTGAAAGGGCATTTGACGTGCTGAGGGAGTGCTCTTTCTCCAGGTGGTTTTCCAAGCTGGTAGTCACTGCACTGTGAATCTTACAGAAGCTTTTTTCATTATTAAAATGACACAGTTTGGAGGGAAAAAACCAAACAAAAACAACAACAAAAAAAACCAAACAAAAAAAAGACCGAAACAAGAAACCCCAAGAATAATGTGAGAAATGAGAAATACAGAAAGGTTATGTACAGGCTCACACTCGCGGATCTGGGGTGCAAAAAAAAAAAATAAAAGTGACATGAAAATGTAGCAACCTTCCAGTATCTGAAAGGAGCTTACAGGGAAGCGGGAGAGGGACTCATCATCAGAAACTGTAGTGATAGAACAGGGAATAATGGGTGCAAATTGAAAGAGGGGAAATTTAGGTCAGGTATTAGGAAGAAATACTTTACTGAGAGGGTGGTGAGACACTGGAACAGGCTGCCCAGGGAGGTTGTGGATGCCCCATCCCTGCCAGCGCTCAAGGCCAGGCTGGACAAGCCCTTGAGCAACCCAGTATGGTGGGAGGTGTCGCTGCCCGTGGCAGGGGGCGTTGGGGCTGGATGGTGTTTTAAGGTCCATTCCAACCCCTCCGCATTCCATGATTCTATGAAAATTTCCTCTTATTTTGTTTTTTTTTTGGAAGCAGTACAAGAGGCCGGCGCGGGCTTAGGGGAGGAGGCGCAGGCCGCGCACCGCGCTGGGGAGGCCGCAGCAGCCGCAGCGCCCTCAGGGCAGGGCCGCTGCCTGTGCGCGGCGGGCGGGGTGAGGAGGGGTGGGTGTGCGTGTCTGCACCGCTGCCGGCCCGCACACACCGACCCATGCAGGGCTACTGGGGCGGTGCGGGGCGGTGCGGAGGGCGGCCCCGCCCCGTTGGCGCGGTGTGAGCGCCGCCGCCTACAAGCCCCATGGTGCCGCGCGGGGTGGGGCGGTGCCGTGTGACGGGACAGGGGCGGGCGGTGGGGGGTCTGTCGGTCGGTCGGTGTGTGCCCCGCCGCGTCCCNGGTCCTGCCTGCGCGACAGGGTCGCCCGCGCCGGCTGCCGACGAGGTGACTGGGACGCACCATTATCCCGCGTGAATCATCCCGCCGTCGTCATCTGCCGGGGCTGGGAGACACGGCGCAGGGGGAGAACGGGGGAAAAAGCCCGCACGCAGCTCATGTGGCGGTGTAGTCCTGCTGCCTGGTCTACCTGGCACCGCTGCTGCTGCTGCTGCCGCCGCTGACAGGGATCTGCTGCCATCTCTGGTCTCCGCTGGCTCCCCCGGAACAGCCCGGCCCCGCTGCCCCTGGATATCCCTGCTCCTCGGCCGGCCTTCCCCGCTGCTCGCCGGGCACCTCGTCCGTCCAGGGCACCTGGGAGCTGCTGCCTCCGACACTGACACCGAGTTTGCTGCTTGAACATCTCCGGCGGGCTGCTCTTGGTGCTGCCTTTATTTTTTATTATTATTATTTTTTCCCTTTTTTCTCTTTTTTTTTTGAGTTGATTTTAAGCCATTTAGGGTAACATCAAAATGTCCAGCAGCGTTCCAGCTGATATGGTGAGTCTTGTACTCTTTATTAAATAGCATTGTTGCAGAATAACGCTTATTTCGGTCTGGTTTTGGCAGAAAAGATGGAAAGAAGAAGGGTGTGGGAAAGAAAAAAATGAAAATGTCTCGGTTGCATGTGTAAGGAACATAAAGTTCCTAGTTAATAAGCCCCCCCCCTCCACCCCAGATGCCGGTTCTGCTTCGCTTTTTGGTATCGGAGTGGGAGATCTGCAGCGTCTCCTCCTGTGTAGCAAGGGAAGGGGAATACCTGCGCTCCCTTACCTATGGCAGTCAATACCTGACTGCTCACGCTTCTCTCGGGTAGCACCAGCACCGTCGAGCTTTTTTTGGGCGAGGTTAAATACAAATTAGACCATTCGGGATGAATTGCTCGACACATTGTTATTTTGTTTTAGTTTTTATTTTATTCTTCTCTTTTATACCTCCTAAACTTGGCTTGTATCTTGCCGACGCTTTGTCTTCCGATGTTGGTGGGAAGTTAATCTGTTCACTTACTGCCGGGTCAAGAGGGAGAGAGAAATTCTCATGCGCTTTATTTTCATGGCGAGGTTCTTTGTGCACTAGCTGCAATCTGGACATTTTTCAAGGGCACTCCTAGTACTTCTTATGGCGGACTGTACTTCAGCTTGTATTGGTTACTCGGCTCGGTACATTTAAAATAGGAAGGTATAGCAGGGCATGAGGAGGTAGGGTGAATCAGGTCTGCTAGGTAATCATCCGTTCAGCACGAACGGACTTTCTTCATTTGTATATATTTCCATAAATCAGGATATATTTTCATAAATCAATTCGGTGGGAGGGGGGAAACCAAACCCAAACTTGTAGCTATAGTTTCGTATGTTAGTTCTTAGGGAAGAATATTGTCCCATATCTCCACATGACTGTTCACATTTAAAGGTACTTTTCCCCCCTCCCCCCCCAAAAGCAGAAGACTTGTCTATGCTGCCTTTTTTTTTTTTTCTTTCGGGATGAAGTTCTGTTTTGAGTATAAAACCCACCCAGGTAGTGATTACAGTAAAACCGAGTAGCCCTTGTTTTGGTCATTGACGTACAGTTAATTGGGATATATATGGCAAGTGGTCAGTTGAAATAATGCTATCTTTTTAGTTGCTTATTGTGTTTCTTTTGCAGCTTGTGTACAGCAGTCACAATGAGTAAATTTTGACCAAAAAAAAAGAGCGGAAACAGTAAGATGTTGAGGATGATCAAACATGGTTAATAAGCTTACTTTTTATTTTCTTCTGCCTGCCTTTCTCAAATACTATAAATAAATTTTGCTTCCCCTGGACCAAAAGAGCGATGAAAGGATTTAAAATCGGAGGCAATAATCTCCTCAGCTATCAGTTTTCACATATTTCTTTATAGTGTCTCTCTCTCACTTTCTCTCTGACTGTTAAAGCCTTCTGAACCCCCTTCTCGCTTGCACGTGGCTGTCTAGCGTTATATCACAGAAATCCTCGCCTTGGCTGTGAAGGATTAGATGCAAATCTCTCAGTGCTGCTTTTAAGTTGCCTGGAGGAGTCCCTTGCCTGTGACATGAAGTGCACTCCTCTTCCCTCTCACCCTGGGCTGAGCTGCCACCTGCGCGTTCCTGCTAGGTTCTGCCTGTCTGGGAGTCCTGAGGCTGTCACTAGGCTTGTAGTGTTTGACATTTCCTACAAAATGTATGCATTTTAAGATAGGTAAAATACCTTCTCTATGAAAACTATTTCCTTCTGTAATGAGAATACCACAGCCGGGAATAGCTGGGCCTAGTGCTGCTCTGTTTATTCAAATCAGGAAGAAGCTCGTTATATATAGTGATGTTTAAATATTGAGTCATTAGAAAAACATTTGAATGAAGATGTTACCAATGTCGATAGAATTTGATTGAATGAATAGATACATTCTGCCCTGTATTGTTTGTTTTAGTTTCTGCATTATTAGCTGTAGTTTCTCTCTGAAAGTTTGGTGTGTTGTGGAAATTCCAGTTATTAATTACAGCTAATAAATGCTACTTCAGAAAAAGGGCGCATGAAAACTCACTTTGGGTCTCCTTTTGTCACCATCCTCCATATTTCAAAGGAGCTTGTTCAGGAAGAAAATGGGATTGCCATTTGTTTGCTCTTTAAAGAGGAGCACTTACCAGGCTGTCACCTTGTTTATATATGTTTTTATTTAGTGTAAGATTTTGCAGTTTGCATTTCTCTTATCCACCCACTGTGTAATTTGCATTTGCCAAAAATTGATTTCCCATTTCTTTAGGAGTTGCCATCAGTGTGATGGAGTGTCATGTTAAGAAGACTCCATTGGACTTAGTAAATCTGCTATGAATTACATAAGTATTATAATAATTGCGTTTGAAACTGTTTATGTAAGATTCATGAACTTACCCTCTCATAATAATATTATAATTGTTGCTTTGTAAAAATGTGTTAATTTGTCTTCCTGTCCCACCTTTGAGAATGATCTGCTCTACATAAATTTGTAGTAAATTATCTGATCTTCAGCAAGCTTTGTACTTGCAAGTAGGCATAATTTGACCCAGTCTCCTGTTCTCTGACATTTAGTTGACTTCTTTCCAGAACTGCAGCAGATTTTACCAGCTAACCATTTCCACATCACTTCTTAAATAATTAACACAGTACTTTATCTTTTGCATTCCACTAATAAATTGGATAGTGACACACCACATTCCGGGTATTGTGAGTTTGTGGTGCATTATTCCTTAGCAATGTGTGCTACTTACAAGTTAAAGCTCCACTCCTGGAATGAAACCTGCTAATACTGACCTCTCTACCTAAGTAGTTTCATTAACTTCATTAGGACTAGACATGTGTGGGGCAGTTCTTGAAGACTCTTCTGCATATCTAGAGCCTGATTTGGTTCAGTGTTTCGCATAAGTACTGGTGACTAGCGGCAGCAGTGAACCTCTGATTGTGTTCAGTAGTTTCATCAGATAATTTATCAGTTTTGCCATTTGGTAGTAGATAGAGTTTGACTGTAAATAGCAGCAGGGCTCTTTGCAAGTTGTATTTCTTTTGTAATGATAAATAGACATGAGGTGGTTTGTGGACTTGTGAAATTAATCATGCTGGGTTTTTTAAGTAGACTAAATGAAAATGGTTTGATACTTGTTTAAACCCTGTGGCTGACTATTTTAAAGCAAGTTATGAAAAACTTAAGCTCAGTCAAGGCATGATTCCTTAATCAAATAATCCCTTTTATTCCCCTTATGGAGTCATCACTAGAATCTGGAAAGCTGTGTCTCTGTATTCTGACTGCCTATGATATTTCTCTTTATAGTTACAATTCTTCAGGGATCTTGGAAGTCCACAACGTAACTAAAAATTAGTAACAGTGTCCACTTTTTCCTGTATTTGGTGTGTTTTATATAGGTGTGAAAAGGCTCTGCCAGCACTTTCTTTCTGGGCAGTTCTTTGCATGTACTCTAAGATATCCAGTTTTTTCTTCTGTGTGAGTAGTAACAGAGGGTGATGCTTTTGGCTCGCGGTAGGGTTTTTATTGTTTGGTTGGTTTGCTGTCAGGGGTTTTTTTTGTGTTTGGTAAACAGCAGAATGCCGGAATCTATCAAACAATTTTTAATTGCACAACTGTTGAATCCATATGCTATACTTAGGAGATGTAGGTTATATGGGAGAGATTATTTTTAAGAAAACTGAATGTTTGGTGTAACACAGTTGCAGACGTACAAGAGGGATGGGAGTGTGTGGTGTAATATGCTTGTATGTGGACAATGTTAAAAGGAGGTAATAGGTAGAAGAACAACAACAAATAGAAACCTTGCTCACTTCACTCCTTGTTAGTGTCAGCATTGTTAATGGAAATGTGCAGGTGCATGTTCTTTTTTAGGAAATTTAATAGAGAATGGTGATGAATAGTTTAAGATATGTAGGTACTTCCTTTTTAATACATATTAATGGAGGCTAATGGTGGAAAAGGATGGACATGTAACTGATGCTACATCAGTAGGAGAATCTTGGCATCCAAGAATAAGGCTCAGACATGAGAGACTCAAAGGAATAGCTGGTAGTGTGGCAGCTGAGTTTTATTGTCCCTTGCTCAATCTAAACAATTCTATCATTTAGGAATAATAGGTGTACTTTGTTCACTGATAGCATTTTAATGTATTGGAACAAAATATGAGAAGTCATGCATCTCTGTTCTTCTATTTTAGCTGCTTTTTGTTTCACCTCAGAAGGTAATTTTTCTTGTTTTGAAAATCAATGTAGTCCTAGTAGCCTTTGTGCATAAGTCATAAGTTAGTCCCCTAAGTTGTTTTAATAATAAAAGTCTAATTATTTCTCTTTATTTTTGTACCCCCCATGTGTTGAAAATTCATTACATTCTATGATAAAAATAACTTATTGAGTTTTTCTTTATGGATATTTTTTCCTTCCCTTTTTTGATTTATCACAATTGTTTGCTGATTGTAATGGATAGGAGTAGCCTGTCTTTTGCCATTTTCAAGTGTTTGTTTTGGGTTTTTTGCCTCCTCTTGGAGAAGGAGTTGGTGGGATCTGTGTTATAATAAATAGCTTGAAGAAGCTTCTTCCTGACTCCTTATATTTCGAGACAATATATAAGCCACTTGAACCTTTGTTGCTTGTTGCAGTTTTTCTTGTAATGAAATGAAGAACCTTGTTCTCTGTTATCTGCAGAAATGTCCAGGGATAAGCTTACCAAGGCTGATGTTGAGTATATATATTTGGGTGTACTCCAAAATTATTTGTATTTCTCATTCCACCCCCCCACCACCCCACCCCCCCCATTTTCTTTTTTTGTTTCACAGATTAAAAAATATCACAGCTATTTATCTAACAACCAAAAAGAAACATATTAGTAATGACTGACATTTTTATGTATGGTCCTGTAGAGGAAACTTCATAACATGCTAACACATTAAACATATTCTGAAACAATGTTTGCTTGTCCTTCATCTCATTTTCTTTGGTGATGAGCAGCTGTAACCTGTGGATGAGATACAAGTGCTGGGCCTTGGTGCAGCTCTGTACTTCAGATGGAAGCGTAGGCTGGTGGTGGAAACTGTTCCTTCCTTCCTGCCACCCACCCTTGTTGTTGTTACCTGAATTGGTTTCTCTTTGCTTTTGTTGTCTCATTCCATGAAATACTAGAGGGGACTTATAGTGAAGGACATTTAACTCCTCCCTTGTTGGGAATGCTGGGAAGCCAGCAGTAGCTGCTGTCAGGTTCCAGCGAGACTGAGAGGCAAAAAACAAATGCTGAGTGTATCTAAGTGTAGTAAAATGATCACATCTACAGCAGGAACACTCAATTCTGCATGTTAAAAAATTGGCAGATGTCATCTGTAGTAACTGGACAGGTCAGTCAGGGCCTGAATGGGGACAAGTTGTACCTCTCAGATGTGGAATTAGGGACAACTTCAGGTATGTGTAGTCTGTGTTTCAACTTGGAGCTTGTGACTGCTGTTTGTGCATATATAAATGTAAATTCTAGATCATTCAAGGCCCATATCTCACTTCCTTAGCTTGGCTTAAGGCTGGAGTAGGAAGTTAGCCTGGCTGAATGTGGTCCTTCCAGTAGACTGGGTAAACAATGCTTCCATGATACTGTAAACAAAATGACTATGGGCATGCTTTGCTGTTTTGTTTTGTTGGTTTGGTTTTTTTTTTAATTGAGAGTTCTTCCTAAGTACAACTTTCGTTAAAAACCGTGGTCGTGGTATAGGCAGTCAGTGGGATTTACTTGTTTTATATTTCTGGTCAGTCAGCTTTGGTACTCGGTAAAAGTCAGAACATAAACTTTTGGTGATATCTCTATATCTGCTTATGCAATAGTGAACAGAACAGAGACCTCACTTCTGACTCAGCTTGTGAGTGCTACATTTGCAGGAATCCAGAAATATCTGGAATGTGACTAATCATTCTTGTGGTTTTATATAAAAGAGATAGTACAGCATATTTTCAGTCACTTCTAAGTACAGTGTTGGTTCCACTAGCTTGGTTTTTGTTCTAAGTATGGTGAAAGGTGTTGCTGCTGATCAGTACTCTGTCTCACATTAAGTCTGTTTTTACAGCAATTAGTTGAGCTTACTGAAGTAGCAAGCCTTCCCTGCCACAATTTTGCATGCGTAAACTTTAGCTCATCATAATTATTAAAAAGTTATCACTGAGTGCACTGTTTTCATTTTAGAAGTTGTTGAAAATGAGCAGAATGTCAATGAGAAATTTTGATGTTGTTATTCTCATGTCAAATCTAAGCTTTGAGACTCCAGCTCTTCACTAGTTTTAACATAATTTAGAGGTCTGTGTTTCTGAATTTAGTTATTGTTAAAAATTATCCTGTAAATTCTTTTAGAAGGACAGCCTTTAATTTTTTCACAGCTTCTGTTACACATACCTTGCAGTGTATCTTTAGGCAGTGACTGGAACACTTTTCACTTGATATATCTCCAGACAAATAAAAAGTCACAGATGTAGCACTGAGTGTTGCAAGCACTGATAGTGAGGAAATACTGAGGGAAGAAAAGCATGAATAATCAAGACCCTGCAGAAACTAGTAAAAGTGAAGGTTGCTGAGGCATCAGTTGAGGTTCTGCAAATAGCACTGTGTACTTCAATACTGTGGGGTTTTTTTGTATCTGAAAAGAAACGTGAAGGGGGAGAAAAGTTGCTAAACAAGCTTTCTAACAATGCAGTTAAATTATGTAGGAAGTCTGTTTGGTTTTGAGAGCAACACTTAAGGAAAAGGTTAAAGCCTTCTTATTCGTACGTCTGCTGGGCCCTGAAAGTATAGTTCTGCAGAAAGACTTTAATGTTGCAGCTGAAAACTCATATACCTGTGGAAATTTGGTGTATCTTGTGGTCACTTACTGGGAATGTGTTTAGCTGCTTGACAGAGGATAAGTTTATTGCTGCTTGTAAACCATCCACAGTGAAGGACTGCTCTCAATTTGTAGTAAGATTTGCAAGTGACTTAAAAATCTGATTTAAAAAATAGTGTACATTTTCCACAAATAGAAACTTTGTGTAAAATGAAGGTTTGGCAGATTGCACAACTGTGACACTGCCATCAATGTCTTGTAGGTTTTTTATCTACTTTCTCTAAAGAAATTTGAAAATAGCTTGCCTGTGACAGGATTGAATTTTTGGGTTTTGGTTTGGCTACTCACTTAAAATTATTTGAGAGATTCAGTTTAGAGTTAAAGGGAAAGCTTGTGTCAGAGTTTAGCTGAGAATTTATTCCGTGACACTGTTGTTATGGAGACAAAAATAAGCAAGAAACACTTTGAGTTTTATGTGTCTGATATAGATTTACCAAGTAAAAGCAGAGATTCTGTCTAGGACTTTGATAGATTTGTTTTATTGCTACCTACCAAGAATCTGTGCCTTAGTGGGATGAAGGTACCTAAATGATACTTCCTGTTCAGCTACAGAGATGCAATCTGGAAGTGTTTGTGTTGGTGTCTACCTACTGTGACAGTTTTGGCCTTTCTTGAGGGCTGGCACAGATTGCTGTTCAGGCCAGTCCAGTTTATATCAATGGCTTGGACCACCGCTGAGGAACAAAGGTGGTCTTATCCTGGAGTGCTCTTTAGCTGCAGCTGGGGATCTGAATTTTAATCTGTGGATCTATTGGCTGTTTGGATGGGAATGAAAGCTTAGCTCTTTTTTTTTAGTTTGTGTTTTTGTTTTGTTTTTGGTTTTTTTTTGAGTGGTCCTGAGCTCTTCTGTAAGCTCTTTTGTGATCATCATTATGCAATATTAACTGTTTCATCTTGTGCAAGAGGTTATCTCTAGCACCTGATAAAAGTGGGATGCCAATTTCAAAATAAACACAAAGAAGCTGCATGTGTTTTTCTTGGGACAGGAAAGAACAGTGTGTTTCATCTCAAAAAGAATAGTACTTTAAAGCCATATACTGTAGTATTGATGGTATCTCCTCAGTGAAGTTATGATTTTATAATGCTTTGTGGTCTGGCAGAGATCCACATCATCATCATCTATTTCTTTCTGATACTTAACATGTACTCTAGATGGTACTGCTTAATCTGTCCCCAGAATCTGACCTACGTTTTTAATATAGAGAAATAATGGAACAGTGACAAAATAGTGAAGTGTAGTGTTAGTCAAAAATCTTTCATAGCTGAGGTTGTACATTTAGGATTCTCTTTTTAAAAGTAGATTAGTGCCAATTCACATTGAATATATGTTGCATATACTAGTAAGTGTCAGGAAGCTTACTAAAAATTACATTACTATGAAATAGTTCTTCTAAAATTGTAGTCCTTTTCAGAACTTACTTTAAGATTAAATATTTTCTAACATTTTTTAGGCGTGCTTACTTTTTGTATACTAAGAGAGTAACTGGAAGTCTTTGTATGCTTTTAAACCTGAAGCGCCTAGTTGGAGTATTTTTTTTTTTAATTATAGAGTTCATATTTGTATAGGCAGTAACAACAAAATAATTTTTGGAATACTGTGTGTTTGTATTTGATGCACAACACATCACTTAGGGCATATTAGATGTGAATATTTATGTCATTTTGCCTGTGAGTGAATATGCTTTTAATCAGTACAAATGAGTTACACATCATAACGGCTGTGCAGTGTGACAGTGAAAGCTTAGCTCCCACTTCTGAATCCAGGTTATTGATCTGTGATGGAAGCAAACTTTATTGGACTTGCATGCTTTACTTATATATTGATTTATACTTTGCATACTTGTATAGCTATTTCTGGCAATAAACCCCAAACTCTCAGAAAGCTTTATTAAAATGTTTATTAAAATACTTCAGGTTTGTGGAATAAATCCCCATTTGCTAACTCTGTATGATTCAGTGGTAATGAAGTTAACATGAAATCACACATAAAATTAGTAACTTGCAGTACCCATATCATAGCACGTAAGTGTTGTTGGGGAGGTACTAGTGTATGTTTATAAGAATTGTTAAAAAGCTATTCTCTCAATAGAGTTGTGTATTCTCTCTTATGAAGACTTTCTAAGTTCTTGCGTGCTTTCATTTTCTGGGTTTTACCTGCTGGACTCTATTGCCCTGTATTTAGCAGGACTAATTGTGGCAAGGCATCCCATGCATGCTGTAGCTGCACTCCCTGACAGTTTCTCAGCAGGGGTGGTACTGCAGGTAAATCTCTGCCTGGGGTTGGCCTTTCACTGGTTAGTGTGATTGGGACGCTGGCATTGGTGGTTTAGCTGTCCTCCCAAACACCTAAGGACATGCATTGCTTTTTCCTGTTGCACAAAGGTCGTAGTAGTATTTCTTAGGGTCATTCTAGTTTGACTGTATCACTGTCCAACTGGAGCTGCTGTGTTTGTAAGGTGGGTTTTGTCCAGCACCCTATACATGAAAGTGTATAGGGACTGTTGGACATGAATATTCAAAGATTTTGTACCAAAATATGCTGTAATGTGTATTCTTCATCCTGTGGATTTCCAAGAAAAGCTGTTTTAAAGACCATCTATATAATTCAAAGATGTATTAAGTATTTTATGTAAGGTCAGCGCTATGCTAGTTCACTTCAAGCTCAAGTACAAAGGAGGGAAAGCTTTAATCTCAAAAAAAAAAAAGTTAAAAATATGCTAGTATTTCCAGTTGTCTAGACAGAAGACTGAGGTTTTAAGGTACAATATGTTAGGTCTGGCACTAAGAGAACAGCTTGTTACTGAGATATTTGACTTTGTCTTGAGGATCTCATTGTCATAACTAATGGCAAGAGAACTAGGAGCTCTTATTAAAGAGGAATTGCTACTGGGCTTGATTACTTACTGCCTCTGGACAGCATATTTCCATATGAATTAGGGTTTCATGTAAGCCTGAAAATGGGTAATTTTTTAATATTTTTTTTCAAGTGGCATCCATGAAAATTTATTTGGAGGTTCAAAATAGCCACTGTAGGGGTAGAATGCCAGATAAACTGTAAGTGGCGTTGTAATGAGGTCTCTGATGAAGTAACCATATTATTAGTTGCAAAATTGTCTGAGTTTGGAAAGGGTCATCTTTGAGTTGTTTCTTCTCACTAGGAAGGGGGAAGGTGGTTGAGGAGATTGCCGTGGAAATCCCCGTGGAGGCCTGCAGTGCAGTTGCAGAATACTTCTTGTTCCGGAATTCTCAGGCAGGCAGTTGATGATCCTAGCATATGTGCTCCTTGCACTTAACTGCAGGAGGTAAGCAGGACTTGAAAAGCTTTTAATGGGGAAGTTTTGGTGGGGCTGGACGCCAGAGCCACAGCTGTAACTTTCCCTGAAGTAACTATGAAGAGTGGAAAATCTCTGTATAGAGCCTGGCTCTATTTTTAAGCTGAGCTTGTCTTTCGGTACAGATTTTGTGGCTTTTAAGCAAATACAGTTTATCTTGTACATTTTGCTACTGTGAGAATGGTGTATGTATCATAGCACTATGTTTGTCATACATGGAAAATTCATATTAAGAGGGAATTCCTTCCACTTGTAAAACAGAGTACAAAACCAGTCCTAAATATCTGGCTGTTCAACAATATTTATCCATCCTGTGGTATAAATGCATTATTGTCTCTTTTTCCAGAACCAGGTGCTTTCCTCCCCTTGCCTTTTTCAGCGCATCCTCGTTGTTGAGAGACTGGATCACTGTCTTACCTTCTTGTACTGCTCAAACTTTTCTTGGAAGATCAGTCTTAATTAATCTTCAGATTAATTCAAATTTCGGATATTGTGGAAATGTGTTTTCACTTAAATATACTCTTATGCCAGGTAACTCTGCGGCAGAGTTTCAGGGAATAAAGTCTTACAGTTTCAATTGCAATTAGCCAGACAAAATTCAAACCGGGTCAAGACTTCCTTGGTTTTTTGGGGTTTTTTTGGTGGTGTTTTTTGTTTGTTTGTTTTAATGACATATTTTGAATTTTGTTGACATTTCTCAAGCCAGCTCTGCTCTGGTGCATATTCTATGCTTCTTAATCTTGGTTGTTGGTACAGAGCATGACTGTACCAACATTTGTTAAGCCAGCGTGCTCTTTGCTGATGAGAAGGGTTTATTGCAAAAGAGTTCATGTGGACAAGTTAATTATAGTGAGGCAAAGATCAGTATTCATATACTGAGATGCGCTCCCAAGAACATTTGGAGAAAGGTTGTAACTATATTAATAAGTTATAAAAAGCAAGTTTTGAGGCTAATGCTTTAGGGGAAGCTGGTTTTCCTACCAGCTTTGTCTTAGGGTCATGGTAGTATTTCTTTCCACTCTTCTTATTGTTTGAATATCACGTGGTTTTAATGCAGTATTTTTCTTGATTTTTCAAACAACCTGAGATTCCGAGCACTTAATTATCAATTATTGCCTTAATATAGCTGTCAATTTTCATGTGCCTACTTCTTAAATAGCATGCTCTCTGTTTACATTTGAAACAGTCTCAATTCAGTCTCAGTTCTGTTTCTACGAAGTGAAATGTAAGAAAGACAGTTTGCCCTATCCATAGAGCACAGAGTGATTATCAGTCAGTGCTTTTATGTGCAAATGTGCTGCTTGGTAAATTTCAAAGTCAGCTTTGAAAAAAAAACCAATCTAACAGACAAGTACCAAAGTGAATAAATCAGAGTGCTGCCAGATAAGGCAGAGTGTATGTAGTTTCCTGCCTTTCATAGTTGATTCTGCTGCTGCATGTCAGGCCTGACTTTGATGCTTAAGTAAGTGTCCTAGGTTATGAATTTTATTTATAATGAATGTGTGGTTAGGAGGTGATTTTGTTCCCTTTTATTGTTCTCCTCAGGAAAGAAAAAAAAAAAGAAACTTCTTGCTTTATCCTGTAGTTCTTAGAATATAGAAATGAAGACCAGAGGGAAAGAAAATTGGTGTAGTTAATGCCTCTTAGTTTTGATGTTAGTTTTCCTTTTTATTCTTTGGCTAGACATTATTTTGCAGGAAATGGAAGACAGAGAATTATACTTGAATAAACACAGCACTTTCTGCTGCCTTTTATATCACATCATAGTTTTGCTTGTAGAACCAGATGGTTACGTTCCAAAAAGTGGGATACAGTTTTTAGGAAGAACTGTAGCTCTTTGTTGTGAGTTTGAAATTTCCTATGCAAAAATCACTTAATCAGAATCAAAAAATATTGTAGACTTGTATTTTTATTCTGTCTTTAACATTTGGATAAAGCCAGCAATTGTTTTGGGGTGCTCTGTTGGAAGCTGCATGGACTAACCATTGAGTGTCTGTGCAGCCGCTGGGTAGGGAAGAGAAATCTTTTGAATTATTTCAAAGTGGTTCTTGCTGGGTTGCTGGAAAAAGATGACATTCACGTTCCAATGCAGGCATTTTGGACTACTGTAGCAGTGTGTAGGATGGGTGGTGGTAGCAACTGTAAGGAGTACAAATCATCATTGTGCAACCATCTAGTGACAGTGAACATGCCAGTGTCAAAGCCGTCAGGCTTACTTATGAACAGTAATGTTGCATACAGGTACAATGGGCTGCAAGAAATAGTCAAGAAGTTGTCACAATGTTCTCTTACCTTGCATAGGTTTTTTACTTGGAGTGATTAAGTTCCACTTAATTAAATTTTTTATTTTTTTCAAATGAAAACAGGTTTCTGATGAAGGGCACCCTCACCCGTCCTCTGCCTGCCAGACACAAACATATTCAAATCCATCCCTTAATATTTGTATTTTCAGTACTGCTGCTAAATGGAGATAGAAAGACAGTGTGTGTTACTTTGCTAGGTGGAAAAATTATAGAGATGTGTCTGTGTAAACATTATCTCACCTTTTGGCAAAAGTCAATCTTACATTACCAAATACAGGCTTTAAAGCAGTAAGGCCTCAAATGCTAAATTCAGTTGCCTAAACGTGGGATGTAGTGCCAGTGTGCACATGCCAGTGTGTCCAGGATGGCCAGAGAGGGCTGGCAGCAATGACACAGGACTTACAGAAGATTCATGCCCTGCAGGAGATGCAGCTGTTCTGTATGAAGGGAATATTTAACATTGCCTGAAAATAGCATTAGATGTATATGTTTGGGTAGTTCTTTTGAGCTGTTGGGGTTCTGTAAAACCTCATTTCCTATCCTTTCATATTTGTATTTTGTAGGTTGTTGTTTCTTAGCTGAAATTCATTAAGTGGTGCTTCAAAAATCATTAAATGATTTCATTTACAGTAAATCATGGTTCTATCATCTTTTTTATTTCCTACAGAAAACTCTCACATCTATGCTTGAGCATATTGCAAAAGAAAGAAAATTTTCTGGCATTCAAAATACATTTCTGTAATTTTTGTGTAGATCTTCTCCTAATTAAAACTCTATGAAAATAACAGTGTAAAACTGCTTGTAGTGGTGAAGTAGATACAGTGCGATTGCAGATCTTTGACAAGCATGACCCAGGCTAAGCTGTAGCACACGGCATGTTAAGAAGAAGAAAATGGAAGTTTATAAACATTATCAGAGTAAATTTAAAAGTGATTTAAGTTAACAAACAAATGACAATTTAGTTAATGTAATTTGGGTTAATTTTGGAAATGTTTAAAGTGTATTTGAATGGTCTGTTCTAAAAATCACAGAAGAAATTGGAGTGTATTTTTGCCTAGATGTGTAATCACACCTGTGGAGCGGGAGAGAAAGAATACTGTCTATAGAAATGTTGTTTTAATAATACTGAATTTTTTATAATGGAGTCTTGTAAAGAAAATCAGATATGGACGGTTTGGATTTTTTGTTTATATTAGATTAAAAGAAAGAGGCTTACTACTTTAAGCTTGACAAGTCTCTCTTGACATTTGGCCTGAAATATTTGCAAGATATTTCATATCCTCAGAGCAGAAATGAATATGAGTGGGTTGAAAAATTATGCTTATATAATTAAATAATGAAGATTCTTTGGCATTATGTAAGGTATGAATGCAGGGAAGCTTGTTATCATTTCCCTAGCAAGGTTTCTGTTATATACTGGAGTAAATTTCATGCCTATATTTTGATACATATATTTTACATTTATACTTTGGATGGCAGCTTTTGATAGTTGTGTATTGCTAAAGATTGAGTTACACATTGAATGGAGCCTTTATGCTGTGTTTCAAATTAGCATTTTTGTCTTGAGTTTCAAAATATTGGGTTTGTGTGTATCGTGTTTTTTCATTCGGTTTTTGTTGTTGCTAGTTCTGGTTTGTTGGTATTGTTTTTAAGATAAGGGAGAAGTCTAATGTTCATGAAATTGTACCTTTCCAGCATAAATTGTTGTGAAAGTTATTTTACTTCGACACATCTTCATGTTTTGATGAATTTCACATAGAGGAATCTTTATATGGTAACTGTAAATAAATATATATCTAAATATAGCCTTCATTCCTTTGACAAGAATAATATTTGCAGTTTTGTGTCTAGCAGACTTCTTTTGGATAGTTACTGGGGGGTCAGTGAAAAATTGACAAAGAATTGGTAGATTGAGAGCCCTGGAAGTAACACTTGACCTGAGGAGTCAGATTTACTTTTTTTTTTAAAATCATTTTAAAGTATAAAGAAGCAAAGAACTAGCAGTCTACAAGTATCTTTGTTCAACTAGATCCATTTTCTGCCGTGGATACATGGGCCGTTACACTTTATAATACAGCCTCTATTTGTGGATGAGTGTATCATGATTGTTGAATGCAGGCAGTTTGTTCAAAAGACTTCTATTGTTCAAACTAAGCTGAAAATGATCTGTAGGATAAAGCTGTAACATAGTTCTGGATTTCCATGCTTTGGAAAACATTATATTGTCAAATCTGCGCACGTGTCTTTGTTTAATTCTATTTCCTTTTCCTCGAAGACTGATGGTTAATAAATTACATATCTATTAACAGAATGTGCTCAATATTCTATTAAATAATAAATTTTAGGGTTTAATTTTGATGGGATGAGAATTTTTCACCCAATGTAATGTATTAAAGAGAAGGTCAGCCTGCATAACTCTTGTGGGCCCTGAAGTAAGTAGCATGCACATTTGTAGCATCATCATGCTACTTATTTAGGGAGAATTAATTGCCTAATCTGTAGTGATAGGTATTTGAATTTTGTAAGTTTAATAATTATAGAATCACAGAATAGTTCAGGTTGGAAAAGATCTGTAAGATCATCAAGTCCAACCATTAACCCAGCATTGCCAAGTTCACCACTAAACCATGTCCCTAAGCGCAACATCTACACACCTTTTAAATACCTCAGGGATGGTGACTCAATCACATCCCTGGACAGCCTGTTCCAGTGCTTGACAACCCTTTCAGTGAAGAATTTTTTGCTAATATCAAAAAAATCTCCCCTGATATGTGTTCACATTTCTTTTTTGGGAATGGTCAAGTCTCTATAAATGAACAAATGTGTTCTTTAGACATGTAGAAATATTACAGGTTTTAAAAATAAGAATGAAGAAGTGCAGATAAGTAGTTGTGTTGTGTATGTTGTGTGTTTTTCTTTCCTTTTAAATTGATGAAATATGGGGCTGTGCTACTTTAGCTTGAGCCCATAATGAACTTGTGTTTTTGTGGTATTAAACGTGCTGGTTGAGAGTTCACAAGACTGACAGACTATTATTTCCAAGTTTAAGAAAAATCCCTAATATGAAACAACTTTTTTTGAGAGGATACCTTCACTTTTTCTTGTACCATGTGGAAAGGTTAAGACTTTAATTTATAAAGTAATAGAAGGGAATTATATTTTTTATTTATAACAAAGAAATCTTTCCCTGCCATCACTGTGATGTAAACCAAAGATAACAGCATTACTCTGTGAAAACTGTGTGTAATTGCATGGCATTACATTCCAAAGCATGTATGTAGAAGGCAACTGCATAGCTGTATGAATATGGGGAATTTTTTTGTTTGGATTTTTTTTTCTTAAGCAACATAATATTTAGGCTTTTTTGCTTGGTATGCATCTAACTTTTTTACTTGACGTACAAGGAAGCAACCTGAAAACTCCTCACTTCTCTGAGCATGTTGTTTTGTTTTTTTCTAGATACCAGAAATGTGAAATAGGACATAATCTGTAGAAACATGTTTTTTGTTCTAAGCATATGTGTATGAACTCCAATAGATGCTTGGTTCTGTTTCATCTGAGAATTATTCTAAGAGTGTTTAAATATTGTATCTCAATTATGTTAAAAAATTTTATTTGGAGACTGAAGCAAAGACCAATTTCATAACCTGTGCCACCATCTGTTAAATACAACAGGAGCTTATTTTTTTTTTCTGGATGGATTTAGCCAGCTGTCCATTTTGCACTGTTGCCTGTATGGAGGCGTGCATTTAAGAATAACACAGTAGGCTTTCTGTGAGTTGACAAAAACCTTTTTTATTTTGATCTGAGACTCTTTAGCTTGTCTGACACTTCCTTATATTTAGTCTCTGGCTGAAGAATGTATTTGAAACCTTTCCCCTGTTGCACTCCTGTAGTCTGTGCTTTCATCTTCTCCCACTTAGGTCTGGAGCTGCTCCACAGGACGAGACATGTGCCTTCTCAGCGAACGCTCTGTGAGACATGTGGACGTATTTGCTAGCGGCAACCCAAAGTCCGTTCTAATCCTATTGACATCCAGCCCACGTGGCATTCACTTAATCTGTCGGGCACTCTCCTTGCTTTATCTGACCCTGTGAGATGATACAGCAACCAGCTCTTTGCTGACTGCAATTTAGAGCTGGCTTTAACTTTAAACATAGTTCTAGAAATGACTTTCCTGATTTCCATGGGAATTTTGCCTTTTTTTTTTTTCAATTATAAAATAAAGCCTTAGTAAAATCTACCAGAAGTCAGTTGAAGAAGCTGCCTGAAGCCATGTGTTGTATTTTCTGTTTTGGATATCCATGAAATACATTGTGTTCTCTGTCTGATCACTCACTCTTAGAATAGAAGAGCTCATTTCATTGGCTCACTCTATTCTGTCAGGTCGAGACTGTTGGGCTGGGAAAGGGTTTGGCTTCACTTCTTGTGGAAATCCTTGTTTGTTTATTCTTCATCACTGTGCTAGGTAGAGGTGTCTGCACCACTTAAAATCATGAAACCCCTGAATTCAGTGTTGTGTATGAATACCCCAGTATATTCTTGTCCTGTCCAGCTTAGTTTTCTGATCTTCTCAGAACAGCAGCACTGTTTTGGTACAGCTTGATGCAATAGCATTTTGCTGTGTCTCCGAAGTGTAGATATGCATATGAAATGGAACAAGAATTTGTTGCTATTGTATGGAGTACATCTGGGCTACTAATCAAGCTGAGGTATCAAAATACTTGAATTGCTTGCTTTCCTTATATGCATGTGTCAGTTGGATAAACTGAACTTGAGAATTAATTGCATCCAGTCTCTGCAGTTTGTACATGGTTTGCTTTGGCTTAACTTTATTGGTCTAGCTCATCAGAGGCTTATTGTAGGAAGATCAAGGGCCTCAAATCTATGCTTTTAAAATCTCCTTTGCCCCAGCCCTTGTCTTCAAAATCTTACTGGAAGCTTTGTAGCTAAAACCAGAGTATATAAGGTGATTGCAAGACAGTCTATTTATCTGTGTTCCTGGCAAGTGAACAGCCAAACCAAGCACTTAATGCCTTCATTCAAATATTTTGTTGAACCAGTAGACAAAATAGTGCTGTAAGCCCTGTTTTGACAATTCAGTTTCTCCTTCTGCTTTCTCATCTAGTCATTATGTCTGGGAAGGATTAGCTTTGTAATACTTGCCCTCCACTGGCCATGTTTCCACCACATCCTTATAGTAGGATTTAGTGAGTGGTCCTGTTGCCCAAAGAAGAATTGGCCACTGAATGATTTGAGGGAGGAATAATCTACCAGAAATTCCCCCAAAGCTTTTCCATATGTCCAGCTTAAAGCCACTTACTTGGTGACATTAGGTTTACCAGATCTGCCCCCAGCAAAGCGGAGAGAGTGGGAGCATCCCTTTCATTGATAGCCTGTGTTCACACAAGTGCAGATGTAACAGGAAACGCACACTTCTTATGAAAAGACCAGCTAGCTGAGTGTTACAGATCCAAGCATGCTTATGTTTATGTAACCACCAGTGTACTGAGACAATGCCAATCTCCAAGCAGGATCATAGCAATGAACATAGCTTAAAGGATTAGTTGCTTGTCAGGCAAAACAGAAGCACTCTTTTAATTTTTTTAATTTATTTTGTGAACTGAATTTGACTACTGAAAGTTACATGAATACCTAAATAGTCTTTATTATAGGTAGCTATTGCTGTTATAAACTTCAGATGGAACTGAATTACCAAGAAGATAATTAAGGAAATAAATATATTTCATTTTAATGCTTTTCTGATACAGTATTTACTCCTTTCTCATTTTTCGGGTGCCATATTTATCAGACATTAATCTCCCTACTGATGATGTTTTCTGTGTATGAGGAAATAAATCAGAGGAACAGTCACAAATCTGTAGCAATAAAAATCTGTTTTCTGACAGAGGACATGAGTTTTAATAAAACTATAATATGCATGTGTGTAGGAGGCATTGGATGTGTTCACCTATTCCTGCAAAATGTTTTTTGTTTTGTTTAGCCCTTCAGCTATCAGTTATAGTAGTGAAGTAATAGTATAAAGTGTTAAAGTAGGGTAAATGATTTTTATTTTTTAACTCTTGGAGTATCATAGAACATTTGTGAGTCAGAGGTTGTTACGTAGGGATATAGTTCTAGACCCATAATAAATAATTTTTCCAGAACATATTAGTAGGGCCTAAACCTGTTGATGAGCCTGCCAAACATGGTCTTTGAAGGTCTACTCAGTTTTACCAGGCCTTTGGTATATGGAATGTGTTTAATACAAATGGTATATAAAAGTAAGAAAATCCATATTTATAGATCATTGAGTCTTCACAGTTGGAAGAGACTTTTGAAGGTGCGTAGCCCAAAGCAAAGCTACCTGTGATGGTGGCTCGGAGCAGGGCTAACCTCAAAGTTTGATTATCCTGCTCAAGCCTTGTTCATTTGAGTTCTCCTTGTGTCCAAAGATGATGATTCTGCTCCTTGTCAGGGCCAGAGCTTTACCTACCTTCCCTGGGCGGGTGCATCTGCATGTGCAGTGGGGATTTCCCTTGCTGAAGCTTGTAACCATCAAGATACTACAAAATGCTGTTAGATACTTTAGCTCTTTGAAACCAAACTACATCAGAATTCCTTGTATTTCAAAGTCTGTAAGTGATTGATTTGGCATCTGTAGCATATAGGGAGTTTATCTGTGTAGAGGAATTTGAAGAGATACCTGTAATGTTTTATCAAAATAACCTATTATTTTTTATTCCTGACTTCTCTTCATTGGGGTGTTTGCCCTCATCCCTAGATGGAATGGTTGTGATTGTATAGATTTGTATGGAAAGTCAGGTTTATGTGAAATACCAAAGAAAAAGATCCATTGCATTTACTTAGGTGAAAGTAGGAAAGGGAAAGTAAACTTATTTTTTTGTGTTAAGAGGGACTTAAAAATAGCAAGACACTTCAATTGAAACTGGATAGCTAAATAGGAACAAAGAAAAGAATTCTTCCCACATGCTAAACAGGCTATTGTGTGTGTGGAGAGGAGCAGTTGATCAGCTTTTTGTAAGGCAAGAAACAATAAACAAGGAAAAGTTATATTCTCTTTTTGCTGTTTGTAACAGGAAATAGTGTTTTAAAAATGTATGCACAATGTTATGTTCTCTCATCCATCTTTTTGGGCCAGAAGTTAACCTTTTGATCCCCGCATGTATAGTAACATGCGTTTTCTTCACTTGAATATTTTGTTTAATGTGTTGCAGGTTTTTTTGGTTGGCTGGTTTCAGTTTTATTTTAAACTTTATTTTAAGCATTCAGTCTACTGAAAGAAACAAACAGAAGAAGGGGAAAAAGAAACCAGGAAATATCTTACTTAATCTGAACGGCGTCAGTGATACTAAAAGACATGGCAATGATGTTTTACGTTGTTCTTTAAAATGCTGCACTGCATATGTTTCATAAATTTTTGGAAACAGATATTGCAAGAGACGTTCTCATCTATGAAATATGCATCCTGGTGGAATTTGGTGCTAATTGCAGGAAAAGAGGAAGGTCTGGAACAGAATATTGCTCTTTGCTTTTGTGATCAAAGAGGAAAGGGGCCTCAGTGATCTTGTCCCGCTGTGGACAAACATGTGATGTGTGTTTCATTTTCATGTGCTTCACCTGAATGTCCACACTGTTGTTCCTTGCTATTTGTATGTAACAAAAACTCCTTTATTTGAGTATCTGTTCCCCTGGCTTTATTGAGGAGAAACCCTTCCATCTTCTGAAGCGTGATAAAACACAAGTAATGTTCCTAGTTTATTCTTGCAAGGCCACTGGGACCTGTGCACCTCAGGATAATGTCACTTTAAATGTGACCAATACCTCCACCTGTATGCTATCAAGCAGTGTCATCCTTGCAGCAGGTTGTGTAGTATTTAAGATGATGTGACAGTATATTGGATAGTATTTTTTGCTCTGTCACTGCTCATGTGTGTCCATTTTTCTATTTCAAATACCGGGGTAAACAGGCAATGACTCAGTGAAGAAAAGCATGTTTATAGTATTTACATATCAAGGGAATGCAAGTGACTGCTTATACCCGTTGACTTATTTGATCCTTTTGGATACAGAAAAAAACAAACCATTCCTGTCACTTAAAGAAAGAATTTCAACACTGGAAATAAAATTATGACATAAGAAAACTCCCAAATCACCTATAAAGTTTTGTAGACTCAGTAAAGGGTTTGTGTAATTTTCTAGGCAAGTGATGCTTCAGAAGATCTTAATTTTAATGAAAATTACACTTTGGATTTTTTTCCTCCCTGCAAATATGAGCCATGAAGAGAAAGGTTCCTGCTGTTTTAATGAATTTTAAAATGACCTTTTCATAATCTTAGTAGTTACAGGAAGAAATCATAAAAAAGAACAAAAAATACCTTCAAATCCCAAATTACTTTCTGAACAGATATTTATTGCCTGCAATATGTTTGTCTTTTTAAAAGAGATCCAATGACTGATACATTAAATGTACATTTAGTGTCCATGCCAAGAAAGGATTACGAGTGAAATGATAATAATTTTTTAAGTAAGTTTATATACCAACAATTGAAAATACTATGATAAGACATGCCTTTCTTCCCTGAACTTCTGTCTGACCTGAAAGTCCTAAAATCCGTGGTATGGTTGTGGGGAAAACTATGTTAAATCAGGTAATATGTAGGCAGCCATATGGTAGGAGAAGAAACAGAAGGATTTTTTAAAATTTTTTTTTTTAATTAGATAATGGTGGAGATACTGTAAACTGCAGCATCCCACAGTGCCAGCTGGAAACTGTGCTGTGCCCCTTGCCAAACTGCTGATGCTTCCCTTGCCTGAACTTTCTTCATCAGGGCTTTTTACAAATTCCAGCTCCTCTCAGCACAGAGGTAGTCCATCCCAGGAATGGGCAAAATGAGTAGATGACCCGGTAGACTGGCTTGGTTAAACAAGGAGGAGCTTGTGGTTGGATCATTAAGCTTGAGAGATAGTGCTTGTAACAGTTGGTTTTCTACCTGCAGGTTAGTTACAAGCAGACCTGCAGCGGTCTGTTGTAGGACCAGTTTATTTGATATCTTCTATCAGTGACCTGGATGAGGAGACAGACTTGTCTTGTGAACTCGCTGTTGCAAACACTAAACTGCAGGTGCAGTTGGCCTGTGCGAGGGCAGGGCTGCCCTGTGGAGGGACCCAGGCAGCCTAGGCGATGGACCAGCAGGGAAATGAGAAAATTCAGCATGAACAATGTCTTGCATCTGGGGTGGACTAACCTGCAGAAGTGGTGCTTGCTGGGTAGCCAAACATGAGCTGCCAGTGCGTCCTGGTGGGAGTGAAGGTTGACAGCACCCGGGTGATACCAGGAAGAACATAAACCAGGGAATTAGGGGAAGTGGATGTTCACTTTTACTTGGCTCTTGGTAGACTGCATCAGGGATACAGTGTCCAGCTTTGAACGTTTTTTCCTGTACTGCACTGAAAGAGGAAACATGTTGATGAGCTGCAGCATGTTCCGCAGAGGCTGCTGAGATGGAGCACTTCTATAATGAGAAGCTGAGGGAGCAGGGCTTCTTCAGCCTGGAGAAGAGCCGGCTTTGGGAACACGTAACACCAGTCTCCTGATATCTACAAAGAGGCTATGTAAAAGCTGGAGCCAGGCTCTTTACCAAATTAAAAAGGTGGCAGAATGAAGGACAGTGGTCACAAATGGGAACAGGAGAAGTTTTGCATTGTGGAGGGGGATCTTTAGTGTTCAGGTTTACTTTATCTTGCTGCCTTCTAGAAAAGTCTTTTGGTCACAGCAGTTAGTAAAAGAGCTTCCTTCTTATCCTAATCCATGGTGAACCAGACTGCCTAGTCCAATTTCTGAGGGTATATATTTTTATCTATATTGTATAGCCAGCAGCATGTTTGGAAGTAAAGATGCTTCATGAATTGACCAAATATTTAGGTTGAATGGCTGTGTTGTTGTTAATAAATTATCTTGAAATTATTCTTAATTAAATCTAGGTTAAGATAAAATTTTAAAACATATTCTATTTACAATATTGCAAAGAGAAAAGATAAATTATATAGAGAACACACAATGGAAATGGAAGAGAGGGTGACAGTTAACCGATTTGTGTTAAGATTGAATCCAGAATACCTCCCTCTTTTATCCAGATGGTTTGCCATATTTGATTTCTCAAAACCCACCTTGACAGGGATTCTGTCTTTTTGTGTTGTATTCCATATGTAGTTGCTTCTCTTGGAACATCTTTAATTTTTTACTTTTTTTTTAAATTTTTTTTTTAATCCCTGGCTTTTAAATCCTGAAAGGCTGTGAACATATTTAATCACTTCCTTGAAACATCTTAATTTATACTTCAGAGAATGTCTTCCACTGTGCTACTGCAAGTACTGTCTTACTTTCTTGAAGATGAAATTGCAGTTTTGTTTTATCTGGTGTAATTTTCAATTGTTTTTGTCCTGCTAGTGACAACTAAAAAAGGCTTAAAATTTCTTGCTCTAATTTCTGTGCCTGCTCTAATGGCTATAAATCTTTGAGAGAAATGTCATGTTCAACTACATCATCTATCTGAGTCCAACATTCATTAAAAAATGTACTTGTTACTAACATCTCAATGAGATATATGTACATGTCTTACTATTAGCAATAAATTACTGCTTTGGGTTGACGATGGATCTGAGGTAGTATGTCCCTCAGGGGGCATTCTTTTATCTTTTTTTTCCTTTTCTTCTAGAGTGTCTTTATTGCTTTAGATGACTCAACTCTTTTACTCCAAGCTTTCTTATGGAGGTTTCACAACACTCTGTCCTTGGTACCTTGCTCTGTTGCATCTGTGTACCTGTTTTTTTATTCTGTCTCTCCCTACTGCAGCTTTCTTAAATGCTTCCTTATTCCTAGACAGAACCATCTACTGCCAGGTTTGTATGAAAGCCTCTCATCCAGGCTTGTATTCCAGTCCAGCTAAAATCTCTGTCCCTCTGATACATCTTTTATTAGCTCAAGCACAACTGGGCCTAAAGCTGTGTGCTTTACCTCTGTTCTGGTTACGTGGGTAATATCAGCTTTCTGATCATCACTTGGGCCTATAATCTGGATGCCATTTTTGAATGGTGTGATTCAAAGGCCTTAATGAGATCTTTAGATAAAGCTTTCAGGTTCTTGTTTCATAACAACTCTTAAGTGTCTTATGTTGTCTTGTCCCTACAACTAGTATTGTACAGGTTCTCCTTGTGTCCTTTTTTTTTGTTTGTTACTGCAGTATTCTTTTCTCTGACCCCTTTCGTAAGCCTCCAGAATGATCTGCAAAGATATAAATGTAATGTTTGCATATTGACTATCTCTTTCTTCCCTAGTTCATGAAAAATGTTGCTTATCTTTATATCATACACTTCTGTTTTCTGATGGGTTGTTTGGCTCTCACTGGCTACTGTGTGCGCACTTAATGATCCAGAGAGTACATCTTGACCTTTATCCCATACTGCCCATTCTGTCCAGAAAGAGTATTGTATATGCCTATTTCAAAGTTAACATTTTCCTTTTTTTTTTTTTTTTACACCCCTTAAATTTCTTGTGCTAGTTTCTGGAATAATTTCAACAACACAAAGATAATACTCTAAGACTACAGACAGTAATAATGGTTAGCAGTGCTGTCTATGGGTTTGTCTGTAGGGTTTTTTTATTTTCTTGCCAACCTTGAGTTACAAGGGATAGCTTCTTTATTCTGGTAACAATTAAGTGTGCTAGGCTTTGTTTCTGGGCAATATTGTAATACAGATAAGTAAGAAAAAGGTGGACAGTGTCTGCATATAAGCAGTGGAATATAATTTTAAAGGCAAACTGAAAACTGTAAGGTGCTCCTGGAGTGTTAAGTCCTGGTCAGCAGCTAGTCATGGCAGTCAGAAAAATGAAACAGTACTAATAGGTACAAGTAGGACAAAAGTTTGAAGGCAAAATATAATCTTGCCTTGGATTGTACTGACACTAAGCTATCTGCAGATTAAATGAATGGTCAGATATGTAAGAGACTAAATTGAGAGACAGTGGTTCAATGTATAATGCCAAATAAATGTGCAAACACAAATGAGTCGCCTTGGACTGGGTGCAGGTAATCAGAAAACACTTCTGAAAGGGGGAAAAGTTAGGAAAACAGAGAAAAAAATTGATAGGAAGCAGAAGTGTTATAAGAGGCAGGGAGGGCAAAGAGCATCCAGGATCACAGCAGTTCAGAGATGACTAGGGATTAAACACAGTCATCAGAATGGTTTATTGCAGTTTGTGTTCACCTTCTGGAAATAAATTTGTTTTGGCGTCTTGACAAGTTGCAGTCAAGCAGGAAAGGCGATGTAATATGTGTTTTCTAGTAATTTGTACTTTTTTCCCCAAGGAGCAAAAAGTTACCCACCTAGAAAAAGTAAAGTGAATTGTGTTGGATGATTCATGGGGCAAGCTGAATATGATATGCTTATAGTCAGATTTCCTCAGCATTGTGTACTTAACCTGTATTGTTGTGGATGGTTGGTTTCTTCAGTTGTATTTACTTCCTCATGTAGTTGCATCTAGTTCATTGTGAAGTAGGAAATAAACCTTATATAGAGACAGTAAGGTGGGCCAGGGAATTAATGACCAGAAAACTATCAGAAGGTAGCTATGTATTGATAATCAGTTAATGCTGAACACATGGTACATCAGTTAAGCATTACCACTGGGCCTTTACATTTATTTGTATGTATCTTTATACTATTCTTTCAAACTTAAATTTAAAAAGTTATTTTGAAAAACGTAAGGGGAAATGCTTCTCCTTTTTCCTTGCCTCTTCACTATTCTCAGAAGCATTCATTTCATTCTCTCCCTCATTTTGGAGAAACAGAGCAAGTTTCTTAAGTGAAAGCCAGTGTAGAACATCTTAGTGTCACAGGTGTAAGTCTCAGAATATTAAGTGTGATCAGTGCAGAAGGCTTCAATAGAAAACTTGGGTCAATGTTGCCTATCTCTTTCCTCCTAACACTGTATGTACTTATAATGCAGTGAATGTAGGTCTGTCTTTCTCTAAAAATGTTTTTCTGGACAAGTTTGAGTTGGGTGTACAACCTGCAGTTTTATACATCAAAAGTGTAATTGTATGGTTGCATGAGCAATTAAAATAAGTGTGACTTAAAAAACCCAAACAACTCTAAAAATATTTTACATAAAAGTATCCAATCTCTTAAAAGATATGTATTTATAATTCACAAGTACTTAATGCTTTTATGGAAAGGGAACTAATCAGTGTTCTTTCAAGAAATTAAATATTTGTTCTGTGTTTTGTGCTACTTTCATACTTGAATGTATGCAAAGGGGAAAACATTTTGGTTAGTAGTACAGTTTCTATGCTAGAGCGTACTTTAAGTGTTAAAAGAATTAAAAAAAAAAAGAAGCTAGCATAAAAATATATTAAAATTCCTGAAGTACTGTTGGAATGACTGAAGGTTGTTTTCCTTACTAAGCATTCTGGATCAGAAGTTGTAAGGTCTTTAAAATATGCTAATTTTGGAAGCTGATGGTTCAGAAGTTTTATTCTCTGCACAGTGAACCACTGTCTGTGAAAGCCACTGGTGAAAAGTATTTGTTGTTCTTTTTCTTAAGCTTGCATATACTTGGGGTGGTGCTTTTACATCCCTTTCCAGGGACAATATGTCTAACTAAAACTATTTGAGGTGTGCGTAGTTAAGGCACAGCTTTCAAAATGCAAATGGAAAACTTTCTTAGGCTGAGGCTTATGCCTTTGGCCTGTTGTCATGAACTTATGCTTCCAACTGTTAATCTTGCTGCTTTGCTTATAGGATAATTTTCCCCCATATGTATTTCCTAGTGTTTTTGTCTGCACTGGTTTGTGTGAAGGAAACCAATCATATGACAGCATATGTGTGTTTTTGGAGAGACAGAAGGGGATGGAAGGGAGTCCTGTTTAGTGAGTTGTCATCTTTAGTATTTCTCTTTGGTTTTCTTCTTGGTACTTTTCTATGAAGCAGTAACCGCTCTTTAGGAGAATCTGTTTGGCTCTAGCCTGTTGTTAGGAAGCAGCAGAAGCAGCAGCGTGGGGAGCTGCAAGTCAAACTTCCAAGTTCCCCCCCACAGGCACATGCAAATGATGCAGAGGCCTCACTTGTACCTCCTTCTGTTGAATCAGTGTTAGTTGGACATTCAGCATGCACTCAGAGCTTAGTTTGTTGAGAGAGGGGAAAACATGATAATTAAAAATCAATATGACTTTGTCTTTTGTGGTTTTAATGTCAGTTATGCTTCCTTCCTTGATGAAATGCACAGTATAATAATGAGGGAGTACCATTGTATTTTCCTTTGGAAACCTTGGAAGTCTAACTGATGAATGTCTGTGAATGTACCTTGTGAAGCAGACAAGTAGGATGAAATAATCTTACGATTTGTGTCCCTATACTAATTCATCTTACTGCAAGTACCTTCCCCCCGTGCAAGTGCTGTTACTAAACCACAAAGAAATAATTAAAAGGCAGAAAACACTTGGGTTTATGTTGCAATTTGCAGAATTCTGAAGAAATGTGTATTCTCTGTATGTATGTGCACGTGTTTTATAGTAATGATTATCAGTATGTAAGAAACTAAGTTAACTTCTTTCAAACTTCCCAGTGCACCTTAGACATAGGGTACTTGTATTTGACTGAAATTCTATCTATACATAGAAATATATTATGAGCTGTGTCTGCTATTAAACATTGACTGAGTTCTGAGTAGCTATGAATTGTTATTAACCCTTAAATTCAAGGAGAAATGAGAAGTTCAGGTCTGTGCAAGGGTAAAAGTGCTGTTTTGTGGGTAAAAAGTCACTTTTTCTTGATTAAATACATTGTTTCAAAAAAGACCAAAATTGTGTGGGCCATATGCTGAATTACTTCCATTTGGACATGGAAAACATGCTTTATCATTTGTTTGAGGTAAGAAAACGGATGGGAAAATGCTGTAGGAGTTAATAAATATATAAATTGTCTTTGCACAGTGAGGCAGATTAAGGGTAAGATTTAAAGAGCACAGAGGATCTGGGAGGTAAGCATTAGGTACAATTTACTAGTTTGCTTTAATGAGACAAAAGATGTAATTTAGTAAGAATAATTGTGAAAATGATTGTCATGGCTTACGTCAAACAGAACTGTTAATTTTCAAGAACCAAAACCAGTGAGAGAAGGCAGGAAAACATCCTTCAGTTACGACATTGTGAAATTGAGATTCTCCATAAAGATTTTACTCCTTTCTCTAAAATATCCAGAACAGGTTTGTGACAAAATAAGACTCTATCTTCAAGTCAGCATTCTTCATAGGTAGCTTTTATACTGAAAAATAATACTGTAATTAATAATTGTGGAAGTATTTGCAGGTATATGAACTTTACCTTTTTGTTATTTAGCAGAACTTTAAATGGGGAAAGATAGAAGTGCCCATTATTATACTAATAATATTTGACTTGCAAAAGAGGTATCTCAGGAATCTAAGAGAAGTTTAAACTTGTGAGCTGACAAGCATTCTAGAATGTAGGATTGAGATACTGTCTTAATTTTCTTTCATCACTGTGAAAGCACAAATTACTAATATTGTATGTAGATACACACTATTAGTAAAACTGAATTCTATGGATAATAGATCATAATTTTTCACAGTGGCATTGCCTGTGAGTTATTTTTCATAATAATAAAACCAGATTGGCTCAGTTATATGTATAATGCTTAAAAAAAAGTGGCTTTTAGCACCACTAGTCACTTTTTTATTATTTAATCTATTTTCTTCAATATACTTCTATTTGTTCACTGTTTTGGAGTTTCAGATGATTTTGCCTTCTCTTGCACTAATTTTTATAAAATATCTTTTTGGAGACATCTTTCATGAAGACTTATTATTGTTTCGATATTTAGTGTGTTTAAGGTTGGTTCTGTTATGTTAATCTGTTAAATTCCCCAATATAATCTATATGTATGTGGAATGTAAGTAATATTACATTTATTAACGTAAGGATTTAGTTCATTATAGATGAAGTCTATTCTCTTCACATTTAAAGAAAGGGAAATGGATTGTGGAGAACAGATATGTTCTCAGTTCCAGAGTGTGGAAGGATGCAAGGCTGTGAGGTCTGTGCTGCTAAACACAGAGCATACATGTGACCTTTCCTCAAAACAATGGAGAAGATGACACCAAGGCTTTTGAGATTTGACTGGTGGCAGGTAATCACGCTAATGGTCTCTCCTTAAGAGTGCAAATAGTACCCTGATGACTTCACTGACGCACTTAGGGAGGAAGGTGAACATAATCAGCTGGTTCAGTACTTGCATATAAAGCTAATTAAACTTTTTAATCCTGCCTTTGAGGCATGTATTGGAGAGGTCCAAAATACTGTGGGTTTTGAAGAGAAGAGTTTTGCTTACAAGAGAAGTCTGTTACAATTCTCTGGGCAACAGTTTTTAAAATGTGAAAAAAGTTTTTGCCAGGATAGAATACAATCTTTGATACTTGATTAAAAGTTTCTAAACCTTTGGCTTAGAGATACTTTGGGAAAGCTTTTTTGGGGGGCATATCATGTTAGGTATATTTAACTGCTATTTCTGTGAAAGGTTTGCAACTCAAGAAGCTCAGCTGATTAGTACCTTGGTTTTACTTATTTTTAACTGAATATTTGTGTAATGAATATTTGTGGCCAGTTACTTTTCATGGCCTAGAACCTCATAGGCTTCATGTATCTTTACAAAATTTGTAGCTGATGGCCGTCAGTCTCATTCCGTGCCGTGTTCATCACTGTTGTACTTGATTTTTCTCCCCTTTGCTGCTATTGCTGTTCTGTTTCCTTTGTTGATGTTATTCCTGTGTTCTTTGCAGTCTGAAACTGAGTTGGCTTTTTTTTTTGTTTGGTTGGTTTTTTTGGTTTTTTTTGTTGGGTTTCTGTTTTGCTTTGGGGTTTGTTTGTTTTTTTCCCGGGGAGACAGTTTCCAGGTTTTTGTAGCCTGTCATCTTGTTTCACTTCTACATCTCCTTTGTTGTTACTCTCTGTACTGCCTTTTCCAGTTGCTTTGTAGTGGTTTCAAACTTTACTAAAAAATCTTAAATTGAAAAAAAAAAGTTTTTTGAGCATCACTTACAGTTTAGACTAAAACAGAACTGAACTGTTCCAGGTGGTACTCACCTGTTAGATAGCTGACACACTCTAAATGTGTTTCCCAAGATGACAAGATTGAGTGTTCCTGTAATGTGGTGATGTTTAGATCCCAGGCAGTATCTGGCAGTGTACCCTTACCCAGCTACTCAGAGTCTTGATTTGTCATGTAAGCATTATGTAGTGTTCATGCAACACTTATTTTGTATAAGTTGATGGGCTGTTTTTTATAAGTAAACAGTCTTGCCTGTTGAAGTAATCAATGAAATAGTTATATGCACGTGACAATTCATTGTGTTTGTTGAAAAGTAATTTCTGAATGAGAATGTTAATATGAAAAGCAGATGATGCCATAGTTGTGTCTGGCACCAGTAAGGGACAGTATCTCTAGTCGCAGGTTGATGCTAATTGACTCTCTGCTGAATAGTTGCCCAAGCCGTGGGTAGCTTAAGACAATAGTTTTCTTGATAGCTGTTTTGTATGACAAATGCACTTTTCTTTCTAAATGCCAGATCCTCCTTTCAGCTTTGTATAATTATTTGTCTCCCAAACTGTTAGGGAAGAATGAAATAGATCTGACTATGTGGACTTTCATTCTCTTCCTTTAGAGCAGCTGTATTCTTCTATACCATCCTGTGTGTATGTGCTGGACCCTTTGTAAGAGAGGGTTGTATCTACAATTCTGCTACTGTGCTGTAATTTTGACTTGGTAATTAGCTATAAAATCAGTTGGCTGAAAACTAGAAGCTTTTGAACCATGTCACTCTTAATGTCAGGCTGTATGCACAGAATTGTCATTCAGTCAATGTGTACGGACGTATTTTCCCCCAAAAATTCATACTAAGGAATGTTGTGTCTACTGACAGCTTGCTAAATTCTATTCTTACCCTCTTCTCTCCAAAAACATAGCTCCATTAACTTCTGTTATGTCATGACAGGAAACACAAAGCTGTGGCATCTTTTTATATAATGAAAATATAATTTCTTTGGTTTTGAATAATGATTTTTGTTATAACTTCATCATCATAACTAACGTGGACATCTATCCGCAACTCTTAAGTTGAGCTTGTTGAATCCCAATAGGAAAGACAACCTTCTGGCTTGTTTTTGCAAGAGGTTGCTGTTTCTCATAACATCAAAGTAATACTTCAATTGAGATAAATACAAAAGTTTACTAATTGTCTGGGAAATAATTCTGCTTTACTATAGTTACTTATAACCAGTGAGTTGTTTTGCACAACATGGGCAGTTAATGCTACCTCTCTGGACTGTCATGCCTTTTTCATTAGTGAAAATACAGAGTAAAGGGGTCTTTAAAACTCATTAATATAACATTTGTGAAACTATTAATAAAACAATTTTAGTTTTAAATCAGCGTCTGTCCTATAAAAGAACTGTAACCTGGAAGTATTGCATGTAAAGCATAAGAAGCAGCTATCCTAAAAAACTTGCAGTCTGAGTACAGAAGAAACCAAAAGGAGAAGAGAGAGATGGGTCATTTCCATGTCTTGGAGAACTCAGGCATGCTAAGGTGGTGAGTAGTAAGTATTAGCTGTATTGACCACAAGTGCTGAAAACATGAGGACAGGGAAGTTTAGGATTTGGAATATGACTTAAGTCTAAAATGATTTTATTCTGACAAAAGTGACAATGTACGAGGAGAAAAGCCTGCTAAATGATGTAGTCTCCTGTTGCCTATGTATGTAGATTCAAACAAATTAGTTCAGGAAAATAATACTAATTCCTTTTTGCTTTAAAGGTAAGAATCATAGCTACTTTGGGGAACTTTCAATGACATACCTCTGTGGTTGTCCACACATAGTGTTTTGTAAACCATAATTAAGATGCAAGCTAGAACACATGTTGCCCCAGATTCTCAGAAGCCAACCTTAGTCACTACTTTGACACAGAGCAGATGGCTTGTTATAATGTAGCTGTTGATGCGGTAAGAACTGACAGCCATGACTGGTGTTCCTTATAATCACTACCCATTAAAAGACTGCTTTGCCTTCAAGACGGCATCACTGTTCCCTCCTCCTGGTAAGGATTTAGTGAGATCCTAGACCAAGAGGATATTTATGCTTAGAAGATGCACGAATATCAATTGGATCTTAAATTTGTATTTTTTGTATTTTTATGAATATAGATTTTTCTGGAGGGCTGGAATGAAGCATTTTTATGTAATTCTATGCTTTTTGTGTAGACTCTGGGCATACAAGATAAATGAAGATGGGAAAAAGATATTAAATGTGTGTTCTCTAAAAAAACTTCCCTTATAAACTTTTTTTTTTCCTTCCTCTTCACTGTAATCTAATTTTTTTCAAAGAAAACTCTTCTGTGGATTAAAAAGGTTAAGGTACCTTGCCAAGCAGACACAATCCGTTTTGGAAGGACTCGTCTACTGTGGTGGCAAGTACTTCACAAAACCATGTGGTAGTCATGCAGGGATAGTGCATCAGCAACTAGATCATCCAAGAAAGTTGAGCAGTAAGTTAACAACTGGTAAATTGTATGTTTCTGACTCTGTAGCAGGCTTAACAATTCTGGAGAAGGAGGAGATCAAAATGAAAGGGCAGCTTTAACTCTTTTAGTCATTAGTAGGCAGTCTGGATGTGCTAGTGCTCTTCATGATGGAAGCAGGAAAAGAATTGCTATTAGGCTGCCATGTGGTTGGGAGAACGCAAGCACTTTGCTGGCATGCAGTAATAGAAAGGTGGATGAACTGTGCCTTTTAGTGTTCAGCAGTGAATAGAGAGCACAGTAAACTTGTGATATTTTTCCATTAACTTCAGCCAGTTGACTTGAGCAGGCTTAACTTGGGGATGCATTAGTGCCATAATGTTTAAATAGGAGAAAAACATGTAAACTTTCTATAAACATGGCTTACGTTTTTGTTGAACATTAAATGTAGCTCGTTGAGGAGGGAAAAAATAAAAGGTAAGGAGTGTTCATTATTGTGTTCTGAGAAGTACAGGCATAGGTCAAAGTCAGGCTGTTTGCTCCAGAAGAGTTGTATTCTGAATAAATTGGCATCGGCATCAAAATCCTTGATTTTTTGTCACATAATTCAGAGTTTTCTCTGGGCTATTTTTGGAGGAAAACAATTGGAAAAGATTGTGTGTCATTCATATCTGAGTTGCTTGCTTTTGCTAGAGTAAATGAGCTCTCTGGTCATTGAAACATACATTTTGATTAAAATATGAACTATATTTTGCATCAGAGACAAAAAATATATAATGACCTGTCTCTTGCCTTTAATTATCACAGTTCAGTGATTTAGATAGTGTTTTGGAATGGCAAAACTTTGGCTGACTGCCATGGTCCACAGTAAGCCCAGAGAAGCTAGGAATCAGTAGCTATTAATAAAAATTTAATTTTTTGGTATTCCCTGAATACCATAAGTGAACTGAAATACATCTCTAAGTCAAAGTGCAAGTCTCCTTCATGTTTTAAAACATATTTAAGATTTTTTTTCCACTTTTTTTTTTACACACTCTCAAGGCCTGCAAACTGTAATGCTTTGGTGCTGACCAAGTTACAGAATCATACAAGATAAAGGGGCCTGTCAGCATAATCCTAGTGAGATGCGGCAAACTTAACCTCCTAATGCTGGTCCATTGGGATGTAGATCCTAAAAAAATCTTAGGGAAATTTTGTTTTATTCGTGCAATGCTCTTATTAATAGCTCACAGTTGATATGAGGGGACTTCCAGGGGACCATGTGACTATTTGTCTTTAGGGAGTGGCTTTTTTTTCCCTAAGAATTTTTCAAGCTGTGTCTAGTTTAAGTGGCAAATAGTATTTATATTAGCTATAATCTTCTACTTAGTCATAGTGTGTTTTTTATACTGTAAGCTGTATTAAAACCCATATACTTCAATAGTTACTGCAAGAGGAAAAAGAAGACAAAATTGGATTCAGAAAGTTGTTGCCTTGCTCTTGTATTATTTTTCTTCTGCTACAAATCAGGCTATTTTTGTACTTGATTATCCCTTTTGGGGGGACTGAGGAGTAGCGTATTTTAAAAATAGGCTTGGCGTTGGAGATTAATTTGTTTCTGAGAAAAAGTATAATCTCGTGCTATAATCTTCATGAGTAAGACCTCATGAAACTTTATGCCCTCATAACTAAGGGATAGACCTTTCATTTCCTGGACAGTGGGATGAGTTTTTTGGGTTTTGGGGGCTTTTTGTGTTGTTTTTTGTTTTGTCAGGGTTTTGGGTTCTTTGTTTTTCTGAGTTTTGGTGTGTTTTTTCCCTTTTTAAATGAAGGTACTTTTTCCTTATTTAAAGATTTTTCAAGAAGTTTTCTGAATTGCCTAGTTTCTTGTGCCTTGGCACTTACACATTCATACACATAAATATATACACTAACTTTCAAGTGATCCTTAATTGCTGTTCCTATCTCACATGGTAGAAAGCAGAAGCAGAGGGAAGAGCAGTTGGACTTCTGAAATAAAGATTAGCTCAGTAATGCAGAGAGCCCAATGCATCTTTATTATATTTAGGTAACTTAATATGAAAAATTGCTTTTTAAAACTCCATTTAAAAACTAACAAAAACATTCAGAAAACAAATCCCACTTTTCTCCTGAAAATTAGCATGTGGATCTAGATGATATCCGTGAATATGTGCTGCTTGCAGTTATAATTGTTTTGATTACTCCAATAAGTAGCAGCTCCCTTGAAATGTCCATTATTTTCATGTATTTTTAATGTTTTCCTTGTGCTCACTTTTTTTTTTTATCCATAAACCTCAGTTTTTGTCGAATTGAAGATGATGTTTGTTTTTATTCAGGTTACAACTGGAAGATTATTTTCAGCTTTGCATATGGTCTTACTGACCTGTTCGGGTTATAAAATTGTAATCCTTTCCAGTCTAGGTAATTTAGGAATACGGTTTAAATTGAATTGAACCCTACAAAATTGGTTAAAAATAAGAATGAAATAACTGATTGGGGATGGAGGGTGTCTGTCTGCTCCTTGGACTTGGAAAAAGTGCCTATGTATGGAACTGGTTCCTTGGAATTGTATGTTGTCCTTTGTTAGCAGCAGTTTTCAAATTGGAGATTTTAGGCATTTCACAAAATAAGTATTCTCAAACTTGATGATCTTGCATCGGTCTTTTAAAAGATGACATTGAACTCTCCTAAATAATATTTTAAAATATTATGTCTTAAAATAGTCTCTCTATGGAATACATTAGAACAAATGTTGAGTTAGATCAGACTTAAATTTGGATTTAATGAAGCACCTAGAATTATCATTATTCATGCTTGAGTGGTAAACTTCTGAGCTTCAAATACTGACTGGTAGGAGAAGATGAAAACAAGGTGATGGACTTATCCAGGGGCAGCTCTTGAGAAGAGGTGGCAGGATGGGTAACACAGATGGTATGTGCTGATTTCACTTTTAAATTCTGGAGTCAAATGTTGGGATGTATGTCATTAAAAGATATTTTTAGGGAGACAGAGATTGAAAATATAGAAATAGACGCCTTCTTTTCTCTCTCCTACTCACACTCCTTCCCCCTTCAGAAAGAAAGTCTGGAATGCACTTCTCTGCTGTTATCGTATGTAAGTTCAGAAGAACTCATATAAAAGCCTGTGTTGGTGCTTCACCACTAACTCCATGTACTACAGGCCAGGACCCCAGGATATGTCACACCAGGATGACCTGGTTCCAGTGTTGCTGGGAGTCCCTCCTGAGAGCAGAGGCTTTAAACCACTGTAGTTATCAAACCACCTTTCCATGGCCGTTCTCACCAGAGCTAGCTGGTTCAGCCTGCAAACACAAACTTCTCATGTGTGCATTGACATTTGATGGTTTAACTATTATTAACTATTACTTCCACTCGTGTCTGGAAATGACTGGCTCAACATGGTATGCTGCTTGCTAAAATGGTCTCTACCAAAATTTCATGTAATCTTATCAATTTCTCTGCTTCATGTTTTAGTCACTTTATTTCTCAGTGAAAGTACATTTACTCCAACACTGGGTTGAAAGGATGAACTTTAAAATAGGAAGCCTGAATGCCACATGGCTGACTTTCTGCTTTTTTTACTCCCTATTTGTATTAAGTCTCATGGTCTTCTGACATGTGTTAAAGACATGGTCTTCTGTGTCTTTAATTTGCACATTATGATCATGATGGATTTAGACAATTATAACCTGTGCAGGGTGAAACTGCCCTGTCTATGACTAATGAGTAATCAGAGATGGTCTTTTTCTGAATCTTCCCTGTCAGAGTGGATTCTCCTGGGAGCCAGCAGGAGACAAGTTAATTCTGTACCCTATGATTAAAGGGTGTACCTGGATACAGTAGCCAAAAGTTCATTTGACCTGAGAAGACCAGATACTTGAGTACTTGCATTATTTCAGGTAATGGATTGCCTGTTTTCTTGAACTGCTGGGAGAGAAATTATTCCTGGCTGGACACTTAATTCATCAAATCATAGAAAAATCTTTTACTGATAGAACCTCAAGAAAAAGTTATTCTTCTGTTTTTACTGTCTTACTAAAACTGATTTTTGGTGAAAATTCTTAGTCATTAATTAGCTCCAGAAGATGCTTTGATATGTTTGCCTCGTCCCTCTCAAAAAAAGAAAAAACAAAAAACCAAACCCAATAACAACAAAAAAAACAACTGAGCCTTGTTCCAGGAATGCAAACAGTCAGGACAGTAAAGGAAAGGGTATGTAAACTACATCGAATTCCATTGTATTTTACTGATTATTTATCATAGTATTTGTATTAATTTATTTTGAAGAACAGTGCTTCCTAGAGATTTCTTCTTAAAAATAAACCTAGAACTCATCAGAGGATACTGCTGTTGTTCCTGTGTTCTTTGAACTGAAGTGAGGAAATGGATGAAGTGTGACCAAGCACTAGGATTTTTAAGTTCAAGAATGTCATGGTTTCCATAGAAACAGCTAGTTCTAGCATAGCTACCAAGTTAAATGCTTATAGAATTTTGCCTTTTTCCCCCTCTCTGAATAAAATTTGCTTAATTTGGTTTTCTCCTTCACTTCAAACTTCTGAAATTTGCTAACTTAATTTCTAGCAGTGCAAAGTTGCATTAGCTGCTTCTTGTTTTGAGAAAGCAGTTCCACATAATTAACATATTTGTTTCACTTTGTAGTAATCTAAAGGTTAATGTGTCATCAGAACAGGCTATGAAGTTCACCCTAGTCCTGAATAGAGTGATGTGGGGTGCTATCACAGTTGCCTGGTGACGTGTTGGGATTGCCCTGCTTTCACAAGTGGTGTGGCTTTGAATGAGTGGTGCAGCTCTTTCAGCCAGCAAGCGATGAAACTTGTGTTCATTCACATGGACAATTTGTTTTTCTTTTTTTGTTTTTCTTGTCATGTTCCATGTTCAAATTTTTTTTGAGGATGTGAAGTAAATTTATTATGGTGCAAGGTACGGTAAGGGTACAGCACCCTTTGTTCATCTAAAGCTAAGTGCAAGGGTTCTGAGTGTTGCCAAGTGTAAATTTTAGGGGTTCAGTTGAGGAAGTGTGGTTGAGTTACCTGTATTTGCTATAAAGTGTCTATGAATAGGTATCTAGAAGTGTGACTCCTAAGAACTGTAGTTTTATTTATTTTACCAAGTAACTCTTGAATAAGAGTCCAGAATCAAGGATCTCTCCACCCTCATTAAGAATTCTTGCACTGTTGGGCTACAAATTCATAGTTTTACTCACTTGCTTTCTTACCTTATTCACCTTAGTTCCTCTGTCAGCTTGTTTCTTGTCTGAGCCATGGAGATAATGTTATTATTCTAGATGTGTCTCTTAAATTCCCATAAAGTTCTGGAATTCTTCGGAAGGCTGCTTGGGGACATGAGTTAGAGTCAATGATCATGAGCTGATACAGTTAAAATCAAATGGAAGAATAGACAGAGTAGGAGTATACATGAAGGTTTTGGATTTCAAGGAGGCAGATGCTGATTAAATATACTGGGTTCATAATAAGGAGCATATCTGAAGGATTTACATAGATGGTGTTTCTTCAGGTCAAAGACATGAAAGTTATAAAATATCTGTGTGCTAAATGTGTGAAAAGTTGTGAAGAGAAATTTTGAATTTGACAGTTGAATAAGCTTGTCAGGAAGGATGTTGAGAAGGAGCAAAGAAGAAATAATGCAGTAAAATTCACAATATATGTTTACCCAAGTTAGATTATAACAGATAGATTGATTAGCTTGTTTTTTTTTGGAAGGAGAGTGTTTTCCAGAGGAGGGAAATGCAGAAGAAGTGTATTCTGTCTCGACTTCAGTGAGTAATTAATGTTGAGTAGGAAGGGATCAGTTTGGGAAGGCAGGGTTTGATAAATAGTATGACAGTGTTCAATGTGGAAGTGCCATACTGGCAGTTATGCTTAGTGGAATTCTTTAAAGATAACTTTGAGACCAGCTATCTTTCTGATGTTTTCCTTTATTCAGCTGACACAGGGAAAATCAGTATGCTCATGAAATTTGTTGAAGATGAAAATTTGGAAGCACCAGTAATGCAGAAGGTGATCATGGTATAACATAGAAAAGATTGGATTAGCTCAAAGACTGAATTAATAGGAACAAAATCAATTGCATTAATATAAAAATATCCTATGTATTGTGGGTGGTTAAAAGCTATATTTTGTAATGGGAGCTTGAAAGTTTATGTCATGGAAACAACTGGACTAGAGATGAGCATTGTGAGATTACTGCATTGTGATGTTTACATTGAAAGCAGAGAGGCTTTTGCAGTCAATTTATGGATCTCCTAGTATAATTTTATAAATTCCTGAAATACTGTGTAGAATTCTAACTATACATACTTAAGAAAGATTAATCAAGACTACAGTAGATACGGATTAAAGTGAGTTGTGGAATCATTCACTTTGGAAGGGACCTTAACGAATTTTCTAGCCCTCCTGCTGGAAGCAGGGTCACCACTGAATTCAGAATAGATTGCTTGGGGCTTTGTGAGTTGGATCTTGAAAATCCACAAGGACAGAGCTTCCAAAGCTTCTCTGGGTCACCACTGTTTTGATGTACTCAGGGTGAAAACTTTTTACCTTATCACAGTTCAAAGCCTCTTGTTTCCATTTATGACCATTGTCTCTCAGTCATCTGTCTTGGACCTCAGCAAAGAGGTCACTGCCTTGATAATTTAGGATTAGGAAGGCTGCTGATAGGTGCCCATCAGGCCTCCAGGCCTAACAAGCCCAGTTTTCTTAATCTCTGTTGATGTGCTTCAGAACTCTGAAGACAGTGAATCCACCAAGGGCCAGACTTTTAATGAGGAAAACCTTTGCTCGTTTTATTTTAGCGAAGTGTGTCCTTGTCTGCAGGTGTGGAAGAAAGCCGTAGAAATCCCAACAGTTTCTTTTGCTAAAACATAACATAGGTGAGTGTAACCTGTCCAAGAATTAAGGTGGAAATGAGAAGAAAGCACTCAGTGGAACTGTCAGGTTCTACAGCAGCCTTCCAGGAAGTGTCAAAACTGCAGTTTTTTATTGTATCCAGGTGGATATATTTCCAGGAGTGACCTGGGGTCTAGAACCTGCAGTTCCCTGCTGACATGGCCTGAGTTATTCTGCTGTTTCGCTTGGTTTCACTTGGTTGTTCACTTGGTTATTTGGGCTTGGTTCAACCTTGAACATCAGTCTGGTGGAATCCAGTCAGATAAATGTACTGCTGGGAGATTTCTCTTTAGCCTAGAGCCATTAGGAAACATTGATTTGTCTTTGGAGAACAAACTTACTTATAATTATGAACTTGAACTAGGAAGTACGTGTATTGGATTTTGATTTAAAAAAGAAATTGCTTTGTGTATATATTTTAATCTTAGAACAGCCAAAGAAAAGCAGTTAGTTTAAACTTGGGTCTGCATAACATGTGGTGATGCGACACTTTTCCTCCTTTGCATTTTAATTGTAAGAGGGGAGCAATCTCAAGCTGCTTCTGAAGCATAAAATTGATAACAAACTTACTTGTTTTACTGTATGGATGGGAAGTCACTTAAACATTAAGCAGTGAGATTTACAACCTACACAATGTTTCTTGATGTTTAAATGACTTCCCATTTATTTAACATTAGCTGTGAAATTAGAAGCACTGTGACACTTAAGACATTTTGTAGTTATACCTTAAAAATTAACAAACTTTGCACATGCCTTTAACAAAGAAAACACAAGTTATTCTACATCTGCCCATACGTGACACAAATTTTTCTTCCAAAAATTGTGGTCATAGTTGTTACTGTGGTCTTTGTATAGATAGAATTTTAATTTATGAGTTTATTCTGTTTGGCATTTTTATTTGGTTTTGGTGTTTTTGTTGTTGTTTAGAGAATATAATCTACACTGAAAATTTTTATTGTGTGTGCAGTGTAACTGATGGAGTAGTTACTGGAGCTGTGATTATGAGATTGGGGGGGAGGGGGAGAGGGCAAGGTTTGCATGCTCGAGATCACAAACAGAATGTGCCATTACATAACTGTGCAGAGGAGTTGTAGTCTGCAAACTGTATTTAATCCTACTTCTGATACTGTGGCTGCTCTTGACTGCTTTCGCCAGTAATATTGCAGTCGGTAATGTAATCAGAAGTGTGAGGATATGATCTATATCACTTTGTTGTAGTTAAAAACTGGAATTGCCTTTGGTAGCCTGAACACCCCCCCACAACACATAATCAGGGCGGTCATTGTTACATCCCCAGTGGAAGAGCAAACTTGTCAGGAGCATGAGAATTGCAAACGTCTCTTGGGACCAAGATGCTTTTGACAAGAGTGGGTGTATGGGCTTCAAGCATGCGAGGAACATAGATGCAACCTCCTTGCTAACCTTTAACATATGGGGTACAGGGTAGCTGAGACCACTGGGAATCCTTTCTTGAAAAGTTAAAAGTTAAAATTTGCTGCTTTTGTGTCAAAGCTTCTCTACCTAACCACGCTTTTTTTTCTGCATTTTGAGTAAATGTGCATACACATATGCTCTAATTTTTTTTCCCCTATTTCTTTTAATTCTGAACTTTCATTAGTGGAATTTTGGCAGAAATATTTGTTTCAGATCCCCCTATACTTTGTTTGCAGGATTAAGTAGTACAGCAGTTGGAAGCTGTTAAATTTCCCACTGCTCTTGAGGGGAATGAGATTAGATCTAAAGGCACGTGTTGAGGTTCTTTGCTTCAAACCCTTTTGGGTAGTGTGATGTGCAACTCAAGGCTAAGATTCCTTCAAGGCATGATTAAGAAACATAAATATATATATCTTACATATATAGAGAGAGACAAAAACTAAATGTGTCAGTGGCATGCTGTGCTATAAATAAGAAAATACATTAACCTTTCATTAGAACAGTGATTTTCTTGCACTTGATGCAACATCTGTTTGACTGGCTTAAGAACTTACTTTGTGCTTCTGCTGATATTTGATGGTTTTTTTAAAAAAATTTTCTTAATGAAAATATCCTGTGTTTTACACATACTTTGCAATATATCCTGTGAAATTACTAGCTTACCTTGATGTGCCTTTTATATTTCATAGTAAAACTATATGAAATGCTCTTCTGCAACAAAAAGCTTATCTGTCTTGGGGAGGGAGTAGAAAGAAGGACCTAACTTTTTTTTTTTCCCCTCCTGTTACTTTTTATTGATTTTATGTTGTCAATTCACTGCAGAAATATAATTTAATAAAATTTGCCAGTGGTTTTAGTTATTTTTCAGTGATACTCATGTCTCTGTAGCCACTTTAGTTTGCCTGCTAATCTCAAAACTGAGTAATGAGAATAAACCAAAATGTGTGTCCCTAATGTTATGCTAGTTGAAAAATTACTTCAGTTCTCTGCTAATGCTGTGTGGTAGTCATACTTTAGATGCTGGGCAGAGCTAATCTGCTGTTTTTCAGTCATCTCCTTGTAGGATCCAGATCAGATAGTTCTAGAGAGCTGATGGTTTGGTGTTATGTCTACTGCCTAGGAAAGTGCTATGATCTTCAAAATGGGTAACCCCCAATTAAACTACACACAGAGTTTGAGGACTGCTTGGCCAGAGGGAGCAAGCTAAGGCTGGGTGTCTCGTGAACCATTTAAGGTATGAGAAATGGATATGGGGAGTTGGAGTGAGAAGCAGGAGGGCTGCTGGTCAAGAAGCACCTCACCTCTAGGGTCTACAGTAGGGCACTAGTGTCAAAAATGTGGGGTTGGTTTGTTCATTCTTTTAAACAGGCAGCCCATTCCAAGTACAGCAACAGTTTGTGATGCAGTCTATACTTCCTAAATTTTTGACAGTATGTTGGTGTTGTGATGAGATACATTAATGCTTAAAAAAATAAAGATAATGATGTATAGGGAAAATGGAAACAAATGCAGTACACCCCACCTCCAAAAGTCAGAGCATGGCAAGCTGATGAAAAGAACTTATTTTCTACATAGATATTTTTATAGTGTCATCAGAATATGTACTTAGTAACATATGTACTTAGTGGTACTGTATTGCAAACTGTTGGTTAAATAGGAAAAACTAAAATGTATTAGAGAAATTATGTGTGTCTAAGGGCCTAATATAAAGGACCTAGCTGAAAGGGGGGAAGCCAGCTCAGAGAGAACTCATTCTTAGAATCATTATGAAACAAGTATTGGACCAGTCTTGATGTTTCCTGATTGATTTAATGACAAAGGTGAGTGTATGGAGGACTTGCTGCTAAAATCTGTTGATGGCGTGAAGTTTGAAAAATGCTCCTAACGTAGAGAGAAAGAAATGTTACACAGAATTTTGGATTTCTTGGGCTGTGGGCCCAGACATGGAAGAAATAACCTCCTTTCCCTCTGAGGGATGGAGTAATAGGAGTGGGATGAAATTTGGAGCCAGGTGCTTTAGGGTGGTACACCCAAGTTAAAAGCTTGGAGGCTGAATAATTGAAAGGGTCAAAGTAACCGAGCAAACAGCATGGTGCAGTTATGAAGAAGGTGTATGCGCTGTTGGAACACAGTCACAGAAGGTGTTGTCCAGTAGACAGAGGAAATTACTGGCGGTGTTATACAAACATCTGGTGAGACATCATTTAGTATGCTTCAGAAATAGTCATCCCTTTGAGGAGAAAATAGAAGAAATTGAAATGTGCAGAGACAGGCTCCTAGGATGGATGTGGAAATAGCTCATGAGAAAAAAAGCTTGAAGAGCTTCTCTGGGGCAGTCCAGCTAAAGAAACCACATATGTAAATGTTGTCTATACATACACAGATGGAAACAACTAATGGAGGGAAATTACTTAAATTGAAAGACAATATAAGCAAAACAATAAATGGACATAGTCCTACTTTTTGAAGTAGTAATTCATTACCATAGTCAGGTTTTTTCAGTAAACAGGATCTATGGAACTTGGTCTGCTTTTTCTGCTAAATATTGCTGAGATTTGAAAGTAATTACTTAATCTTTGTGGAAATATCAAAGAAAACAAAACATTAATGTCTATAGCCAAACATGTTCTGAATTTTATAGAGAATTGTCATTGACTAAACAGCATTCCTGCAGCTTCTCACCTTTAAGTTTTTCTTCTATTTCCTGGTATGCAGTGATACTGCAGTGGCTGTGGTGCTTTCTCAGAGACAGTTACTACTTGGCTGCTTTCCTGGTCTAGTGGTAAAATCTGTGTTTTCCAAAGGGTTTTAGCAGGAGGACAGGGAAGGGAACCTAGCCCTTTTGTGCACATTCTTTGTATACTTTGAAATAGAGACCAAATTGCTTTTAGAAGGGGTAATTTTTTTCATCGACCTTGAAGTGGGCTGGATGATAGAGATTGTAATTTGGATACTTCAGTTAGGTGCTTAAAGATGAATCCAAGCCAAAGCATTCAAGAGGGAATAGGCGATCTGTCTAAAGGGTTTCTGAAATAAGTGGAGAGTAGGTAACTGAGGCAGGGCTGTCATGTTCAGTGGATGTGATGCACTGAGATTTTTGACCCTTAAAGAAGTCTTGAAAACTTGGGCATTGCTGTAAATTTTTCCCTTGGAATTTGATGTAGAAAACGGCTTACTGAATTCTGACAAAGAAAGCTTTGTTGCAACTTACCATAAAGTGAGAACCACAGTTTGAGAGTGTGACTTGGAAAAAAAATCCAAGCAGTTAGTATGCTAAAGTCCTGCTAAAAGTTGACAAAATGTGGGCTTGTAGGTCAAAGCACAATAGCAGCTAGACTGCTGCTCGCCATGGGCATTGGTAAGTGCTAGCTACCCAAACATCTTTTGTGGCCTTGCTAGCAGTTGCTTGAGGAGCCAAAATTTAATCTCTTTTGCATTGTAAATAATGTCATAGTTAGCTCATTATATGTGTTATTTTAATGCCATATGGGAAAGGAATTATATTCAGTAATTTGCAAATAGAAGAGAGGAAAATTATGGCTAAAGGTGCTGATGATAAGGTAGATTATATTAATGAAAGAAAAATTATTGTGTGATGTTATTACTGTTTTGCATGTGGACTTCAACCACTTCTCTTGTAGTGAAAGACAGTGGTGGGACAAAGTTTTGCATTCAGAAGACTGACGGAGGGATTCAACCTCTGGGACCACTGGCTGAGATTAAGTCTGGAGAGAGTGTGCTAGGGCTTTTATTTAGTCTCACAAGCTCTTCAGGGGCAGATTTTGGTATTTTTAATGCTCTCTATTTTTAATTTTAATTTTTCAGGTTTATATTTTTCCTCTTCATTCAGGAAGCTGTGTTGCCAGTGTGTCCTTGCTAGAATTTCTTCTTACTCTATTGAAAGATTTTTTTGATGGCACAGTTGTTTGTCAGTAGCTATCAGAATCTTCTGGTGTTTATAAGCAAAAATGTCAGCTGTTAGAATTCAATCTTCCTGGATTACGTGTAAGCAAATAAAATTTCATTGACCTCTTTGACCCTCTTTTTAACACCTTCTTAAATTGTTTTCTCAAATCATTTGGATCAATCTTCTTCCAAAACTAATGGCAACTTTTTAGTAGCTGTAAAGAAATAAATATTTTAAGTTCTCTGCAGACTTTCCTAACATTTTTTTTATTATTTTTTTTAACCAGATAAATTTGCGCCTCATCTTGGTAAGCGGGAAAACAAAAGAGTTCCTATTTTCACCAAATGACTCTGCTGCAGATATTGCAAAGCATGTGTATGACAACTGGCCAATGGGTGAGTAGCTCTGTGGCTTTGGATTTTAAACTGGTGAGCAAGGAGCATCCCTGTATTGTGAGACTGAAGTCTCAATAAACTAATCTCAGTGCTCAACATTTAAATCTAGGTATGCTTTTTCAGTATCTGGAGTGGTTATAAATCTACAGATTTATATAGAAATACAGTTGTCTTGCCTTCTTTTTCCCAGTTTCTTCAGCTGGGCAGATTTTTAGATGTCTGAACTGTTTCCTACTTGATTTCTCAAATTTGCTTCCCCAAACTGAAGTACTTCTTTCCCCCTATCTTTAGACTCCTTTCTTGATCAGTCATGTTAGAGGATCTAGTAAGTGAGAGGAAATGTTAGAGATATAAAACCTCTTATGTGAGGACAGCTAATATAAAGCATGGCATATCACAGGAATGCATTAGTACAATTGAGTCTAAGTACTTCTTCCTCACTGCCCTTATCTTGGAAAGGATCTGTAATACTGATATTTTCCTGGGGAAAAAAAGAAACAAATATAAAAGCACATTTTAAGAGACATTAAAAGACTGGAGGTTGTTTGTGTGAGTGTATTTGGTGTTATGCAGGAATACTGGCTTTAGAAAATGGACTTGAGAACTTAAGATGTGTATTCACATATGTGAATAGTCCCCCAAAACAAAGTGCTTCTGTTCTGCCTGACTATGATTTCATGGGAAAATAGCCAAAACACAGACATAGCATTACATACGATGAAAGAAAATGCTTCTTTTGGTACAGGACTTCATTTGGGTTACTGTTTTGATGTTAAAAAGACTACTATTTAGACGAACTAAAACATTACCTTATCTGTTTTTGTGGTGCCTTTGTCAAAGCCATATGGTGGATAATAATTTATGCCAAAAAGTTAGTGCTAATAATCTGTATTTTAGGCTTTAAACTGGTCTTTGAGGTCAGGAAAAACAGTTTCAGGAGACTCGTTTTCTGTTTGATTTGCTGGGATGCAGTATTATGTATTTAGTAAATATGTGATGAAGGAGGATGTTTTTATGTCCTCTGAAGTATTAGAAGCAGATGTAAAACACTTTACCATCAAGAAATACGGTTGATGTAGCATCTCTGTAGCTGCTGTACATATTTTAATGTGTGCCTTCAACATAGTTGTCATAACCAAATGTTCGTTGAGTACTTTTATCTGAATTAGTAAAGGCAGAACTGGATTTTTTTTCCTGCTCAAATCTATGCCTGAACATGTGATGTCATGTTCCCAGTCTTGTGAAGAGCTTGAAAGTTGCAGATTCTGAGTTTAGAGTTGGGAAGAAACACAGACTTTTAAACCTCTCCTTTAAAAAAGAAAAAAAGAGGAGTGGAACCAGACATGAAAGGCTCAGTTCAAATACCTGCTGTCCTGAGGAAGTGCTCTAAATCTTTATGAATATTTAATTGCCTTTGCAAAGACGAATAGTCTCAATTTTAAAGGCAGAAAAGAAATCTGCTTCAGAATAGCATATATATTTGCACAAACATTAGTCCACTAACTGTTTTCAGACTGAGAGTGCCCTTCTTTGCTACAAGACTGATAAATCTTGATGAAGACTAATTTCCTTGAAATGGAGATGATATGAAATGGTTATTTTTGCCACCATTTTGACTTGTCACAATCTTGTGTGGAAAAAAGTCACACAATATCCTCAGTCACGTGCTGGCAGGATTAAGGCAAACTCTCTCCCCACCTCTTCTGGCAATACAGTTGTTAATTAAAGATCTCTTGACTTCTAATAGAAAATATCTAATTTATTTTAATGCATATCTTCTAAGTAGGTTACCTATTCTCTTCTTCCCCTTCCCCTTCCAAATAATATTAACTTTTTTCTTGTACAGCAATTATCTGAACTTTAAAAAAAAAAAAAAGAAAAAGTAGATTCAGTGAGTTCTTGGCTCATTTAGTCATCAGTGGAAATTAAAATTTGAATTCATGTCAGAAAGAAATGTTTCAGACTGCCAGCCAAGAAGCAAAAATTAAAAGGATGGGTAGCTTGGCAAGCTTAACAGTGAGAAAATACCTGTGCCAAAATATAGTCTGTCTTCTTTTGGTTGTGATTTTACATCATTTTGGCACTGTAAACAATCTGAATTTCTCCTCTTTACAGCCATAGTATAGTGGAGTTCTGACTGTATGGACTTTAAAAAACAAAACCAAAACCTAAAATTTGTATCTTACAGTGTGATAATTCAGATCCGTGACATATGCCAAAGCATAGCAGAAGGGGCATGTGCTTGAATTGCAAGACAATTGAATGAGACCCTGAGTGGAAATACTTGAAATTCAAATAGCTTTGCTTGCCTAATTTGATCTAATCTTATGAACTAGGCACATAGCAACACCTGGGACTGTTGCAGCCTCTGCTCTTGGTACCAGCCTTGCCTCTGCCGTGTTCTGGGGCTGATGGCTCCTGCTGCCTGCATCTCTGCCTGCTTGCTTTTTTGCATCAGATGCCTCTCCGTACACTCTGCAGCCATGGCTTTTGTTTCAAATGCTTCCCCTTTCCCCTTTTCAGTTCTTCTTTTATGGTGCCAGTTGATACTGCCTGTATGTTAATTGTATGTTCCCAGTGAACAGGTTGGTTTCTGTGGCTTGTTGGGATCCCTTGCTGAATATTCATTTTGGTATATAAACAATACAAAAGCAGGAAGAGAGAACATTTCTGAACAACTGTTGCCAGATATCTGGTCAGCTAAGAAGCATAAGACACTGTATTCCCAGAGAGCCCATTTAAATCCAGCATTTCAAGGCTTTATGATACTTGTTCTGAAACCAAAGTGCATATTTATTTGTTCTTCACATTGTGACAGGGAATGGTAAAAGATCATTTAAGCTTGTAATTTATTTATGATGACTTAAGTGTTATAGGAAAATGCATGCTTGCTTTTCCCAAACCACTGTTTGCCACATAAAAACATCCATGGGTTGGCCTTTGAGATGTTCCTTAAAATGTATTGGTATGTGTCTGCTGTGAGAGAGCCTCTGTTCCAGCTCTCTACCGTGGCTGCTGGGGGCTGTTCAGGTCACTTCCCCCTCCGGGCATGTCGCTGGTTGGATCTGGCCATCATCGAACAGCGCTGAGCTGCCTCCGGAGCTTTTTTTCAGTGCTGTGATCTCAGAGTCCTGTTTCAAATGACCCATCACATGCGCTTTCGCTCTGTGTGTGGCTGCTTCCCAGTGCTGGAGAACGCCTCCAGTTAGTCATTTAGTTGGTGAGGAGGAGTATGGCTTGGGAAACTTCTGAATGGACAGATTAAGGCACTTTTAGCTTGGATATTAAGAATCAGGAGGCAACTTGTATATATGAAATATTTTGTTTAGGACCTGTATATGTGCTAAATATATCCTGCAGTCTGTGAAGTCAGTAATATTTATACTTGCAGACATCAAATTATGTGGTTTAATGCCCAGCATCAAATAAAAAAATTAAGAATAGTCTTCAGGAATTACCTTCCTGTTCTCTCTTAAGTGTTTCATGCAAAAGAGTCCCGTTCTTAGTATTCTTCCTGGGTAAAGGTGAGAGAAATAACAAAAGATGTTTTTATTACAATGTAACTGTGAAAACTCTTTCTCCTCAGATTGGGAAGAAGAACAAGTCAGCAGTCCAAATATCTTGCGGCTTATTTATCAAGGGAGGTTTCTTCATGGCAATGTGACATTAGGAGGTATGAAAATACTTTTCATTATGTATGTTACAGTCAGGCAAAGGGGATATTTATTTACAGTGCAGTGAATACTGCTTTACTGTTCAAGATCACAGTATGGCTTGCTTTATACTACTTTTATACTGCATAGAGTAACATTGTACCTTACTGTGTATTTTTCCATCTTGTTACCGCTAGCTGTTAAACTTTGGGAGGTACCACCTGCTAAGTCGAGTCTCCTCTTGCACAAAGAAACTAATGCTGTTTTTATTTATCTTTCTAAATGGAATATTTTCTTCCACCTCTCTTATACTGGACTTAGAGGGCAAGCTACTTAATAAGTAGCTGAAGTATTTTAAAATGTTTGATAAACTTTATGATATCTGGTCAAACAAAACTTTAAATCTTAGTGCAGCGCAGGAAGACATCCTATGAATGAGAATGAGGGGAAGCATTCTTGCTGTCCAGTGCTCTCCCAGGGATACAATTGCATAGTTATGCGAAAACAACAGTAAATGGCTTCACTTCTTGCGCTAAGGAAATGCTATTCAACTGTGCCCCCTCGTGGCAAGTGTTTCCTCACAATTACGTATTTTGGTGGAGCTCTTTGCTAGAGGTGTGACACACATTTGTAACAGTAACCTTTCCTTTTGTAGGTAGCATTTGCCAGTTTGAATATCAATAGTATCAAAGACTAAACAAAATGAGACTCTCTTTTCTTGTGCCAGTTTCGAAAAAGATTAATACCATTACTGCCTCTGTATGTTCAGATTGCTCATGGTTTGTTACTTGAGTGCAGTGCAGAAGGGAGAATATAATATAAAACCACCAATGCAATGTTTTTGAAGTTAAGATGAGCCTGAAAATAATATTTCTGGACTGCTTATGGTGATGTTCCATGAAGAGGTGACTGGGATGATATAGCCATTGATTCACTTTCTACAATTCACAGTATTGGCTAGGGATTTACTTTTGAAATAAATTTACTCCACATATGTAAATTTTTAATGCTGCTATATATACACACAAGATCATCGTCAGCTCAGCTGGAAGAACTCTGAAATTTTTATTCACTCTTCAATTTGTATTTTTACCAGGTGACAATGAGTGCAGCTAGTAGCAGTTGGAGTAGAGTTGAAAGACAAATGTTAAGTCTTGGATCATCTCTGCAGTTAAAGATGCTAGTCTTACCCTACATTTCCAGGCAAGGATAGCTAATGGGATTTACTTTGCCATTCGTCTCTGGGTGTTACTCTTTACCACCGGCATTTGTTCCCTTTAGTGACATTTGTCTCAATCTGATGCAATTTTGAATATTTGTTTAATACACTTAATATATTATTTAATTACTTGAGCTGAAAAATAATAGCTGCATGCTGATGACTCTTGCATTAACTTAGGTCTATGATTTGAACACTTAGTTGGGCTCAGGGCATTTCAGTTCATTCTTAATCATTCATGCATTGTGATTTAATCATCATGTTTTTACCCCAAGGATCTTACATGTATAGTAGTGTTTTTCAAAGATCTTTTTGTTGCTGTGTTGTTTTAAGAACAAGAATCCCTAAAACATTGGCTTAACTTCAGTACTAATGAAGTTATCTGTAGTAAGATTATACAGCTGAAGGGGAGCAGGAATTCATGAAACAGCCTGAAAGACTCTTACTTCAGTTTGTGGTGTTCATTAGAGGTAACCCTAAGTGAACTGCTTACCTTTAAAAGGCAGGTGGAGGGAAGAGGAAATTGCTTGCTAAACACAATATTTAATTTCTTATGCTGTTATAATACAGTTTCATCAAGCTTTTTTAGCTGCGGTTCTCTATATTGAATTATAGCACTTAGTGATATATTTGTTTTAGGTGATAAGGAAATTGACTGGAATTTGGACCTACTGTAAGTCACTCTATCATCCAGTGAAACAGATTTCCAGGGGAAAAAAATGATGTTTTCTTTTTTAATGGGAGTTCATTTTTATTCACATTTAAAAATTGCATTTTAATGTTTTGATTGTGACCAAACATGTCTGTGTAGTGACTTTTGATTTGAGACTCCTATAAACTAAGAGGCCTCAAAAAATGAGAAATTGTTAGGAGAAATGCTTTTGAGTGAAAAATTTTATTATAAAGAAACCATCCCTTTTGCTGTCTTCTCTGAATGGACTGTCCCTATAAGAACAATAGAGCTAATGGCACTAGAAGTGATAAAGAAAAATGGACCCCTCTGTAGAGCTTGCTGTGCTGCTCTTGCCTGCAGTGCTTGAGCCACAGTTTTGTAGTGTGCTGGCTGTGCAGAAGGTTGGGGAGCTGGCTAGCAAGGCAGTCTGCTGTTCAGCTTCCAACAGGAAATTTCATCCTGTTGCTAAATATTTGTTCTGCAGTTTATATTTCAAATAATATTAATTAGGGAAGTAATACATAATTGACAGTTCTTCATTCCTTGGTAGATAATGGTAATCAGCAGCATTTTGCTGCTTCATTTATAGGGAAGGGTGGAAGGGAAGTCAACCCACCATGTACCATCCACATTGCAAAAAGGAGGAAGAAGTTAATTCTGAGAATAGAAAGCATGGAAAAACAGTTGAATTGAACAGATGGGAAAGGAATTAAATATGACTTTAGTGTAAGTGAGAGAATGGAGTGAGAGAACAAAGAGAAGAGCAAGAAAGGATTCCAGAGTGTAGGTTAGGGTGCTCAGATGCTGTCATGGTGCTCCAAGAAAGAAACTAGAAATTGCTAGCAAGAACTTGTGTGAACTATGCAAACTAGTAGCTGAAATAAGTCGATTGAAATATTAGCATAGTTTTACTTGATTACTGCAAAGAGTTAATCTCCACAACTCGCTAATCAAGTCTCCTGAAGTGTCTTGGTATAATGAAAGATGTCCCTAAATGTGATTAGTTTGTGATATTTTGCTCTTTCTGTAATGCCTTTTCAAGAGTTTGTTACAAAGACAATCCTTTTGTTTGCAAAGAGCATGTTATCAGTCTATTACAGTTTTCATTTGTATCGAGTACCCAAAATCCATCATTGTCAGACTTTAAGCTATCAATAGCTTCTAGTTGCCAGCACAGGCGGGGCTTCAAGTAAACTAAGCAACTTTCAGATTTACCTTTCTTTGGAGATGGCTTTTCCCAAAGCACAGCTGCTTCAAAGAAGCTAGTGGAGTTCTGTATCCCTTTGTTTGCTTACACCTGTGTTTTAGTGTGTTTTAATCATAACTTGCATTTTTTCATACAAATACGTAGGCAATGAACGTGATTTGATAGCAGTGTTTTAGTGAAGCTTGTACTGAATACACATAATTACCAAATGCTAGGTTTATTTTTTTTTATTAGTGACTCTTTATGCTATAATAATTAAAATAGAGGCATTTTTCTCTTCTGTTACTTTCAGGTTTGTTTGCCATTCATTATTCATTTATTCACTTAAAATGCCATGATACACCGTATGAGAAAATAAAAGATGTAACGAGCTTGATAGGACAAATTCTATTCAAGCCAGAATGATTTGTGTATTTGGGATTAAATTCTTGTTAAATTTATCACTAACGTTTTTTCCTCTATAAGCCATGAAGGACAATACTTAGAGCATCTTTATCTTATCAGAAAAACAATCAAAGAAGATACTTTAAATATACACCATGTTTGTATACTTAAATCATTTCAATTTCAGAAATAAGTTTTTGGAAAGCACCACTTGTTTATTTTGTGTTACCAAAGCTCACAAAGGCAGCCTTGTGAGAACTACTGTATCTGATTTAAAGTGTTTTAAATTTGATATTTTTCACATGCAGCTGATGTTACAGGTTAATATTGAAAGGCAAGATGCAAACATTTTATATTTTGAAAAATCTATGTCATGGATCAAAGTATGTTTTAAGAAAATCTGTTTTACAGTAGTGGCTCAGCGTTTTGATATCTCAGGAATAACAATTTAGTGTCTGAATTAGCCACTTTTTTGCATCCTTATCACTAAAGAGTGCTTAACATCTGAGTCTTGGTATGAATGCCCACCTCTGCTCTTACTCAAAGGTGGAATGCTAAGTTTCCTAATGGGAGTATCATGTCTCTAAGAACACAGTGTTTTAAGTGACTATTATCATATCCCCAGGCCCTGATTTACAGAACTTCGACCAATAAGCGGTTCAAACCTAACAGGATGAACTTTTGAACAGACACTAATCCAATTATAGTTAGTTTCAGCTGGGTATTTTGAAGAAAAAAAGACTGCTGTAATGTGTTAATAATTGTCCCTTTCTCCTTTTACAGCATTAAAACTTCCTTTTGGCAAAACAACTGTGATGCATTTGGTGGCTAGAGAGACATTGCCAGAGCCAAACTCTCAAGGTAGGCTGCACACTTTTTACTCAAGTACAGGGCACAGTGGTCAGGTCTCTTACAGGCTATTTGACTACTTCATAAGAGTGAAAATCAAGTGCTTGTACTCTTTCGTGAAGGAAGTAATGGAATGCTTTTTTACGTGATAATAGAAAACTAAGAAATTAACTTCCTGGTTTAGCATTTTTTTAAAGCACAGAAATTTACTGAAACATTAAAAGCTCCTGTTTTTATTGTGAAAAACCAGTCCTGATTTATTTTTCAGTTATGTACACGTGTGTAGAATAATAAATATTTTTTTAAACTAAAAATAATAAAGAACAGACTTGCATTAAGCATGCTCTCACACAGAACAGCCTAATTGCTTCAGAAATGGCATGTAAGCAAAGCTTTCTTCTTGCTCTGCAGGTCAAAGGAACCGTGAAAAAACTGGAGAAAGCAATTGCTGTGTAATCCTGTAAACTCTGTTAGCTTTACCTGCTAAGTGTGATGTAATATAGTCTTTGTCTTTCATGCTGCTGGAATAGAAGAGGCCCTACCTTGCTTCAAACACCTATAGGAAGAGCCTGTCTGTAAATCCATGGAACTGAAATATTACATGAACACTGTCTCATTAGTCTTTTTTTAAAAAAAGGTGAAAGATCTATGAACACTTTCATTGTTTGGGGTTTTTTCAATTCCTCGTTTTTGTTTGTTGAGTAATCTTACAGTACATCACTTTTTGAAAGAATTCAGTCTCCAGAAAGGTTTGTGTTCTTTTCCATAGCAGGAATCATTTTGCTACCACAAAAATCTCCATTAACCGGATCTAACCAGTCAAGCTTTCTAGATGCAATTTGCACTAAATATGGTTGACAGTAAATTTCTCATCAACAATCTCTAACAATATTTGAGACATCTAGTAATAACCCGCAATGTATAATGCAACACTGGAAATAGTTTATTAATAATTAAACCAGATCTCACTTATGGCCAAATCAAAGGAAAATCTGTTAAGTCAATTCTACCTAAGTCAACCTTGGTGGCCAAACCGGCACAGAATACTAACTAAAGCAAGTCTAACTATATATACTTTCACTGCAACAAACAAAAAAAACTATGTGCCTGTAATTTAAAAGCACTCTGTAGAGGGCTGATGAAACTGATTCTTTTGTTACTGTGTGGGCTCTGATCTCGTGTGTTAGTCGAGTGCTTATTCAGACAGCACAAACAAGTGCAGAGAGTGCGTTTCCTAGCCTTAATATGGGAGGGGTAGTTTCCTGTAGTTCATAGGCTTTTATTATTGTGCATAAATGTTAGAAAACATAATTTACTAATCAATTTTATGTATTTGAATATTGGCAATTGGTGTTTTTCGGTCATTTTTCTCATCTGTACCTTAGACTCCAGTGTCATGCTTACTCATCAGAGACTTCAAAAGAATTATTAAAAGTTTAAAAAGCAAAAAGAAAAACTTCCGCCATAATACTAGTTTTGTTTCTTTACATAATCTGCATTTGGTATTAGTGCTTGCAATGGTATTAAAATCAGAAGCTGATTTTTGAAGGCGTACATAATTCAAAAGGATGCCATTCTTTTATTTCATATCAATAATTTAAATGTTGATATGCTAAAGAAATTTGCACAGCACTAAAGCATGAGCTAGTTTCATCTAAACCTGTAAAAAATAAAAATAATTAAAAAAATATAAAAGATTTTATATTTTTTCACTGGGGAGGAACTCTTCCTGGGTGAAATTACAAATATGTGTAGAATATATTTAATAAAAATCTTATAAAATACATAACTATAGAAGTTAAATATAGATTGGCGTGTAGTATAATAGAACAATATTCCATATAAATAGCTTTAGCCTTTAAAAAATGAGTCACAGGTTGACATTGTGTTCTGTACTTAAGTGTCCACAACTCTTACAGATGTTCTGTGTAATCGTTTATTCGAATGATTGGCATCATTCAAATGTAAACAGGTTATTTTATTCATTGTTACTGCTTTGATGAAATGCTTTATATGCAGTAGATTTACAAAAAATATTGTTCATACTGATCAGAATTAAATTTGTATAGAGCAGAGTTTTAAAACAAATTGTAAATAGCACTAAACATTTTCTTTCTGCAACCTGTACTGATAGACTCTTCTGTAAACTAAATAAAAGGATATTGTAGTGCATTTTGTTGGTGTTTCTAGGGTTGTAATTGGGTCTGTAACTGCTTTTAATAATACTTTTTAATCTGGAAGTTCAGTAAGGGCTCCATTTCATTTATTTAAAAAAAAGGAGGGGCACAAAACGTGCTGAAAAATGCTAATGGGATTTATCACTTTCATTTTTCTTTCACATCCTAAGTGGCCTAGAAGGTTTTTTTTCTGTAGGAGGACAGTGGTCACGGGCAGTTCGAAATGTACAGCTGTGTCACACCCTGGTGTGCCTCACAGGAGCCTTGTGCTCGTACTGTAAGTTTTTGTACTCTTCATTTACTGATAGCAAAGAGCATGCACACACCTCTTGGGGTGTTGGGAACTGAGATGACAGCATTATGTACTTGTTGGGGAGGGAACATTTCCTTGTATTCTGCAGTGTAGTTACTAAGTAAGAAACTATAGGGATGCAAACCTTCTTATTTAAGAAGAAAAAAGTGTGATAGACTTCTATTTTCCAAAACGCTGACCATCTAAGTAACACAGACGGGAAATGGCTATGACAGTACAAGAAAAAGAAATGGTCTGAGACATGACATGCTTTGTTAGTTACACAAGTCTTTCAAATGTATTGATTTTGAAAACTGAATGTATGAGAAGTAATCCTGGTTTGAAAAAGTGGCTGGGTACTTAATATGGAATAAATAAATGAAAATCCTGTATTTGGGGAGGTTCTGTAGCAAAGTGTGTGGCGTTCCCTTTTGGTAAGATGAATAAGATGCAGGTATGCACATGTCCAAGCAAATCCTTAAAAAGCTGCTTGGCATTTAAAGCATGAGCTTGCCAAAATAACTCCTGCAGAAAGTGGCTAGAACTGCTTGCCTGAATTTTCCCACAAATTGTCAGAGTTCTGCCCATGGAAGAGCATTTTTGTTGTTGTGTGAGGGGGGTGGAGAACTGGGACGGGGTATTGCTAAAAGAATTGTGCTTTTTCCTTGTATGCTTTGTACTGTGGATTGTATATTTGCCAGAACAAGAGCACAAGAGCTCTTAATCCCAGATTTCTCAGCCTTGCTAAAGCTCAGTCAGGCAGTTGGGTGCTCTGATAATACGTTGAAGAGTTTGACATTTAGTTTTTTACTGTTAGATAGAAATGATCTTTTCCCTATGGATGAGTTGATAGGTGTCATGGAGAAAAGGAAGGAGAGGATGAATTGGAGCCCTCCTTATTCTGAAATACCATGAAGGGACTATATCTGTCTCTTATACCATTGTGTGTGTGTGTGTTATCAATCATAAATTAATAATTACACATATTGTGGCTGATACCCAGAGGGCTGTGCAGCCATTCCAAAGGACTTTAAAGGTTAGAGACATGAGCAGGGAGGAACTGTCTAAAGTTCAACAAAGGCAAGTGCAGGATCCTGCACAGGCTGGGGGCAAACCTGCTGGAAAGCAGCTCTGTGGGGAAGGACCTGGGGGTCCTGGTAGACAACAAGATGTCCATGAGCTGGCGGTGTCTCCTTGTGGCCAGGAAGGCCAAGGGTATCCTGGGCTGCATTGGGATAGAAAAGCATTTCCAGAAGGTTGAGGTAGGTGATCCTGCCCCCCTACTCAGTCCTGGTTAAGCTGTATCTGGAGTGGCCAGCTCTGGGCTCCTCAGCACAAGAGAGACATGGAGCTCCTGGAACCGGCCCAGTGGAAGGCAACAAAGACAATTCAAGGACTGGAGCATCTCTCTTACGAGGAAAGGCTGAGAGAGCCGGGCCTGTTCAGCCTTGAGAGAAGACAACTGAGAGGGGACCTCATCAATATAACTATCTAAAGGGAGAGTGGGTGTCAAGAGGATGGAGCCAGGCTCTTCTTGGTGGTGCTGAACAATAGGACAAAAGCAAGGGACAGAAACTGATACACAGAAAGTACCACCTGAACACGAGGAAGAACTCCTTTACTGTGTGAGTGATCAAGCACTGGAACAGATTGCCCAGAGAGGTTGTGGAGTCTCCCTCACTGGAGATATTCAAAAACCATCCGGATGCAATCCTGTGCTGTGTGCTCTGGGAAAGCCCTGCTTGAGCAGGGAGGCTGGACCAGATGACCCACTGTGGTCCCTTCTAGCCTTATCCATCCTGTGATTCTGTCATAGCTGGTAGCAATGAAAGTACTTTGCAACTTCTGTGTTTTGGGAGGAATTAAATCAGCTGGTGGAGGAAGAAAGTGTGGCCACTGTCACATTAAAGGCTTCACTGAGGTGCTGCATCAATATTAATCCAGTGCTGATCTCTGCAGTTTCTGAATACCTTTCCTTAGTACACTGCATTTGCAACAGGAGGAACAGTGATTTGATTTGATTTAATTTAATTTAATTTAGAAGAGAAACATACAGCACTCTGAAAAAATTTCCTTTCTGTCTCACAGGTAAGAAGGCAGGCAGGTGTTTCTGAGCTAGGCAGAAATCAGGAGTGGCTACTGCTGCTCTCAGGGAAGTGAAGCTTGTGTATTTTATGGTTCTGTGTGTGCTCTGATAAGGTTTGTTACACAAATCTTGCTTCAAGAAGCAAATAGGGGGATGAATATACTTCTCCATCTAAAACTCTCTTGCTAACTTTATGCTAATTAAATGGGTAAGCTTAAGCAGATTTTGAGTTATATGTCCTGTGTAACTTGGCATTTAGACAATTAATAACAGTTGCACTTTTGAAACCAAGAATTCTGTGCTTAAATCAGAAGAAATGTCAAGATTTGTTAAGACTCTTCAATGAGAGTTCCTAGCCCATTTATTTCTTCTGAAGTACTTGGGTTCTTCCTAGATGCTCTGTGTTGGCCATAGCTTCTCAGTTTCAAGCTTATTTTTGGAGCACAATAAAAGGTTTGTTGTTACTCAAGAGCCTGACAGTAATAAATGGTTCATGATGATAAGCTGTTAACAATCCTCATAAAGTAGTGGCATATTTGTCCTGTGCCACATATACATACCTGTGAACAGGTTTCAAATGTAATAGCTAATTTCCTTACCAATTTATTACTGTAGACTCTATAATTACAAACCCCTCATTATGTTCTGGGGTTTTTTTTCAATAGCTGTGATTGACTTCTTCTGGGTTTTTTTGAAATTGATGTACGTTTGGGTTTGGTTTTTTAAATTAATCTGGGAATGACCAGTGAGATAGAAAATAGTGATTACTAAAGTCAAGCTCACAAAAAATGAGAATGTAATGTTACCTTATCAAGCTCATGAAGTGGATCACAATGGCAAATGAAGTTGGAATGTGAACAATGGCATAGGTAAAGAAAGCAGAGTACTCATACAACTTTTGAGCTTTAAAATTACCTGGATCAGCCTGGGTCCAAGTTCTGGGCATCATGGACAGATACTTTGTATTGCAAGTTCCTTCAGATTTTGAAAATACTAACAAAAATAGTGAGGCAGCAGAAATATTGTAGAGAGATTGAAGAGAATGAAAGGTTAAAATAGCTACAGTTACAATTAACACAGAAGAACCAGATGGAGAACTTCTATTTTTGTCTTGCAGCTTTATTGGCCCAGTTTTTACATTTGTCTTTAAAGCTGAGATGACAAATTCAGGTTCGATACGAACATTTTTTCATTAAATGAATGGCACTCACTGCCACCAGATGTAATTCGAGGAATAAAGCTGAGCAAGATATAAAAGGAAAATTGACATCGTATCAATGAAAATTGATAGACTTTCCAGAATTATCAAAGTTAGTGATGCCAAACTCTTTCCAAACAAGGAAGTATTTTTGTCCTTCAGACATGACATTACTGTTCAATGAAGAGCCCAGCTCTTAGGGGAAAAATACTTTAGGCATGTTACAACCTCCATTCTGTACAAGCAAGTGCAGGGCTATTGTGTACTCCGGCAGGAGTTTATCTCTGCAAACCTCCTGCTTCCCAAGAAGGAATTTTGATCAAAAGCAAGGTGATGATGTTTGTGCTATCCTGGAGCAGGCTTGAAGGAATAATTTGCTGTGTTTTAGCTGGTAAAGAATGTGAACTGCAGTTCCTTAGGGCAGAAGCTGATGCCTCTTGAGCGGTGCCAGATGCAAGCACCCTGCTTTTATCAATTCTAAGGATGCTGAATTTATAGGTAGTAAATGTTTTGACTCTTCTCACAGCAGATACTCTTAAGCTGTTTTGTTTGGATAGAGGCAAGGTAGTGGGATGAAACTACAACTTTCTTTTTGTACTTTCATCTAGTCTTTGAACTAAAGATCAGGAAGAAACAATGGGAGAAGTTTTAGGCATCTACCATAGGATCAACCATTAATGGCTGGTCAAAAGTGATTGACCAGCAACTATCCATGCCAGAAAGAACAGCTGTGGGAAAGAGGTGACCACTGCCCACAGCTGTCAGCTAGTAGCCAGGGTGAAGTAACTTAGGTTGTGAATGGGGGGCAGAAGGGCATGACAAGCTGTCACTTCATGGGGCTTTCAGTTGTTGCCTGGCAAGAAAAGGGGATTAGGATTGTGCACCAATCATTGGGAAGCAGAAAAACAGAGTGAAACTGCCCATAGAGGATAGACTGGAAAACTACTGCTTTAAAAAAAATCCATGGTACTGGAAGTCAGCTGTAGGCTGGTTAGATGATATTGGACTTCCAAACTGAGATAGGAAAATATATACTGGTGTCTGTCTTACCTGTATCTGTCTGTTACCCATACTGGCTAAATTAAAGAAAGATTGGATTTCAGTTCTTTAGTTTCTGCAGCTCGCATGTGTCCCTAAATAAGGATTGTTAATCCCCAATGCAGCCAAGGTTACGGCTCTGCTGTAGCAGGAGCAGAGCTGGCAGGGAGCTTGTGCCCTGCAGCCTCACCGAGTGAAAAGTCATCACCACAACCATGCACACCAGTGTGAGAGGGAAAGCACAAAGGTCTTAAGTGGGATGAAATGTCAGTGTGGCGAGTCAGCAAGTGTCCAACCAAGGGAACTCTACCAATGCCATGTGACTGTACCAGCAGCTGAATTTTGTGTCTTTCAGTGAACTTTAGGATATTTTGGAAAGCAAGTATGCAAGAGTCTTCTCTTGGTACTCCTGTGTTAGCTAAGCAATGTCAGCCAAATTTTTTGCTTCCAGTCACCCTGGTTGACAGCATTCCAGGGAAGAGTCTTCTCTCAAGAAATGGATATGAAAGCTGCTTCTGGCTCTACTCTTTTTGTCCTCTGAGCAATGACCATCTCTGGCTTCATCACCAAAGACTTTGAGCATCCTATCATCTGATTTTCTTCCAGTCTGATGTTTCTGGTTGCAGAGGACAGTGATCACCACCAGACACCTTCTCTACTGAGTCAAGTCAATGGCAAGGACTGGAAAGACATTGCCAGTGTGGATGCAGTATCCCTCTGCAGCCATCTTCGCTGAGCTGTGGACAGGAGTCCATCGTGGTGCTTGTTGTTGATGTGGAGTCTGAACTGCCTAGAGGACAGGAACATACCTTAAGCTTCCAAGAAAAGGGCAGACCCACTGTTCATGACACTGGCCAGCCCCCAGCTCCAGTTGCATCTTCTTTCATTTTGGGTAAGAGTGTGTTGCAGCAAAGAACTTCATTGGTGATGAAACTAGTAAGAGCTATTGGCCCTCCTACAGCAGGAAGGTTGAAACCCTGGGGAGCTTTTCTAGGTCTAATTATGACAGCAGATGTGGGTCAAGAACATCCTAAGGTCTGCCCCTACTGCAGAGGTGAGTGCTGCCCTGGCATGGGGCTTCCCTGGGACCATGGGGAAGAGGTGGGGGAAGAGAATCTGGGGAGGTGGTTTGCTACCTGACCATACTCTTCTTCTCAGCTGCTGGAGCTCCTTGTCGTAGTGGACCAGGGTTGGGATCACTGGCCCTGGCTTCAGCATCCCAAGCTGCCCTCAGAGGAACTTGCCTGTGGGCTGCTCAGCTGACAGTGCATTTTACCATCTCGAGGTTTGTCATGATTGGAATAATCCTCAGCTCACGGTTGGGAGGCTGGGATGTAACTGCAGGGCTGGGACACCCTGAGGCAGCCCTGTCCTAGGAGAGCCTCTGGGGAGATGCAGTCAGTGCATATCATTTCTGCCAGCTTCCCATAGCTACACAACTGCTCATCTGTGCTTCCAGCCCCTGTTCAGAAGCTGACCTTGATTACCACAGTGCTGCATGGTTCAACCTGATTACCAGGGAGCAGTCTTGCTGCACCCCCTTATTCCCAAGTCCAGCAGCCATGCCTGAGCTGGTAACAGCTCTGGAATCAAATACTCCAGTGAGCTCCCTGGAGGCACGCTCCCACCAACAGGATGGGGGGCTTGAGCTTCCAGAAGTCTTGGGGGGATACAAGATTCATTTGCCTCATAGGCCTGGCAGCTGCTGCCTCCCCCTGGGCTTTTTGGGTGTGGGAACTGGAGGGGTGGTGGGGGTTTCACTCTTCAAAGATATGGTGTCTTCTGCCTGGTGGTTAAAAGCCACAAGGAGTATTTTGTTCTTGTTAAATGTCATGTGTGTCCTCCTGTGCCTGGCTGGTTTATATCACCTAAAAGTTATTAGTTAAACCCCAAAGACTGCAGCTGGGCACTGAGAAGCCTCTTGTTACCTCTGGAAATTAAAGCAGCTTGACGGTGTGGTGTCTTGTTGCCTCCATATGTGCCAAACGCCCACCCTGCCTTTGAGGAGGGCAGGGTTATCAGTGATGTATGGTTGTGCGTGGATGGGAGGATCCGTCTGCGGCAAGGCTTGCATGCACAAGTTCATGGGCTGCTTGAGGGAGCATGGCCTTAAAGATACTGGGTTGGCATTGTGGTATCTAAATCTTTAACTCAACTCCCCTTTGATTTAGTAAAGAACTTTCCTTCTGTTTCCTGGAAAGGGGAATCAGTGTGCAGAAGCTAGTCAGCTCCATTTTTTTTTCAGGTAATAGGTCTGCTGGAAATACTTGCCTGGAGGGTAGGGGTTGGTATTCCTCTGTGCTCAAAGAGGGCCAACAGATAACAAACATGGAGATTCCTCACATCCTCCTTAGAGTGAAATATCACTGATGCCAGGAAAAACCTGAAGGGTTCCAACTCTCGTCCCTGCAGGCTGATTGCAAAACCTGGAGAGACACTACTCCTTTTCAGTGGAAAAATGGAAAATGGAGACAAAAATCACTTTCATGTTGGTGGGTTAGAGCAAACACAAAAGTCTGGTGATAATAAAGCTGAGAGCATGAATTATTTGGCAATGTACAACTCACCTTTTCAGCCATGGAGAGGTATTTAAATGTGAATGGTTCGGTCCCTGCACCTCTGGGATGAATACTCCCTGACTCGACAGATTTGTCCTTGAGGAGAGCCAGTGGGATTTGCAAAACCCTGCACTGAAGCTTATTATCTGTCAAGTGAGAGGATGGTGAAACATGATAGCCCTCCAGTGCTCGTGGCCCTGTGTTGGGCAGCCCCAGCCCTGCTGGTACCAGTGTGGGCTGGAAGGAGAGGGGGCTTGGCTGCTGTGCAGAGGAGCCATCTGAGCTGGGCTCACCTGCCTAGGGAGGTTTAAATTGGAGGTGTGGGGAACTCCAATTGCACTGTCAGGCCAAATAAGTGAAAAGGATTGTGTGCCAAAGCTGAAACAAAGTATTTGTGGAACAAGGAAGAGATCGTGTGTTCAACTCCCCTGAAGCAGAACTGCTGTCAGAGATGCTGGTTTCCAAGGTGAAAGGTAGCACAGTGATGGAAGAGGAGGAAAGAGGCTGAGTGCAATTCAGCTGGGGAAGCAAGCAGGGTACCACAGTGTCTGGGCATCAGCAACGAAAGGCTGGCTGTAAATAATGCTGCTTCCAACACTCTGGGATTTTGCAGACTCTCATATTGAGGCTCTATCGATCCCTGGATACAGGTGTGGAATTTTGACATCTGATAATCCATTACAGCTGCAGTTCTCAAGCTTGTTTCTTTATAGAAGTACAGTTTCTATTGGTAAAAAGAGCTCAGTGTTAAGAAATGCTCCAAAGGAGAAGAGCTGGTTTCATAAAGAAGCACAGAAATGACTGGTGTGGGGAGCAGAGGCCTTAACTTTTCATCTGATGCTCTTGCCAGGTCCTGACAAGGGACTCACAACCCCTGCAGATCAGGACTTTCCCTCTTGTACCTGCTCCCATTCCTGTGTCAGGGTATTTGTTCTTACTGATATTTTCTTAAAGGTGAAATTAAGGTCTCACCAAATTGTAATTACCAGAATGGGCCCTTTTTGTCACCTTTACAGTACTGTAAAAGTAGCTTGACTTTTTGTCCTAGTTTTGTAATGAAAACAGTATTTTTCTACTGAAACCCAGGAAAAAAAGGTTACGCATGATACACTAAAGGTACAGAAGTACGTAATAAATGCTATTATTCATTTCTAAACTGAAAATCCATGTTTGATTCAGCAAAAATGTCTTCTTATTCTGTGTGATATCCCTTCTTTACACCTCTTTTAAGCACGGAATTCACTTCATCAACATGAAAAATTGCCTTTTTACATGGGATAACATCTTGTCAATACTGGACCACAAATCTTGCCATGCTGAGATGTATCTCCTTCTTGTGACTACTCCATCACTGCTCTCTTTTGGGATCGCTGGCCCAAGCATGGACAAAGGCAGAGGTCACCACCTCTGGCTCTGGATCAGACCCTGGATGAGGCTGCCAGGTTTTCAGGTGTTATCAAGAAACCATGAATGGGCCAGTCTTTGAACTTCCTTAGGAAAACCCTACAATATTTTCCCCATTTTGTATCTCTGCATGGATCCAGTACCAGTGGTCTGTGTATTTATTTTTTTTTTTTAATGTGGCAGCTATAGAATTTCATTAGCCAAGCTGCAGCAGCAGGAATCAATCTCCTCATATGAGGTAGGCATCTTTATAATGCAGTTGTGTGCAGAGCTAGTGCAGTCATTACTAAGCAATCACAGGAAAGGTTCAGAGCAAATAGCTGAGAACTGCATCAGGCACATCGCATGGGGAAGGAGGAAATAAGACTGCTGTACTCTGGGACAATATATGAAAGGCTTTAGGCTATAGATAATGGGCTGGTGTGCAGGTACATCATGTGATGACTGAGTTTGGGCTGACGTAAATTAACATATTGGAACAGGGGGAGCCAAATTAGTGGGCTGTCTGCTCTCACTAGCAGGCTCTTAGTTTCCTCTTCCAGCACATCATCTCTTTTGAGCTTTTTACATCTGCCTTGTGCCAACCTGCAGGACAATATTCACCATGTGTTCAGAAGGAAGAAGAGAGGTTTTCCTATGAGCACGTGAATACAGCTCTAAGCTGACATAATATCCCTGTTAAGAAAAAGGCAGGCAGGGACAGAGGTTGTACTGGTTTTGCCCTATTTAACTTCAGTCCTGTGTTGGTCCCTCAGTGCTTTTTTTGCATCTGTCTGAAAACCTGAGGATCCATCTTATATAAATACTTGAAGCTCATTTGTTACATGCTGCTGTTTTGCAAACTGGTCTGGTAAATCTGTCAAGCCTAACCGGCCTGATGGACTGTTTGAGAGCTACAGCTGCCTGACAGATTTTGTTCAGTCTTCCTCTGCTCACACTACCCTGCGATTTATCAGAAAATTGGAAATTGCTGCACAGTTTCCTTTCTTTCAAAGTTGTGACTGGACTGCCTTAGTCCACTGTTGGAAACCATTCAGCAATTGTTGTCTCTGAGCAGGTCTGTGTTCTGCTGCAGACATTTTGGAAATCAGAAAGGCTGATTCTCATTTACATGAAGGACCACATGTGCCTGCCGAGAGGGAGGTTTCAGCATTAACAGATGGGAAATTTGCATGTGGATGGAACCTTCAGCGCCTTTGTGTCAACAGTGATGCTGAGGGCTCCCAGCCCATTGAACCTAGATGACACTGGCATTGTTCAAATCAAAGCTATTCCTATCAATGGATGGAGGACAGATCGTCCAGCCTGAGCACCACACAAGGGTAGCAACTGCAAAAGGACTGGTGAAGGAGCCCAGATCTTTTAGAGTCTCCTCCAGAAGAAATTGTTTGAAATGGCCTAAAGAGTGCTGAAGACCCAGTGTCAACACAACTGTTTTACAAACTTTAATTAGCTGAGACTTCATTTTGTCAAGCTATCCTTGTTGCAGGAAATGAGAATGCACTAACAGAAGTAGCCAGTGCAAGGCTATTGATTTTTAGGTGTATGCTGATAAATGAGGAGCACAGGAAGCAGACTTGGCTGGTCTCCAAGGACTGCCAATAGAGAGGAGTAGCAAAAAAAAATAAAAATCGTACTGAGAAATGTGGCCTGGTCTGATTCCCATAGTAGCTCATGGAAAGCTTTCTGTTGACTCCAGTGATTTTTTATTTTTTTTTCATTTGGGTTGGAGCAAACATGGTGAGAGTTCTGATGGAAGTTTCTCACTGAAAGACCTCAAATCCTGTCCAGGTCTGCACCCCTCATTTCAAGAAAGACATTGAGGTGCCAGAGGAAGACAGTAGAGCCGAGGAACGTTCTAAAGAGTATGTCATATGAGGAGTGGCTGAGGGAGCTGGGGTTGTTTAGTCTGGAGTAAAGGAGGCTCAGGAGGGACTTCATCACTCTCTATGACTGCCTGAAATGAGGTTATAGCCACGTGGGGGTCAGTCTCTTCTTCCAGGCAACTAGCAACAGGATGAGAGGACATAGCCCCAAGCTGCACCAGGGGAGGTTCAGTTTGGACATCAGGAGGAATTTCTTCACTGAAAGGATTGTCAAGCACTGGAACAGACTGCCCAGAGAAGTGGGGGAGTTGATGTCCCTGGAGACGTTCAAGAAATGACTGGACATAGTGTTGTGGTTTAGTTCACATGGTGATGTTTGGTCAAAGGTTGGACTGAACGGTTTTGAAGGCCTTTTCCAAACTCAGTGGTTCTATGATTCCATGGTTATGCTGCCATTCGGAAAGCTCTAGGCAGCCTGCAGGAATGGGTCAGCAGAAGCTTCACACAATTCAGTAGGGACAAATGCAAAAGGTCAGTCCCTCTGCAATGACACAGACCAGGGGACTGCCTGGCTCAGGGTGGTCAGGCTGAAAATGCCCTTTTGCCACAAAACTGAATGTCCACTGTGAGGCTGGCCAGGCCTTGGAGTGGGTTGTCCAGGGACAGTGCCCTATTTCTTTGCCCTCAGAAGTTTTCAAGACCCACTGGGACCCTGAGTGTCCTGGACAGATCTCGTTGCTGACCTTGGTCTGAGCAGCAAGTTGGACTAGAGACCTCTGAGGTCTCCAGCCTGAACTGTCAATGGTCCTAAGATCAATGAAATGCTGAACAATTGTCATACATTACTGACCCTCCTGTGCATGCAGCAACCCCAGCCTCATTTGATGTGTATCTATTTCCAGATGGGTCGTGACAATTACAAAAAGAGATATTTCAATTTAAAAATGCCCCGGTGTGAGCAGTGACATCAAATGATGTGGCTGATTGCTAGGTCCAAAAGCTACTCGTCATTCTTCCAGAAACCTTGTTATTTAAAACCAGGGAGAAGTTAAAAACTAGTTGTCGCTATGGAAATGCAGTCCTGCTCTTTGAAGCGGCCCTGGGGAGAATGGGAGGAGCAGGAATAGCTGCAGCATCCTCTGACAAGGTTCTGCTGGGACAGAGGAGGAAAACAGTGATGTGCATGCACTGGGAAGAGGAGGAGAAAGCCTCTCTCTGGCCCTGCCTGGCTTTGTGTGGCAGGTGGTGAGGACCCCTGCATATTTAAAAGCTTTTGACCTCCAGATTGGAGTGAGGCAGGCAGTCCATAATAAGGTAAATATAAAAAAGGTCAGTCTGAAAAGGGTTATTTATTTTTCTCTGTTGCACTCAACAGTGTCTCCAATTCAGATGACTCTGCCAAAAAAAAAAAGGCAAAAAAAAAAAAAAAAAAAAGCATTGGTAATGACACAGAAGTAGAGGGCAGTTTGTTTCCTGTCCAGGCCATCTTTTCCTCTGGCAGATATGTCACAGCTTCAAAAAAATTGTACAGCTTTGACTAAACAGTCCTGGCTTTCCTGTGCCTCCTCTGCATGAAAGTGGTCTCCAAGCCCCTAAATCAATACATTCCTTCCTGTCCTTCTGAGATCACTTATCTGCAGTTACTTCACTGCTCTTCCTGCAGACTGCTGAGCTTGTTGGTTTGCTGGTTGAGCTGGGTGCACTGAAAGAAACCTTCAAATTCCCGTGCCGCAGCTCAGTTTGCTGCTTCAAAGGCATTTTCCTCTTTTGTCACAGCAAAGCCCAGTCCGTGGAAGCTGCAATTCATTCTGCCACTCCAGCCCCTGCCATGTCACCATTTGCCATCAGTGGCATAACAAGAATGCAATTCCTGATGAATTAATAAGACCTTCTTTACAATTGACTCAGAGTGGTCTTAGGCTTTGCTACAAGCCCATGCAGTGGAAATGCAGTTTATTTTGGAGGGTACAGGCAGGAGCAGTGCCGGATCCCCCTCCTGCCCCTGGCTCTTCCCCACAGCTGTGCTGTACTCCCAGTTAGCCCTGCACCATCCTGCACTAGCAACAGAGGTAACTGAAGACACTTGTATTCCCTCCAACAAGTTTTGGCTACTACTTAGCTGGATTTTGAGCTGTCAGATGACTTTAGGTTATGCCTTGATGTAGTATTTATGGGATACCAGGGGAAAATCCTCCTGAGCTCCATTCAGTTCCCTCTGGGTGTGCACCCCAAGCCAGGGGCTGCTGCTGCCCCCTCGTCTCTCTCCTCGCAGCCCCTTGCAGGGCTGTGCTTGCTGCAGTGCTGCTCCCAGGCTCCACATCAGGGACTTGAATCGCTCCCAGGCATGTGGCATACACCACAGCTTTCACAGTGTCAAAAGGTTTGCTTGCCTGCTTGTAAGACAAGGGCAAGAAAAAAGTGCATCTATTTCACAGGAGTTTATGCAGCAGAGCCACATATCACAGCGTTTCAGGGACAGAGACAGCAGCTTCCCACCGCTGCAGCCCTGAGCATCAATGGGCTAGGACAGACACAGAGGTACCTCCAAATCAGTGTGCAGGGAATGAGTGGGTCATAGCTCAGCTCTGGCCCTTCCCCAACCACAAATCATGTGTGCACACATAGGTTTGTCCTGGCACGTCTCCGAGGGGTGAATGCTATCCTTGATGCAGAAGGCTTCCCGAGCCACAGGCACGGGCTGTGTGGTGAGAGATTGGCTCCAGGAGGCTGTGCTGGCACCTACAAGCTTGAAAATTTTCCCTCGCCCTTGTAATTGACATAATTATCCAATTACAGGAGGGAGATGTTGACTGAGATTCATGTCAAAGGGGAGCCAGGAGGATGGCTGCATTCAGGTGAAATTCTGGCTGAAACGCAAAATCAAAGCTGTGGCTTCTGCTTGAACACCAGGAAGTTTCCCCTTGTCCCCGCCATTTGACTGAGCCATTTCTATTTTCTGGTGTCCCTGGTTCTCACCAGGAGCCAGCTGGTACTCCTGGCAGAGGCCGTATATTCTGCTGTGATTTCAGGAACACAGAAAACCTGTTTGTGTGCCCCTGTCCGGCCCCAGTAGCTGGGCACATCCCTGCTACAGGAGAGCATCTTGAAGGCAGCATATGAGTGTAAGGGTGCTGCTTGTGCTTCACCTCCTATAAACCATAGATAAGATAGGAGGAAATTCATCCCAGAAGTGTATTTTACTCATATGTGAATTTTTATCGGCTATTTAATGCTGGCAGAGACTGCTCCAAATCAGAAGGCAGCTTGGATTGCTGACGCTCTGTCTGCAGAGATGGGCATGGCTGAATGTGATGACTGCAGGTAATTGTTCCCTCTTTCTCTGCACGGTGTTGCTGTTTCCTCGGTACCAGCAAACTGCTATGAGAGACAAAAAGGGACGGTGGCAAACATCCTCGGCAGCGCTGAGTGTCTGGCTGCAGAAAAGCAGAGGAGCGATGGAACATCTGCCACTTACTTGCCGGGGTTTTGCCCATCTCTTTTTTAAGTGTACTTTATTGAGACTTATACGTGTGCAGTGGTGCAGAGCCACAGCTGAACTCTGAAGAGAAGGTGGCATTTGGGCTCCTGGACAGGCTTTGCTGGAGTGAGGTTGCCCAAAGCAAGTTTCAGAGGGGATCCTGGCCTCTTCTCTGCCTGCTGCTGCTGGCATGGCCTCAGCATCCCTCTGCCAGTGCTGGCCTAGTGACCCTGTGACTGGACACAGGAGATGCTGATCTCAGCTCATGTCGCTCAGTGGTATTTTTAAATTTGCTTTTTGATGTCTTTTACTACTATAGACCTAAAAGGCTGTCATCACCTGTAGGGCAAAGACTCTATGCCTGTCTCCAAGGAGAAAAAAGGAGGATTGGTGTAAGTTCTCCTTGAGATAGAGGGGATGGGCTGTTTCCCCTGGGCCCATGCTCATCTTTGCTGTGTGGTGATACAGGTGTGCTGTTTGGAAAGCACCCTTGGGTGTCCCTCTCTGGAAAGTAGGGTGGGAGGAAGAAAGCAGAAAGATACAGCTGCAGACAGCTTATGGGGGCTCTGGGCTGGAGACCACCTGCATGCTGGTCATGCTGTTTTGCTGTGACCACTGCCAGATGGAGCAGAAGCAAATGCAGAGAATGGTCACTCTGTTCTTCTCCTGAAGTCAGGAACATCCCACAGATATGCCATGGGCTGGCATGAGCCTGGCAGGCAGTAGTGTTGTCCCTGTGAAAGGGATGTAGGGGCAAGTCCTGCACCCCAGCCTTACTGCTCCTGGTCACTGGTGCTCTCCTCTCCCAGGAAAGATGGATAAAAGGGCAGAGCAGGCTTTGTCATGGCATCAAACAGTGCACAGCTTTTTTCTGCAAGGTAGAATCAGATAAATCAGTCTTAACTGACTCTTTTCAAGGAAGCTGAGCAAGTGAGGGCAGTAGGTAAGCTGTGACGCAGTGCTGCATGAGTGAAGGGCCTGCTGGCCATGAGGATGTCTCAGGGAGGGTCCCCAAAGCACCAGAAGCATGAAGGGAGGGTTAATGCATACCCAGTGGGTGTCAGACAGAGACCCCCACTCTGGGGTTGGGTTGGGGGCATGGGGCAGTGGGAGCCAGCTGAGGAACATGAGACTGAATTAGTATTTAAAGGCTTTTCCATTCTTATTTCCCATGACTCTGCTTCTGTGCTTGGGGATAGATTTCTTTGTCAGCCATAGAAATAAGAAAGTCTGTGTTACTGGGAGATGTTTATTGCCAGATATATGTATCGTTTGACCTTTTGTTCTCAGTTGTCCAAGATGTGCAGTGCGCCCAGCGAAACCTTTAAAAGTCATCATAGAAACTGCTACTGCCATGGCACAAAGACTTAATTTTAGCTCAGATTTCTGAGGAACTGAGGTCCATAAACTCACACAAGGTGTCTGTCCATGTCTCATCAGCCAGGCAGCCAGCTAGATGCCAGCAGCTTCTGATACCATTGGTCAACTCTATCACAATCTGACAGGCAGGTGTTGGTCCCAGCAGTGAGAAGATCATACAGGTAATGCAAGGAGTGGTGGATGGCTGGGTGGGTGAGAGGGACGGAGATCCAAATTGGAAAGGCAGGAGTGTGAGCTGGGTTATTCTTGGCTGGTGTGATCCACCAGTGGCCAACGCAGGGAGCTCAGGCACATGACACCAGTGTGTGGAGATGGCCCATCTCCCACCCGAGTTGCTGGGTAGATGTATGCCAGCTGGGGACAGAGGTGGGGAATAGGACATGAGTTCTGATGTGATATGATTTTGGACCCAGCTCAGGAGAAAACTGATCTTTTCTTCCTCTACTATCCCCAGGAAAACTGTCTACTGTGAAGCTTGAGCTGGGCAGCCAGGAAAGGTGGAGGTGGGAGAGAATCTGCCCGGGGATGGCCTTGAGAGCACCCTTATTTCCCTGTGGTCAAATCAGGGCAATGTATTTGTATTTTGTGTGAGGTCTGAGGAACCAGCCACTTTGCCTCCCTGCCTGTGCCTGCCTATGGGATCTGCCTGCCCTTAGGCTACCACGTGCTCAGTAATTCAACTCATATTGTGTGGACTAGGACCACAGCTTGGGAAATCCTGATTTATATTGCCAGTGAGTTCAAAGTGCAGCAGACAGAGGTGAGAGCACCACTTGGCACAGAACAAGGAGGAAAATGATCCTTTTTTTCCACTCTGGATGTGCTCTCTGAATTCAGAACACCCTGGGGTTCATGTGCTCTATGCTGCAAGAGGATGGTGGAATACAGCAAGAAAGGGTTTTCCCATCTTGAATAACTAAGAGTAACTCCTGCCTCATTTGTCCTCTTTTCTGTCTTTCAGGCCTTTTAAATATGTAGGCTTCTTTAAAAAGAATTAAAAAAAAAAATCTTTGTGAGATTTTACCCTGAAATAAATCCAAATCTCATAAATTCAAACACACTATGTGTTCTTTTGCCAAGCATCATAAGCCCCACAGTGAGGCTGCAGGGGGAAACACATTTAGATTTTACCAGGGCTTGCTTTGCCACATCACTGGTTTTATGGAAATAAAATTGTGCTGCACACTACGCTCCAGGGGTCTCTGGCTTAATACCCATAACTTTCTCTAAACTGTTATAATAACAGTTTTAACATATCCCAGGTGAAAAGTAACCTCCTCTGACTTATAGATGCCATTTGCTGTATCCAAACATCCAGCCAGTATTTAGAGACTTGAAAGCTATTTTCATCTGGACAGAAAACAGCCCTGGCAATTCAGCGTATTTCAAGGGGTTTTTTTTCTGCTGTTGCTTAACATTTGTGTTTGTGCCCACTGGTCTTTTTACTTCCATTTCCAGAGTTATGCTTATTCCCATGTGTGAATATCCAGGCAAACAGTTTGTTGTCTGCAATGGTGTAGAAGGTGCATACATCTTACATTTGTCTGGAGTTGTGGCTTTCGTGCCAGTTGACACCAGTGGGAGCTCCACACTCCCTTGTGACAGTGAAGATTTTCAAGGGCAGAAAAATGACCATGTTGTAGATTGGTCACCTTCTGTGAACCAGAGGAGGATATGCCAGCAAATGCAGGTTTGCAATCCTGAAAGTCCTTTTAACCCCATCTGATGGAGTCAATGCACGCATCCATTTGAATGATGTGTCTGTGCACTGGGCTCTTCAGATCCCTCAGAGGATCAGCCTTCCTTTGCCAGGACTTACTCTTTCAGGAGCATTTTCCCCTTCTTTAACCTTTCCAAAGGAGTGAGCTGTGAAGCAGAGCCATGGGGTAAACCTTGCCACATCCAGGGGGTTTTATCCCCAGCTATATCCCCCCTCCCAGGGCCTCCACAGCCTCTTCCATGGATATTCATCACTATGATGATTTCTGGAAGAAATGTGGAGTCACTGTACATACCCATAGTTTCATAGGAAGCAGTGTCATGATATGTTGGGGCCAAAGCATGAGGTAATGGGGATGCAGAGGTGGGTTAATCTGCAACTTCAATGGTCTTGCAGGAGGGGACTCCCAGAGACACCCTCCACTTCCCACCTCCCCAACCCAAATAGTTTCCAAGAGGTAGCAGCGCTGCAGATCAGCTGTAGGGAAGTCGTCTCTCACTGGACCACGGGAGGAAGGATGCAGAAAAATCAATGGGCAGCATCCATTTACTGTAATGGGCTTTCATTTGGGTCAATGGACTTCTTGCTCCTATTAATCACCATTGCAGTCCACCGTGCAAAGGCAGCACTTTAAGCTAAAAGGGAAATAAAATCCCATCCCTGCAGAGAATGAAGACAGCCCATTAGCAAAACACGCAATGCTCCCACGCGCATTCTCTCTGTCTGTCTGTCAGTCTGTTGTGACCGGGGTTACAAGTGGAGGAAGGGCTGGGCTTGGTTTGTAAATCCATTTTTCATTACAGGGATTACTCAGGACAAAGTGTCCAATACACAGGTTTCCCTGAATTATCCTTGACATTTCAGAGAGTCAGAGGTCTCCCCATGATATTCGGTTTCCTGACAACATTTTCTTCTGGCTTAACTGGTGATGAAATTAAATTTTAAAATTACCTGGTAGCTCAGGCTACTCCTTATGGAGAAGTCTATATCAGGAGTCTGCCCCATAATGGGAGCTGGGTGAATGGTTGCAGCCATGTGCCATGAACAGTGTGCTGCCCCCAGGTCCCCTGAAAATCCCTGTGGGAGCAGACTGCCACATGTGCTCACCCACACCAGCCTTGCTGGTGCTCATGCTCAGTGATGAGGAATGGCCAAACTGCCTCCAAAAATGTTATGCAAAACAGATTTTTCCCACCCTGAGGAATCTCTCACCTGTCCCTTCCAGTGCAAGGCATCAGTAGTGAGGCACCTTTACAGGGAAAAGCTCAGCTGCCAGTGCCAGATCCAGGTGCAAGAGCCAGGTGCTGATGGAACTTGGTGAGAGCCAGGCTGGACATTTTCAGGGTCTGGCTTTCCCCAGTCTGATGAGCCTGTGAGTGAGTAATAAAGCTGTTGGTGATTAACAAACTTTTTATTTGGGACTAGGACTTGGAGGCAGTTCAGGCAAACACAAGCTGCTCATGGCTATGCCATGACACATAAAGGAGCTACACCCATCAGATAAATTATTCACTGCCATCTTCCCAGCTCAGCTCTCTTGTTGACCTGGTATCACTGATGAAGAAAGGTCTGCAGGGAATAACTGATGAGGTGGGACCAAAAGATCAGAAAGCTTGGACAGAGTCTCAGCATGCAGGTGAACATCCTATCAAATGGAAAACAACAGGAAGAGACAAAGATTGAAGTGGGAGGTGAAAAATGAGGACAAGCTGAAAAACTTGGTGGAGAACTAATGGAAGTGACTAAGACTGTGAAACTGGCACCAGAAACTCTTCAAAGACTGGAGCGCACTCTCAGCATTTTGCCCAAAGTTAGGAATGAGTGCATTTAAGACAGCTTTGCTGAATGGGTCAGGATGCTGGAACATGAGAACAGCAGTGACCCAGGGATTGGAACCATGGAAACAAGCCAGCTAGAAAGAGGCTGCCAGGGCTAGAGTTGCAGAAAATAAAAGATGATGTGGTGATGGAAACAGCTAATAGGAGGAACTGCCCTGCTATTGAAGTGTCTGAAAAGACAGCTGTGATGACTTGGATGCATGTCAGGAATGGTGCCTAAAAGATACCCTACATGGCAATGCACATGGGAGTGTGAGGTGCTAGAAATAGAAGAATACTGAGCACAGAGCAAGCAGTGCAGAGTAAACCTGAGAAAAATGATTTGAAGACAAGGGCTGCTTCTCCAAGGCCAACAGGGTAGAAAAAAGCCTCTACTGAGCTAATGGACTAGGAAAACAAAACAGAAAGCCATGGTAATTTTCTTGGTTCAACTAATTCATAGAAGGGTTTAAAACTTGACTTCACCCATTCAAAGAGCACCTCTCAGCCAGGTGTTGGAGCTGCTGGTGATCAGGCAGTGCCTGTAGGAGGGCTGGTAGGGAGTTGGAAGGAGCTGTCCTATCCTGGGGACAGGAGTAGGATCCAATGCTCTCCTCCAGCTTCTGCTCACAGCCAAGACACAGAGTGCACTCATGGTCCCTTGTGTGTTTGAGGGACACAATTCATGGGCAGGCTTGAATATTTTGTTAAAACCTGTGAAATAACAGTTGTCAGACTGTATAGGTATTTACATTCCACTGTAATCCTTGCAGTGGAAGCATTGGAAGAGCACAATTTCTCCTTAATATTTTTTCTACCAGGGAGGAACCACGGGGCATCATGGCTGCCTGCTGCAAGTGGGGATAGTTCAGAAAGCTTTTCCATGCAGCTCTTCGATTGCTTTCTGAGATTCATTTTTGCTTTGATTTATGTTGAAATTTATATGCACCCGGTTCACATTTTGGAGCTTTGAAGTGATCTTCAGGTAGCAGCGAAGGGGCAGCGGATATTAAATGAATAATTAAATGAAGAGAAGCTGTTAAATGAGGAGAAGCAGTTAGTACAAACACAAAGGCACCTACACAAAGAAATCATCCCATCGTTTTTCTCATAAAGACTGAAAAAGTGCCCTATGCAGGTCAAGATATTTTGCTTTCAGGAATTCAGATGGGAATGACTTAGTTGAAATAACAAACCTGGCCACGAAAGAAGGCAAGAACTTTAATTGACATTGTTGAAAGAGTGCTCCTTCTCCAACAGGATGGCGTGCACTGCAGTGGCTCTGATGCCCACCAAAATCAGAGGAGGACTGTGCATCTGGGCATAGCTACCAGTGACAACTAGGGTAGGAATCAGGGCATCAAGTGAGAACATAGTTACTTAAAATGCATTAAATGGAAGCAGCACTTCACAATGAGTGATGCAGGCTGTGCATCTCACACTACCAGCCACCTTCAGGGAGACACCCAAAAATGTGAATTTCTTCCCTTTCTACCACTACTGAGGTGCGCTCTGTGGCATGAGTACCTGGGCTTGCAGGACCTCCTTGCTGCAAGAGGATCATGATTTATGGAAAACTGAGGACAGGGATAAAGTGTTTGCATTTTTTTCTTACTGAAAACCTGTAGCCTAAATACGCATGCAGAACCAGCCTGGCTGATAGATCCATCAGCATTTGCTCTTCTCCAAGATTTAGCTGCCAGCCTGTCAAAGCTTAGAGCCTGAATTTTGTTTGTGCTCCCACCGTCATCAAATTTTCAGTCAGTCCCATATTGGATGGTTGTTATAATTCTTCACTACATTGCCTGTGCCACCCTCTTTGCCCTTGATGGGGGCCCTGGAATGTCAGGGGAGCTTGGGCAGGTACTGGTCCCCCTCCCAGCTGTCACCAGGGCATACCTACAGTCCTTCCCAGGACAGTGGCATCAAAGAAAATCAGGGAGAAAGGAAAAGGTGTCTGTTTTATTTCCACTGGGCAGTTTCTCAGGATTGAAGAAGTGCTGGAGATACTCTTGTGGCTGCAATTCCGTAGTAATTGCAGTAATAATACAAGAGAAAGTTTTGGGTTTTCTTTTTTCCCAGGAGAAGGTATCATTTCAAGGGAAAGTTTTAAGTGAATATCTAGAGGAAAAGATTGAATAAAATCCTGGAAGCAAGAAAGGAAGTATTGCACTAAAGTAACAATATTACTTTGCTTCAACCCATTCATGGTGAAATACTTGGCTTATTCTTTTGTGAGGCAACATGTTATTATGAAATTCATCTAATATTAAAAAAAAGCCCTGTCTGTTGTTGAAATGGCAACAAACACTTTGATGGGCATCAAAGGATCTGCTTGTCTTTCTCAAGCTTAGTTTTATAGGAAATTCCAAAACTTACTGGTTTTGATCCAGCAGAGAATAATAGCACATTGCAAAACCAGGGAATTCCCCACAAAAATGGAAATTCCAGCTCCCACACAGTGCTCGTTACTCTCACTAGCTTTAGTGTCTGGCTTGCACACTCCCTGGTTTCCCTCTGCTTCCTGGGACACCTTGATGCAAACACAAGAGACAACAAGTGCTGCCCAGCCATGTCTGCTCCCTCCCTGCCCCGCAGTCTCAGCCCCCTGGGAGAAGCACCAGCTCAGAAGAGCAAGGCGGGACAGGGAGCTCCTGCAGTATGGGAAAAGGTATCCATGTTCCTTTGTGTTTTGTCCACAAAAGCAGACCAGAAAGAAAGCAGAATGGGGCTGTCAATTTGACTAAATGTGGTCATGAAAGCTGGCAGTGTGCTTGTACCACTGGAGAGGACACCTTGCTGAGTGGGACAAAGCTCTCCTCTAAACTTCCAGGCAAAACTGAGCTCAGATTTGGGTAAAGGGTCTGCAAAAGGGTAAAAGCAAAGTCTTTCTGGGGCTGCAGCATGAGCTAAGCCTGGTTCCTCCTGGGCTTGCCCCTGGCAGGAGTGTGCCCACATGGATCCTCTGCCTGAGCAGGAGAGCACTCTTCTTCTCTACCTGGTCATCTATATCTACTGAATGAATAGGATACCTCCTGTTGCAGCTGATCTCCACTCTGTAGTTAGGTTAATTGTTGAGGGATGGAAAGATGGATGTTGAAGCAGTTCTGGAAAAACTGCTTTTCTCCCTCCCCAGCATGGTTGTGCCAGCTCATCTTGAAAACTTGTCCAGAAGAGGGTTAAATGTAAAATGATTTAGCCCTGGATTTAAAAAAAAAACCCAAAAAACAACCCAAAACAAAATGAAAAAAAACACACACAAAAAACCCCCAAAACAACAACAAAAAAAAACAGAAGGAAGTTTTTTCCATCTCAAGAGTTTTTCTCTATCTGGTTTCCACATTTCAGTATCACACAGAGAATTGCTTTCCATGGAAAAAGCACACTCACCCCCAGGAAAATCAACTTTCTGCTTTATTCTTTGGCATGTTTTAGGCTCTTTGCAGCAAAATATTCCAGCATGAAGCTTCCCTTCAGGATGAGAAGAGGTTGCACAAGAGCCCCAGCTGAGGCTCCACACTGCAGTCCTTCAAAACGTATTTGCATTGTGTATGCAACTTTTATGTAGTCCTGGCAAACATTTTTGGCACTTCTACAGCATGCCTGAGAGCCAAGGGTATCCCAGCCTTTGAGAGCATCCTCAGTGGTCCCACATGCACCACTGAGTACCATCACCCAGTGGTGGGAGGAATGCACTGGCATGTGGACTTGGGGCAGGATGTACCTCTAGTCAGGGAAAAATAAGCAACTGTTATAAAGAAAAAAAAAAAGAAAAGAATTGGAAGAGGGAAGGGTAAAAGTAACAAATGGAAAGAATAGATTAATTTGATATGACAGAAATATAATTCTTTAACCAGATAGAATGGAACATGGTCTAGTTTGGTTTCCAGGTGTATCTCCTTTGATTCACAGACTGACTCATATGAGAGCATTACCAGTTATATAAAGGCATATGTTCTTGAAGATATGTCATGGCCTGAAATTTTCATAATGAATAAAATTTAGCTTGGAGGCCTCTATTGTTACATGGCTGGATCATCCTGGCAGTGACATGCTGCGAAAAGAAGCAAGAACGGGCTGAAGTCATAGAAACATGTGCTTTAAAATTAGGAACTCATAAAGGTTGCCCCAGAGGAGAGCTTCCCTGCAAGATGCTCTCAATGTACTTGGTCGCTGTCAGCAAGGCAACCAGTCAGGATGCAGATGTGTAGGAATAAGTTTAGGGCTAATAAGCTCTGTTTCTGCTTCCTAATTGAAATTCCCAGGGAGATTGAGGGCTGTAGGACTTATAGGACTTCTGGCTCATGAAAACAAACCTCTTTTTGCTTCCTGTGCCTCATTACCTAATGCTACTGATAAAGTTACCATCCTTCAGACACAGATGGTGTGGGTCAGATGCTGCTCTGAGCCTACTGGAACCCTCAGTGAATGCGCAGCTGAAGCCTACTCATGGCAAGCTGCTCTGAGTTAACTCTTGTGCCAGCACTGGTTTGCATTCAGAAACCTTCTTCAGCCTTCGCATGCTTGCCCTTGAGGCATGAGGAGAGTGCTCACAGCCCCTCTCAGACCCTGTCAACAGGCTTGAAATGCCCACTTCATGTGTTCTCTCCAGACAGGGAAGAGTCACACCCCAGATTCTACTCCAGAATCAGCAGTCATCTGTGCTGATTCCAAAAGGTTTTGTTTGCTTTGGGCATGGCTGAGCAGAGCAAGCAAAGGGCTCATCAGGTCTACAAGTGAGGGTTTACACCCACCACGTCAAAGGTGGAGCATGCAGACCTATCCCATGCCAGCACCACAGCAGAGACACATGGAGTTTATTGCTCTGCCAGCTTTCCCACCTATCACCTCAGGCTACTGCAGACATCGCTGCTGCCCTGCCAGGGCACTCCTTGCACACCCTGCTGTTGCAGTGCAATTTGTTTTTTCTGCTGTGGTCCTCAAGGTGAAATAGAATCATAGAATTATTTAGGTTGGAAAAGACCTCTAAAGATCATGGAGTCCAACTATTAATCCAGCACTGCCAAGTCTACCACTAAGCCATGTCCCTCAGTCCCACATCTGCATGGTTTTTAAATACCTACAGGGACGGTGATTCAGTCACCTCTCTGGGCAGCCTGTTCCAGTGTTTGATAACCCTTTCCATGAAGAAATCTTTCTAATATTCAATCTAAACCTCTCTAGGTGCAACTTGAGGCCATTTCCTTTTGTCCTGTCACTTACCTCCTGGGAAGAGACTAACTCCCACCTGGCTACAACCTCCTTTTGGGTCCTTGTATAGAGTGATAAGGTCCCCCCTGGGACTCCTTTTCATCAAGCTAAAGAACCAGTGCTCATGATCAGGGTTTTGTCAGCAGATAACCATTTGAAAGAGCTACATCATGAAGCTTCAAGTTGTTAATGTCTCACTCACAGGAAAGAATATTCTCCACTGGATGTGGATAGCCCTGGCATTATACCCAGGTTCAGGAAGCATGGAGGCATGTGGACCCTGAAATCCTTCATTTTGAGTCATGGGCTTTCACAGGTGAGGTCAGGGCACAAATAAGGACCAAAAGGCTTTTGGACTGATGAAAATTTTAGTGCTAGGCAAATAATTCCAACTTTTAGTGTCTGATGCTGATGCTACAGCCACGTTCCTCATGTTGGCTTCCTTCTGTGATGGGGATTTACTGTTCAGATTAAGGCTTTGTTTTTAAGACTAGTTGCTTCATCTATTTTTTTTGTTTGTTTGTTTCATGTTTTCAGTTATAAGGCACAATTATTGTCAGCACCTGGAGTACTCAAAGTGAGCAATTAGGACAATTTTTTTTTAATGTAACACCAGAAAGTCCTCAGTGAAGGTGAGGTTGCATCATTCAAAGATAGGGCACAGACTGTTTCTACTCTACCTTGTTGTCTAACTCTTGCCTGCTATTTATAAAGATTAATAGCAGTCACTCTCCTAAAAGCCCAGAACAGAGGTTGAGCAAGAGCTGAGGATTTGACCCACTCATTTTGCTGCACAGTTAGAGCCAATGCCATGGAGAATTGTCCCTGAGAACACAGCCTCCTTCCAAATCAAAAGCGAGGGGTGCGCTTTGGGACTTGGAGGTTTCTGGGGCACATGAAACACTGCTTGGCCAACTGTGGAAATACTGCATCCAACACTGGTGTAGTGGGAAGCGCAGCACATGTGGACTGAGCTGCAACAGATGTAGGATGCTGAGGACTCCCAACCTCATGTCAATGAGGAGCTGCTTTGGAGGTCAACAGAGAGGGTTTTCACTGTGGAGAGGGTTGTGGTGCTGGAATCCTATTTTACATAGGAGTAAAAATGAAACAATCTGCAATAATACCAACCTGACTTGTTATTTACGAACAAACTTACCCTGTAAACAATGCCATTTAACATAATGGATAATTGAACCCTTAAGTGTCCTGCTCAAATGCCTCCTATGACATTGACATTCAAAAGAATGGTTTGGACCTCTGACTTCCCAGTGTTGGCTCCATATTGCCTGTCTGAGGAGCAGGGCCTGTATTCAAACCATAATCTACAGGCACTTCCCTAGGGTGTTTTGATGGTTTCTCTTTATTGACCAGATAAGCAGGCAGGGTCTGGGCATGCTGGAAATTCATGCTTTGACTTGCTCATTACTCTCTCAAACGTGGACTCCACAGAAGCACCAGTGTCAGTTGTCAGTATCTTAGAAAATGCCCTAAGTATCATCTAAGTCAACATTTGATCTGAACATATGTTCTTAAATAATGGTTTTCCCCAAATAGAGCTCAAAATTTTTTTCATGATTAAAAACTTAATTATTGCATAAACAACTTTAGCTTAATTGCAAGCTCCAGCTGAACAGACCCACTGGGATGTTAGGGAATAATAGCTAATGCAAACAGAACCCTGATGTGTTTCTTCACAATATTGTGTTAAGTAAAATCCTTGAATTCCTCCAGTGTTATTTCAAAGAACCGTGTGTGATAAGTCAACTTGGTTATGTGCTTTGTGGCAAAAATTGCCAAACATCCCACAGAGCAAATATGAAAAAACAACAGAGAAGTCATTCTAAAGAAATGAGACTTTATTGACTTTTCTGTCCCACTTTCAAAGGCCATCAATGACATATTGTTGAAGACTGTGACTTCACAATTTCATTGCAATAGCAGAGGGTGGGTAGTAAAGTGAATCTCATGTTGGCATATAATTGATTGTGTGATTTTTCTTTTTCAAACCAAAAAAGAAACAAAGCAAGTGAGGGATGAATGATGGAGAGCAAGGAAATAATGACAACCCTTGATTCAGTCCCTTCTGATATCTGTGACAGCTGGTGCTGGTCTGTCACAAAGACAGAATTCACATAGAAGAGGATATGATGGGAAAGCAAAATTCATCATCAAGGAAATTACTTTTGAGGAGATCAAGAAAATCTGAATCCCATACTTTGTGTTGGTTTTGTGTTTTGTTTTCTTTTAAGCAGAGAAATAATGACTAGTGACACAGGTAGCCGTTTAGTCTACAGCAGTGGTTTTTTTTTTTTATCTTTTCTTCTTTGCATATGCCAAATGCTGCTGTTCCAGCAGATCAAAACTGAATAAGGGCTTTTACTCTGTGCCATATCACATTTCTGTTTTGCAAATTGTATGCCTTGGACAAAGAAACCAGCATATGATAAATGTATTAGTTCACAGAGGGCCACCCACTGTCACAGCTGAGGTTCGGCAGTAAAGCTCGTGGTGCTGACCTGGCATGGAGGAGCACAGCTGTCTGTCATGGGCCTCTGCTTAGCCACAGCTGCACCAGCATTGTCTGTCCATGTGGCCATGAAGATTTAGGGTCTGCTCTACCATCTTGTTTCTACCAACCTCTCCAAACCTTTTAAAGTCTCAAATCACACACTCCATTACCACTAGTCACCTTTGATTCTCTTTGCCATATGTCTCATAACTCAAGGGCCAGTTCTTTTTTCCCTCCCAACTATTTAAATTCCATATTGACTCTATCAACACCTTTTCATCTATTGGTATCTATTTTTACCCATTGCCACTGTAGTTCCTATCTCAAAGAACTTACACTGTGACCTTGAGAACAGGGATCCATATCTTCCAGCACCTTAAATGGCCTTGAGCTGTTAATTTTCAAGGACTAATATGAATGACATCAAGATGAGGTTCCAGTGCTGATCATTCACTAAAGCAATAATTTTTGAAAGCCATATTCTCAGTTCGTGATGTGAACAATAACGAGAGAAGAGGAACTGGGGAGAGCTGCGTGCCAAGAAAGAAACAAGGGATGCTGAGAATGAACAAAATTTCATGTGGAAGGGTAAAACTATGGATGGGCCAGGCAATGATTAATGAGATAGTTTGTGCTAAGTTGTAGCACTGACCTGTGGATGAACTGCTGCCATTAAGTGGTGTCACTGGTGAACCCACACTATGTGGGGGTCTTTAGGAGTTTTTCTGACGTTCCTGTTTACAGATGTTGCTTCTCAGGGTTTGGACCCTGCTGGAGATGGGACAACATGGGTTCAAATGCTGTCAGACATTGATGCTTCTTTCTGGAAGACTGTGACGTGCTTTTTTTCTTAACATTTCAAACAAAATGTCCTTGAAATGTCAGTAAGTGTGACAGGGTGATGAAAAGGATTTACAGCAGACCTGCCTGGAATGTGTATGAGGGGACAATGACAAGCAAGGAAAGAAGAAATGAAAGCAGGCAGAGGTGTAAATGCATGAAAATACAGGGTTTATTTATCAAAACAGAATGTAGCATCCCAGTAACAATCCAGTGGTTCTCCGTTACACCAGAATATATGTTATATATCAGTGTCTCCTGCAAGGCTGTTTCTCTTAGCAGTGGGAGCATTTCTTTCCTGGTAGAATTTGAATCTGATTTCCAGATTATCTTACTTTCCAACTGAGTCAAGATACTGGAATGCTTCTTTTGGAATTGTCCAAAATGAGCTTTTTCTTCTTTTCTTGGAGATTCACTTCTATTTCTATACAGAGTTCATGAAGCTCCTAGTATTTAACTCTTCTGCAACTGACCAGTTTCAATAGCAACTCCACACACAAAAGACTTTGTACAAAGAGACCCTTGGCACTGCTGCAGATGAAAAGCATGAAATGATCTATGTGAAACTGTCCTATTCAACATGTATTTCCCAGTAAACTTAGAGGAAGGACAGTAACCAAGTTACCTGGACAACTGACCAAGTTTGCAGGTATTTCTGCAGTGAGAGTGGCTGACGAGAAAGGAAGCAAACGATGGTAAGATGCATTGAGCTGCTTATCTCTGTCATGTCTTGATTAATACAACTGAAATGCAGAAGTTGTAATTGAATACGGGGTCCTGTGCTGAAGTCACTGACAGACACATGCTTTGAGGAAAGCAGATAGACCAAGCTGGTTTTGGTACATGAATATTGTTATGTTTACCTAAGCATTAAGGAGGAAAAAAGAAATCGAAGAGAAAAATATACTCTTTTCTGAATTTAAAATATTAAACAGAGGTTAAATAATTTGTTCTGAGCTCTAAAAAGTCTGCTTACATAAATCATTGACAAAATGAAGGTGTGACCCTTATTTAATTCATCAGTTCCTAGAGTGGGACTTTGGGCTTTTTGCTATGGAAAAGCATTCCCTGAAACCAATGGCTTTATCAGTGCCATTAGCACCATCCAGAGTTAACTGCCTACCAAAATCAATGGTCACTCATGAGAGGTCCAGGACAGTAGTTGGCTCTTGTGAGGGGTTGCCCTTCCTCACACAGAGGTGCTTAAAACAGGAAGAATGTGGCTGGATGACATAGCTGTAATTCATGGGACTGGATGTATCTGTATGCTGGGGAACGAGCTGATTGCTCTACTTTTGCACGAGCTGATTTATTTTGCGTTCTGGTTACAAATGTAATTCCTTCAGGGGAAAGACTTCCTGACTGCAGTTATATTTGTTCTTTCTATGGAACCATTCCCCATCTCAACGTGCTTAATTTACTTCCCTAATGTTGTCAAGTTGCTCTCAAAATTAGAATTCCAGCTTTGATGTACCAAAAATACCAGGCAGGACCCTGCAAAGTGCAAGTAGTCTGAAGCCTGTGTAGAATCACTACCCTGGAGACTAGCAAATTAGTGGAGAAAATTTTTTAGGAAAAGATATGGAATAAAAGAGCTATTTTTGGATGTTCTTTTAAAGTCAGTGGCTGTCTAAGAATGGTAGCTTCTAGCACAGGCTTCACTGTAACTGGAAAATGGATCCATCCACAAAGCTCTATCACACATATATCACACAGGCTGACAACTCACATTCTATTACCTTTTTTTAATGCTTCATTTCTTAGTGATAATAATTTTAATGGGTGATTATTCTAGTTTTGAGCAGTTCAAGGAATTTCTGATATGGGTAAGCAGGCATAACTTTTAAAAACCTTTGCTTCATATAAATTTGCCCTATAATTGATCATATAAGTCTCTGTGATACAATCCCTAGAAAATGATCTAAGACTTATCATTTTACCTCCTTTGAGATACTTATATCCATTAGACAAGGTTTGCCATCCTCTCTTTAATTATTTGTTCTGGCAATAAAATCTGAGGTGGCTGTTTAAGAAATAAACCCGGAGTTCAAAAACTCCCAGTAGAAACTGTGGTGGATATAATTTCATTATACATAGCAGAGAAGCTATTTTATTTGCTGAACCCTTTGTGGTCTATTGGGAGAGTCCTGGAACAAAGAGGAAAATGCCTCCTTCCAGGGGTTGCAAATTGGATCATATCTAAGTTTCAGTTTTGAACTCTGAGACACCAGTGCCAAATGAGTCACTAGCCGGATGAAGAAGAAATACAACAGACTCCAGTTTTCTTTTCTGTTTGTCAGCCTTTCCCTGGTCCTGTTTTGGATTCAGGACAAGAATAGGTATTCTCGACCTCTTTCATTCTTCAGGAAAACACAGAAAGCAAGTGTCTGGGCACAGGCGCTCCTAATGTGGTGGTCCTTGGATGAGAAAGAAAGGTATAGCCAGGAACACTGTTAACACCTGTCTGTCAGGAGAGACAGTCCCACAGGGTACTGCACCTGCCAGACAAACTGCAGCAAGTAGAGGAGAAGATCTGCTCTTCAGGAACCACCATTGCAAGGGAAGGCTCTGGGGCTATGGGTGCATCTGTTTCCTACACTGAAGACTGGTGTGGGTGTGGATATATCTGAGTTGGACACTTTCCCACTTACTGCCATTACAAGGTAGGGGATTACCCGTGGATTTTCCCTATTCTGAATAGGGACAAAGGAAGATGTTTGAGTCTGTTATGAACACATTGGGAAAGAGGAGCTGCTGCAAACCACTGTGTTCCCTCCTTATAGTCTTGGGGAGGAGGGCAGATTGGTCAGGACTGGGTCTTGTCCTGTTTCTTATGACACCAAGAGGATGGCTGGAAGGAAAAAAGGTAAGGCAACGCAAGACAAGTTGTGGTGAGGAGAGGAGTATATGGTTTTCAGATAGAAAACAATACATATGGAATCCTGACATTTTCTTTGACTTATCCCTCAATGCACATATCATCACCAAATAATAAATTCTCCCGATTTGGTATTTGGGAAACCTGCAGTGTCCAAAATATCCACAACTTTTTTTCCTATTCTGGCTATTTTCATATTCCTGATGAATAGATATATAACACAAATTTGTGATAAAATGGAATAAATGTTTTGGTAAGAGAAGACACAGTCACAGTAGGACACAATAAGTCAGTAATATCTTGTATATGCTAACAGCTCCTGCTAGACAGACCCTCACAATCTTCATTATATCTCAATATGCTCTGCAAACAGGAGGGTCTCCAAGTGATGTGGCTAAAACTGCAGCCTTTGTGAAAAGTCAGCTCTCTTCTGGCAGTCCAAAGATGGACTTTAAGGATTAAAAAATGTTATTAGGATAAACCCCACCAAGTGTGGCTAGCCCAGAACAGGGTGATACCGGTCCAATGTAAGACAATACCATTAGCTGGTCAGGTGAAACAGATCAGCTCCCCTTCACTGACATTTCAAAAGGGCTGATTGCCTGAAAGGTTTGGGCTCCTCTGTTTTTCCCAGACACCTGACATGCAAACCTGGATACAGCTCAGAGAGGTCTGGCCCTGATGCAGCACATGGTTACAAATCAAGCACTCTGCAGTGTATTGATATTCTTTGTGCAGCACTGGTAATGTTTCAGCCTGCATGGTTCTTGGATGAGCAGAAAGCACATCTTTGTCAGCTCTACAGGAGGATGGGTGAACTTTTATCTGCATTCCTAGATGAGACTCATTCAGTGTCCTGAGGGGCAGAACTCCTTTGATCATATTTCGTCAGCCTGCTTTGCTGAGCAGGTTTCAGCCAACTTTTGATTTGTGGCTGGTAACACAGTCTTAATTAGCCAGCAGCCAATCCTGCAGTCAGGTGTCAGCCTCTGGCTTCAGGCAATGGACTTCTTGCGAGGGCACCTGCTGTGGCAAGAGTCTTTCCCTGGGGTGCCAGGACCACAAGCTACTGCCTTGTCATACACATCTGGATTCACTGCACTCCCAGAGCGAGCAAACTGGGACAACCTGACTGGAAGAACTGCTTGCGGTCAGCTGTGAGAGCTACAGAGAAGTCTGTAGTGATGTTTTTTTCTCTCTGTAGGACAGCATTCCCAAGGCATATGACATCATCCCAGTCTCACCATATCCTTCTTTTTCAGCAGAAGATCCCCTCTTTCCATGTCATGGCATTGGCACATTTGTGCTGGCAGAAAACAGGTGAGTTCTAAACAGAGATAATGATCATCTTGGAACATAATTCCTCCTATGCCCACCCTCACCTCCATTTCTGCACATCAGTCAAAGCACCACAATTCAAAGATTGCAAGGTGCCAACCACTTTGTGATACCTTTTTTTCCATGTAAGAGTTCAGCTCCATGATGGTGCTCTGTACATGTCCTCAGCCAGCTCTTGCCAGGGGAGTACTGGACATGGAAGTGAACGCTTTCTCTTGTGAATCCATCTCTGTTTGTGTTCGAGTGAGTCTGGCTTCTTGAAACAGTCACAGCATTTTGGTCAGATGATCACAAAGCATCTAGAAAATAGAGCCATGTACTACAATGTGGTGAAGGTCATGCTTGATGAATATTTCAGTGGGTGGCTGATTGTCTTTCCAAAAATTTTAGCTGCAAAAGAAATTTCAAAGAATAAATATCTGAGCCTGCACCTTCAAACGCAGCTAGTAGCTCTTTAGAGAACAGCTCAGGCTGGATGGAGTGGTACCATTGATTTCAGCATCTTCGTGGCACCAAGTTTACTGCACCAAGTGCTACTAGCCTGGGCTAGAGGTTGTGTTCTAGGTTTTCATGATCTCTGAGTTGTCAGACATATCCAGAGGACTCTGCTACCTGTATGGAGGCACACAACCAATTCATCATAGACCCACCACATTTCCTGAGCTTTATTGTGTAGGGTTCATTTGAGGAATATCAGATAGGCTTCCATAGCAAAAAGCCTACAAATAAAGGGTCATTTTCCTAATTTTTACGAAGTCTCCTGTGGGGGAAGTGGAGGAAGGAGCAGAGAGGAGAATCGGAGTGCTGTTGAACCTGCTAGGTTCAAAATGTCTGTTTGCATTGGTGTCACTAATTTAAGTATTGTGATAACAATACATCACAACTCTGAATAGGGCTGTGTGCTGTAAGGCAGCTGTTCTGCAGGAACTGAAGCTGTGTGAGGCCTGCTGGCCAGCTATGGCTTGCCTTTATCTTCTCAGCTTGAGCAGGGATTCTCATTAAGCCTCTGTCGTGGCCAATTCTTCACTTAAATTACAGCTCAGCAGCGCTATTTAAAAGGTTTTAACTCAGTGAACATCTTCCCACGTGGACACCACCTCAAACCATGCTGGTGCCCTGGATACTGCTCCTGGCTGCAGGGACCTCTTTGGTATGTGTAATTGCCTGCCAAAGGACAGGGCTTGTGCTGAGCCAGAAGAGATTTTTGCATCTTCACACGAGTATCAGTTCCAATTGCAGTCCTGGAACAGACTGTCCTCTCTCAGTATAAAATCTCTCTATTCCAGTGACTTACTCCCTCTTCTCCCAAGAGGCAGATGTGTGTCTAATGGCCCATGTGTCCTTTGTCACCTGAGCCATTGGTATAAGGCAGCTACCACTGCATCAGATGCATACAAAGGTTGGTTGGTTTTGCTTTACTGTCAATGCAGGCTGCTTTTAGCTTGTTTGGAAATGCTGCTGCAGATGCAAGTTAATGCTGACATTTCCTTAACTGTTGGTGTCAAGTAATAATATGGTTGATGTTTCCTAGGGTATTAGCTGGACCCTGCAATGTTGCCTGCTGCTTCTTGGTGTTCTTGGTTTGTGTATCTGCTGTAATTGCTTTCCCTGGCATCAAATCAGTGCTAAGTGACAGCCTCTCTGACACCCAGTGATCTCTCTCATAGCAAAAAACAAAAATAATTCCTGTAACATTTAATCATGAAACCTGCTGGTGAATTCTCCACACTGTGCTGAGGTGTGCAGAGCTGTGAAAGATTCACCAAAAAAATCAAGCTTTCACTGAGGAAAAAAAAATTCCTATCACTTATGAAATATTAATTCAAGTTGCCAGCTTCAGCATCCTAGGTTTTTGCTCTTTCAAAGCCATCAACTTGAAGGAAAACGTATTTTCAGACCTTGGCCTACCAAATACAGAGCAGAGTTTTTTTGAGAGTTGTTTGTCAGCCTGATCCTTGGCTAAACAGTTTGAATCTTATTTTCCATTTGCTCTAATCATTCCCAGCCTTGAAATGAATTACTCTGGAGCCAGTATCTGGCAGTGGGAGTACCCAGACCTTGGAGCCATTGTTAGAGCTGGGTTCCTGTGGAGAACATTCAGAGAACTCTCTCATTCTCTTCCCAAGTTTGTTTCCCCAGTGTCACCATAGTGTTTTCTCATTTAAATAAAAGCTGCCCATCTGCTCTGGTCTCTGCAGAGTGCTTCTAGTCAGCTTTCAACAAAACAGCCTGAGGAAGTGCTGCATTTTCTGGGAAAAATCCCAGCAACCCCCCTTCTCCACTAGCCAATAAATCAAATCCCACACTCCATCACCTTCTGGCAGGAGGGTGCAAGGATGGTATTACTGCAAAGGGGGAAGGAATCCCAGGAACACACAGAGAATAATAAGAGAAGACTTGTGACTGGGCATTCCACAGCAATAATACTGTTTTAGAGGCTGTTGCCAGAGCTACTTAGGACATGCTGTGGTGCTGTAGTGAGGCTCCTGCTACACAGTGCTCAAAAGCTAATGATCAGGTAACACTGAAGGGAGCAGCCTCTGTCAGCTGCCTTAGTTGTGTGTGGTTACTGAACAATACATGATACCACATGTGAAATAAAATGGAAAATATGCCCAATGAAAGAGGGAAAACATTCAAGGAAAAGACATAGCATGAGGAGCTGCAGGCTCTGTGGCAGACATCACAAACAGAGATGATGACGCTTCTCATTTGAAACAAGATGCAAAACCTGCAGCAGGTCCATCCTTTTGCAGCATTGACAGAGGTTGACAGCAGGTCCAGAGCACACATGGGTGATCAGCCCTAAACCAAACTGGCTATTTGTTTATTTTAAATTGAATACAGATGCCCAAATTGGTGTGGTGCCAAAACCAGTTGTATTAACACTGTAAGTGGCACCATAGATAATACAGGACATGCTGTAAACCCTGGAGACCGCACAAACTAATATTTACCAAGGAGGGATGTGAAATGCAAGCTCAGACAAGTACCAAACTGAATGCAAATTTGTTATGCTCAGGAACGTGTATGTGCATGAAATGGAGTCTATTATTTGGGAAATCCTACACTGAATTTCAACAGGAATGATGGGCACCAACGAGAGAGGAGATTGAAAGACGTGAGAGATCAGAATTCTCTAATGGAAAGATTTTAAACAATTCCTGTAAATGTGTTGGAAAGGACTGATTTCACTACATGCAAAGAGAATGTTTTCTTATGGTTATATTTGATGCCAAATATTTTTCTACACTTGACACTCCATCATCAGCAGGTCTCTGGCAAGGCTATAAAAAGGCAGCACATGTTTTTTTACATTCAGCACTCTGTTTGGGAGATATTCTTCTCTCCAACCACTGCTTAATTTGCATTCAGCAGACCAGATGTTTGAACAGGCCAACCAACCATCTTTTGTTTCTCTTACTGTGGCAAGGGATGGAGGCTGCCCTCACAGGTCTTTTAAAGAGCACATCAAGCAAATAAGCCATCCGGTATAGCATTGGTAACGCTGATGCTTCATTTGCTTGGAGAACTTGCAACAAGACCCCTTCATTCTGCATCTCCTATACTAAGACCTGGGAAAACACAGTATTAGAGATTGTGCCAACACATCAAGCTGCTCTGACACCAGCTGGAGAACTTAGGCTAAAGCAAAGTGATAATAATGGAAGACAGCTGCAATATGCTTGTCCTGCCAGATAGAAAGGTTTACGGAAAAACGTGTCTCATCTTTCTCAAGCAACACCTGGAAGCTGCATAACACAGAGACTGAAGAAATGGGACGCAAATCTCATTCGGGTGGAAAACTGAAGGAATCATTTGAAGTCCTGCTGTAAGGGCAACATTTTGTTGGCTGAGGTAGCTCTGGGCAGAGCCAGAGGACAGACTTGTCCAGGGTGCAGATACTTCAGCACAAGTGCCAACACACACGCTTCAGAAATCAATAGAACATTTTAAATCAGTGAGGTTGTTTATTTATGCTGCAAACTATCTGTTATGATCATCTCAGTTCTTACTTACTATTAGCTTTGGCCTGGGGAAGAAAAAGTCATGGGGAAGTGCCTCTTTAAGGGCACCTGGCAAGCACTGAGCAGAAAGAGCTGTGCTTGCAGAGCTGTGTCAGGCAGCTCAGAGTAGCTGGATGTCAGACTTTGAAAGGAGCCTGTCCCCGTCAGTGTCCTTTGCTAGGACTGATTGCAGAACATATTTAGCTTTCTACCATTTAAATGTACAAATGACTGCTCTGTGATTCAGTTAATAGTTCCAGTGCTCCTGGCCTGACTCTTTCCCTTGAAGGGCAAAAGGCAAATCTCTGTGACTATTAATGCTCCTAACAATCCTTCAGACTTGTTCTGATTTTCATTATGTGGCACTCCAGACCCAGAGATGAGGCCAGCCTTCCAGCTGGCTCTCCCAGACTTGCTTACCCACTGTGCTCCCTCTGCCAGGGCAGAATGTCATACATCACCTTCCTCAGAGGCAGAAGAAGAGTCAGACTCTTCGTTTTGAAGGGAAATTATTGCTGTTTCTGGTAACACTGAATCAACTCATTGCCTCTGAGGAAAAGATGTCACAGTGGACACCCATCTCCTCTCCAGGCAGCGGGATCCACTCTTGATGTCTACGAGCAATTCTGTACCACCCCACAGTGACTGCAGGGAAGGATGAGAGCCCGGTGCTCCTCCCGTCTGTGCTATGCATGGTCACTGATGAGCGGTGATCCGAACTCTGTCATGAGCTTCTGCAGTCCCAGGATATCCACAAGCATTGTGTCACTGGGCAGGAATGCAGTAGCTCCAGGGTGAGTGTGTGCCACAGGGCCAGAGACAGTAATGGTCTTGTCAGGCTCAGCGAACCCTGCTCAAGGTCAGGGCTGTGGGCCAGGGGGTGGCCCCCCACAGGCATGGGCTTTCCCGTGCTGGAGACATGTTTTCACATAACGCTTATTTGGCTTGCAAATACCGGGAGAACCAGACTTGTTTTGGGTGAAAACACTGCATAAGGTGATTAGGTATTTTCTGACTGAAGTGAACTTTGCTAGAATCTGCGAAAGGAGACACAGTGGGTGAAGTTGGAGACACTGAACACCAAGCTGCTACATTTCAGAGACAACAAGGATCTGAGAGGACAGGACAAAGATCAGAGCAGCCTTTGTTTTTGCCTTAAACCAGTGTTATTTTACTGGGAGACTGGCGGATGATGTGGTGCTCTGGAGAAAAGTATTCAGTGCTACCCGTGGCCAGGGAAGGCAGGGGAATTCCTGGACGGCACCAAAACTTCAATGGAACACAGTAACTGCTCTGGAAAAAAAGTATAGACAGCCAAAACCCATGAGTTCTTAGAGAACTGCATCCAAGGTCAGTGCATTAAAATAAAACCATATTACAAACATAGAAGTGTGTAGTAAATGACTAAGAATGTCCAAAGTCTCCAAAGCTGAAGAGGAATGGGCCCCATTGGGCAAGCATAAACAGGAATCACCATGTACAAATAATTCCACACTGAATTTTCATTGTTATCCTCAAATTTCCTGCAAGGATAGTACTTTCTCCCTGAAGGCTGCATAAAATACTTCTTCATGAATTCCTGGTAGGCAACCATCTCAGAGCACGAGAGGGAGACAGAGGACAGGGGCTGAGGAAAACCCATGAGCAAGTATAAGGCATGGGAAGGGCAGTGATCAGAGACACAGGAAACATGTTCCTCTCTGGGAAAGGTGTCCATATCTGCTTCTCACTGCAGTTGTATGATGCAGCTTGAAGGAAGGAACAGAACAGGAGGGATCGATCTCAAAGATGCTAGCTTGAAAAAGACTGGTTTCAAGCTGCACCCAGTCCACACCAGTTTACCCCACACCAGAAGGACTGTGAGACTCTAAAGCAGAGAAGATACAGGCCTGAATTGTTTCATCATGGCAGGGTTACTGAAGACAGAAGAAATGCTGGGTCTGAAGGGCTGGAAAAGACTAAGCAAGCAATCTGAAAGACAGGATCTGATCTGGAGCTTTTGAGCTTATCCTTAAATACTTAAGAAAGAACAGAAGCAGCGTCCTTGCAAGGCTGCCTCCAGCAATGCTGAGGGCACCCCCACTCACTCCCAGTGGCTGCACCTGGGGAAATGTGGGACCCTGCGCAACAGCTCAGAGTAAAGATCCCCACTTCTTGACTCCTGGAAAAAGTATGAACAGTCACCAAAACTGAGCAGCTCCCAGCATGCAGGCTGAGGTGTAGCTGCAGAAGCAGAAAGGGACGCAGAGTGTCAGAAAGCACAGATCACTGAAGACAGTAAAGAGGAAGGAGAGGCGATGTTCCTTCTGTGATGGGTACTGAAATGATAGATTGTTTAGCCCAGATAAAAACTAAAAGAACCAGGCAGACTGGGCAGGTCCAGGCTACTGAAGGTTGTGGTCTGTCAGACTCCATCTGACATGCTTTTGACCAAGAACAGAAGGTACCTCATTCAAGGCATGGTGGATCTGCAGACACAGAGAAAGGAACTGGCCACCTGAAGTCTCTTTGAGGCAGAGATTTTAATTGTGGTCATGCTTTGGTTGTGTTAAGGGTGATGCTAGAAGGAGGATGAAGCAAGGAAGAATGAAATGAGGGCAGAATATTTGCTGGAATGTCAGAGGAGATAATCAGATGCCTCTTAGGGTAGGTGGTGTAAGTCTTTTGTGAGAGCTAGGCCAGACCATGGATCTGGAAGGACCTACTTTTTCAGGAAATCGAAACAGTTTTCTGAAGGGCAACAAGGTCTAGCCAAGGGAATGTAAACAAAAATCNCCCTCCCCCCCCGCAAAAAACAATAGCATCAACAAAAAAAGACAATGATTGGGAACCAAAAACAGATTGCAAATTGGTAAGCCCAAGTAATACATGGCTTATGTGTGTGAGATTAAGCTGCAAAGGGCAAGAATCGGAGCTGTGGAGGGCAATGACCTCAACTCCTTATAGAGCAATAGGAAGAGCAAAAGGTTTTTTTGAGAGAGCATGTAATTTTTGTGGAGGAGCAGACAATGTCAAGTGGAGAAGGACCAAAGTTCAGACATTGTCTGGTGTCATTAAGCAGGTTCAAGTAAAAGCTGTAGTAATGGCTTCTTTTGCAGGCAGTATGCTTTATTAGGGAATCTTTGAATAAGGAGGAGGATGCTTTCCCCTCAGGAGAGTTTTTTCAGGCCACATCCCAGGAGGCTGCTCTCATGGCACCAGAAGCCAGCCTTGGGATAGTTTGATTTCAGTGGTGTCCCACTGTGTTGTTCCCACTGGAGGTGTCAGGAGAGCTCAGTGCCTGACCTTGCCAAGGCTTGGGAGACTGCATTAATCCCACCACTTTCCAAACTGCTTCCATCTTGTTTAAGCCAGCCAAATGACCCAGTCTCCTCAGAGCAGAGTCTTTGGGTGGGAATGGTTTTCCCCTTCGATGTTTTCTGTGTTGTGTCATGGGTGCGGCATAATTTCTGGTGGAGAAATACAACTACCACCTCTAAAGTAACACGGGTGCCCCACAGCTACATGGTTGGGGTTTTTGCTCTGCTTTATTTTCATGTCAATAAAGGGGAGTTTGTAGGGGCTTTGTTGGGGAGTTTCTCCATCACCCAATGGGAAATTCCACATTGCCCGGAGAATGTGGAAGGAAATTAAGACCTACAGAGATATTTAGGTACAAACATACCACTAAAATCGAGGCATTTAGGTACCCAGATATCTTTGTGGGTTGGTTCCTACTTGGGGAGAGGAAGGTTCAGGGGGCAGCAGGTCAAGCCAGGGAAGCAAGGGGCTGTCCCCAAAGCCGGCAGTGAGTGCTGTGACAGGAGCCCTCCAGAGCCCCGGGGAGCGGACACCCGGGGGGTGTGCGAGGACAGCGTGAAGCCCCAGCAACACGCTCTGTGCGGGGTCCGTGCGGGGTCTGGGGGCTCGGGGAAGGGAAGCGGGAGGCGGCAAAGCCCCTGTGGGACACACGGGGGCGCAGGCGGGACACGGCGGGGCTCGGGGCTGCTCCCCGGCTGGACCCGGCTGGTCCTCCGGCTGTTCCCGGGCTGGTCCTCCGGCCGGTCCTGAAACTGCTCCTGCATCACCATTTCCTGGGTGTTCAAGATGTGAACGCGCCCTCGATCTCCACATGGTGCAGTGTAGTAATTTCCACTGTGGTCGCAGGCACAGCCCCCTCGCTTGCAGTGTGGCTTGCCGGATTTTCACAAACCTCGGTCATACACTCAGAAAGCCTCACCTAGACCAGTGGTGCAGAAGAATTTGGCTGCCACAGGCTGCCTGGGTTATCAAGAGAAGCTTGAAAGCTTGCTGCAAGGCCACTGGTTCCTGCTATACAGAGGATGCACGTGGAGCCCTACTGTCACAGTTTGGTCTTGCTAAAGAAGAGACTGTCTCTAATTCAGATAGGAAGGCAGAAATAACAAAATCTGTTAATTACTGCAAGGACTGAGCTGGGGCGGGGGGGGAGGGGGGGCGGAGAAAGAAGAGAAAAAGAACAGAAAAGCAGCAGAAAATATATTCCCACTGGAGATATTCAAGAACCCCCTGGATGCAATCGTGTGCAATGTGCTCTGGGATGACCCTGGAGCAGGGAGGTTTTACCAGATGCTCCTCTGTGGTCCCTTCTAAGCTTATCTATTCTGGGATTTTGTGAAAAGGGTGCAAGAGATGTATGTGAGCAAGATAAGAAGACCACAGAAACAAGATTTGAGCATGGAAGAACACGACACATAAAAACATCATGGTGCACTGGGTGAAAAACTGGGCTGAAAGGCAGAGCTCAGAGATTTGCAGTGAATGGGGCTACATCTGTCTGCTGACCAGTTCCCAGCAGTGCGCCTCGAGGCTCAATTTTAGGGCCAGTCCTGTTCAGTAAACTTATCAATTGGAACATTGGGCTGTGATTAATGGGATAAAATTTACAAATCCAAATAGTGGATTCTGCACCTTGCATGAAGTAATGCCAGGGAGAGGAGCGGCTGGAGAACAGCCCTACAGAGAGGGATCAGGGGGTGCTGGAGGGCAGTAGCTCAATGTGAGTCATCCAGCAGTGAGCTCTATCAAATCCCATCTCAGGGTGCATCAAACAGCATCACCAGCCAAGCAAAAGTGGGAATTGTCCTGCTGTATTTAGCACTGATGCAGCCTCACCTCAAGTATCATGTGCAGTCCTGGGCCTACAGTTTATGAAGATTGTGAAAGTCCTTGAATGTGTCCAGAGAAGGGCAATGAAGATGGAGAAAGGGCTGGAAGGAATATCCTGTGAGGAGCCGTAAAGGACTCTTGCTTTGTCTAGTTTAGAGAAAAGGAGGTTGAGAGGCGACCTCATTGCCTTCCACTGCTTGCTGAAGAGGGGATGTGGAGAAGAAAGTGCTGAGCTCTTCTCCCTGGGGTCCAGTGACAGGGTGCATGGGAATGGTTCAAAGCTGCACCAGGGGAGGTTCAGACTGGACAGTAGAGAGCAATCCTTTACTGAGAGGGTGATCAAACACTGGAAGAGGCTTCCTAGAGAGGTGTTGATGCTCCAAGCCTATCAGCGTTTAAGAGGCATTTGGACAATGCCTTTAATAACATGCTTTAACTTTTGACCAGCCATTCAGCATTCAAAGTACCCCCCTAGGAGTGCTGTTCCAAACTTCACCTCTTTTGAGTTCAGGGGATTTTCCCAAACCTGATATAGTTTATCTGTAGCTCTGATGTGTCTCTCTGCCAAGCACTTGTCCAGTGCCCCTGCACACATTTTGCATCTCGAGCACTGTTTGCATTTCGCAGCTCCTCGTTTTTGTTCTGGAAGAGAACACCCTCTAACTCATGGCACACACTTTTCTCACCCACCATTCTACAGCTCTGTTAGCATATCTTCTGTCTGTTGTCTCTTTCTGAAGCTCAGCAGTTCAAGCCTACTCCTCTACTCCTTAAATGTAAATCATTCCACATATTTAATGTTCATCCTGCTCTTCTCTGAACCTTTTGGATTCTGGTATCTTTGAGATGTGGGCACAATTGTCAAAGTGTGAGCATAGCAGAACCATAGCAATGCTTTCTGTGCTCTTCTCTCTTCCTTTACCAATGATCCCCTCTGTTAGATTTGTCTTCTTGCTCACTACTGAATGAGGATGCAGTGACAAATAATAAAGAAAGCTGCAACAAAGCAGGAAGAAAACAGAATGTGATCCTGCAGGAAAGGATAGTGAAGGAGAATATCAGAGTGGTGTTAGAGGCCTCTTTTAGAAAGCCCTAGACTTTTAATGTCTCTGTAGTATCAAGGATAAATATTACTGTGAATTTTCAATATGGAAGAGTTTAATGTTCTGACTGCAAACTCAAGAATAAATGGATGTGATATTACACTTTTGTATCTCTACAATCAAAAAGGGATGGAAGTATTTGGGATGTAGTTTTGGTAGTGAACATATTATAAAAGAACTCATTACAGTAAAAAATTTTGGATCAGAGTGTTGATAGCATTTCAATTGAATGGGGAAAAGATTAAAAAATATCTTTCTGGGGTTTGTTTGTTTGTTTTTCCACAGCAAAACCATCAAGAAATTTAAGAAAAATAGTGACTGGAGTTAACCAGTTTAACAAGCTCTGAGGCTGCATATGAAAGTTTGCATCCAAGGTAGAAAATGTTTCTGGAACTTGTATGCTAAACAAGGGGAAAACGAACAAGGAAGTTCTCCAGAGTCACCTGAATGAATGACTGTCCAAGGAAGGATGCTAGTTGTAAACAGTCTGTGGGAAAAGATAAAGAGGTCAGTCAGACTATGCAGATATGTTTTGAAGGTCAAAAACTGTAGGAACTCAGCACCAAGTGCCAAAAGTCAAGCTGAGTTAGGTCTTGCAAAGATCTGTGAAGATAAATGAGTAAAGGTTTGCTAACTGTATAAATAGAAACAAAATTTAAAAAGGAGGAAGTAGGGATGCTGTGCGCAGAGTAGGAGGCTGAGATCAAACACAGTATTTGGATCACTTAGATCAAGGGCCAGACGTAGGAGGGTACACAGAGCTGTAATGCCAGGAAGTTAATTTGGCTCTGAGAACAAAATTTACAATGCTGAGGAAGATATCTTGTTCTTTTGTATAGTAAATGGGAGAAAATCACATCCTGGGGACCAAAATCTACCACAACGGGTGTGATGGCTGAGCTGCTCATGAGGAAATGCCAACGCCACATGTCCAAAACTCTGTCTTGTCTGGTTTTAGGTTTATAACAAAGCTTCAGCCTCCCTAGCTACACCTATCTTAGTAAATAAGACATGGTGAGGGCCTAGGATGGTGTACCAGTTCTCAATTGCCCATGGTGTTTAACAGTTCCTGGTACAGGTATGGTCTGTGGAAGGCAGCCCTCTCCCAGATAATGCCTGTGCACAGTTCATGGGACAGCATGGCATTGCTCTGCCCAGTGAGTAGTTTGGAGGTGGTCACCTTAATATGGAGTTGTTTTCGAGAAGAATAGGGTTTTGCTGCATGGATGCAAGCTGTGCTATGCAGCTTGCCCTCAAAGACTGAGAACAGGGCACAGCCCATTCTATTTAGTAACATGAGTAGTCTCTGAGATTGGGATGATATAAATGACTTGGCTGTCAGCGAGACATCTTGAATGCTCTCAGTCAGGTACTGCTAGGGGTCATTAACTGCTGGATAACTGTTTTTTGATTAAATTGGCAGAGAACTGCTGCATGGTATATTTGAGGTTTCTAGTATATAACCTAATCTTAGACACTTCTTAACGTGCTCTTGTCTGAGTTGCTTAGAGAGTTCTCTAGATAGCAGGATTCATAGCACTTTATATCTATTTGATGCCTTAAGATTCTTAAGCTTTGTAGTATATAGATTTTTAATATATCTGTATAGTTTCTAACACTTTAAAATAGCAGTAAATGGTTACTAAACCCCCTTTTCTCACACTTTGTGTCAAATTCTCAAAATTCTTCAAATTTTGTTTTTTTCAAGGAAAAAGATTTTAGTGAGGACATCTTGTTTGGGACACATACCTAGGAAGGACATAATAAGATATCATTGTAGTCAAAGCAACCTAGAAGGCTCAGAAACCTTGGAGAGGCTACAAAGAAGGCATGTGATGCTGAAGATGATGATGGTGAAGAAGGAAGGGGCCTTGAAACCTCCGACTCAGTTCTGGGAAGATGTGCCAAGAAGCAGGCCTGAGGGAGGTTCTGGGGGTGGACAATTTTCAGGCTGGATGTATCCATTAGATATGATAATTAATTAGTGTTATACATTTGTAGGAGCCTGATACTGTATCATGCACTTATGTATTCAGTGTACCTTTAAGCACTTCAGTTAAAGACCTGCTCTCTATTTTATCTATGCTAATATTGTCTAGAAAGTTCTTTTCTTCCATTTTAGGCATCACACCCACTTAAGAAGAGCCCATAGGCTCAGAGGACTGCAAGATTCATACGTGAAATAGGAGAGCAAGCGGGAGATAACGTGGCACTTGCTCTGTGACGGGGGCAGTGAGATTGCCAGAGGGATTCTTGGGGTTCAGTTGCTGCTTTGGAAAGTCCTGCCAGCACTACCTGAACTCAGTGCTAACATTTTATGATAGTTCTCTGAGTGCTTCTGACATAACTGGGTCTTGGGTACTAATAGGAAGCTAGGGGCTATTTGATTGGTTGGTATCTGAGTTAATGAGCCTCCATAAGTCTGGAAGAGGATTAGGAACACGGGTCTGAGTGCAGAGGCCTTTACTTGCCTGCATGTTAGGCTGACGAGCCCTTCTTTATATTTTGTCCTGAATGGATATGGTTTCCAGCAAGGATATTGAGAAAGGAAAAGCAGGCATGGGACTCTGATTTTAATAGCACACAAGCCATTAAGAGATATTTTGAAGTAAACCTATACAAGGGTATGGATTTAAATGAAAAATGGAACACAAAGGCAAGTGAGTTCTCAAAAAGAGACCATTTGATCTATTTGATTAAAGCAAGTAACTTGCTATTTTACTGTCTGAAGTCTGGAGTCACTCCATTCTTGGCAGTCACATCTCTCCTTGTTTTCAGCATTGCAGGGATAAAACTGGGTCAAAGGGACTTTAAAATGCCCTGCCTGATTCAAAGGCAACCTCTTGGCTTAGCTCTTGTTGCGTCAGTTTTGTTTGATGCACCTCCTTTGACTCCTCAGCCCCTGAACTAGTACTGAATTCTCTAATGCACAAGCAAAGAAAAAAAAATTGAATAAATCAGGAATAATGAAACATGAGAGTATCACTCTGGCCACAGGGGGAAAGAACATCCTCCCACTGAAATGGAAACACCTGTTTGCAATTATCCTTTAATAATTTTATTTGCCAGCAGTTATAAGGCTGAATAACTTGGAAGGGAGCAAGTCATTCATGCAACCAAGCAAGAGAAGGAAAAGAGACAAACATATCTGTATATTGCAATAAGTTGCATTTTAAAACTGCTTTAGAGACTTGCCTTACCTGTAACTAGGATACATCAGCCCTGAGAAGGACTTGGGAGTACTGGTGGATGAAAGGTTGAACATGATTTGTCAATGTGCACTTGCAACACAACTCTATCCTGGGATGCATCAAAAGCAGTGTGGCCAACATGTCAAGGGAGGTGATTCTCCCCCTCTGCTTTCATGAGACCCAACCTGGAGTGCTGCATCCAACTCTGGGACCATCAAAAAAAGAAGCACATGGGATCATTGGAACATATCCAAAGAAGGGTCACGAAGATGATCAGAGGTCTGGAGCACCTCTCCTATGAAGAAAGACTGAGAGAGCTGGGATTGTTCAGACAGGACAAGAGAAGGCTCTTAAGAGACCTTATAGCACCTTCCAGTACCTAAACAGGACTTCAAAAAAGCTGGTGAGGGATTTTGGACAAGGGCTAGCAGTGATAAGAGAGGAGGAAATAGCTTTAAATTGAGAGTGTAGGTTTATATTGGACATGAGGAAGAGATTCCTTACTGTGAGGGTGGTGAGGCACTGGAAGAGGTTGCCCAGGAAAGCTGCGGATACCCCATCCCTGGCAATGTTCAAGGCCAGGCTAGATGAGGCTTTGAGCAACCTGGTCTAGTGCAAGATGTTCCTGTCAATGGCAGTGGGGTTGGAACTAGATGATCTCTAAGGTCCTTCCAGCTGTAAGAGACTGAAATGGTTTATGACTTACACATTATTAAGATCACCAAAGCCCACTCCCCACCCAAATATGCCTCCTGGATTTCAGGCAACTGACTTTCAGTTAAACCTCCTGATGGGAATTTGAGGTAAGATAAATGTGGTACAATTGTCTAATCGTCTCAGGTTTAAGGAAAAGTAAAGAAGGCTTGGAGAAGGCCATAGCTCACAGACTCATTTGCATACTCTCCCTCGCCCATGGGAGACTGGGCTGTTACTGCTAATGGATCAAAGACTCACAGGGTGCTTTGCTAACAATGTGCAGAGCACTGCCCAGGTGCTGAGGGTGTGCATACTCCACACATTAGTCTATGAGCTGGGTGTTAAACAAGATAAGGAAAGAGGTAAACCCTTCAAGGAAGAGTAGTGTTTCTTTTTCCTTACACAAATGACTCAGCTGCAATAACTCCCTGTCCACCTGTGGAAGCATGGAGATATTGATGCCTGGACTGGAGGTATTCATCCCTGCTGATGGGCTGTGATGAACAAAACTGCGCTGACCTAATAGGCAGCTGTAATGACTTAGACCATCAGAGATTCCCCAAATATCCCGTAACTCACAGCATTACATCATCCAGTGTAAAATTCCCACCTGAACCTGAGTGTATATGCCTCATGAAATCTGAGTTTCATGAACTTCCTCCACCCCTGACAGATTAAGACCATCACTTCCACAAGACTTGTGTTATAGTTTCAACATTCTGTTGGAATTCCTTCCAAAAAGCTTGGAGCCAATGCCTGAGTATCTGTAAAGATGGTTAACAAAGGACACGATGAATGTTCATGTCCTGATGTTAATGACTTAGCCAGAGCTTTTGTTCCGGTCTCTCCCCGGGTTCGGAGGGGGAGGGAGGATGGTTCAGGTGAGGGTGAAGTGGCCAGGGTTTTCTGCATTTTCTGTGTGGGCTCAGGAGGCTCAGTGGCTCGGCACAGAGAAAAGAGGATGGGGACATATCTGGTCCATCATCGCTAGGGGGCCAAGACTCTGTCTTTTCCTCTCTAACTCAGCCGATCACCCATGGAGACCCGTGGACACTGCAGAAGCTGCTGTGAGGAAGAGAGCACACCTGTTTTCTGCACTACGGAGACAGGGTTTCTGCTGCTTTTTCTGTCATCGATCCCACAGGAGCTGACCTGGCGACTGTGCCTGCCATCTCACCTGAGAGAGAGGCCAGCTGTGCTTAATGGAAGGCAATGTCAAAAGTCTAATCCAAGTCCACCAGCATTCACCACTATTGAATCCTGGGCTGTGTCAAAAGCAGTGTGACCAGCAGGTGATTCTCCACCTCTACTCTGCTCTTGTGAGATCCCACCTGGAGTATTGCAACCATTTCTGGTGTCCCCAGCATAAAAAAGACATGGGACTGTGGCAGCGAGTCTAAAAGCGAGGCCACAAAATTAATAAGAGGACTGGAAGAGTTCCTCTGTGAATACAGGCTGAGAAAGTTGGGACTATTCAGTCTGGACAAGACAAAGTTGTGTGGAGACTTCATAGCAACCTTCCCGTATCTGAAGGGGGCCTACACGGAAACTGGAGAGGGACCCTTTGTCAGGAACTATAGTGATAGGACAAGGAGTAATGGGAAGAAATTGAAAGAGGGGAAATTTAGGTTGGAAATTAGGAAGAAAATTTTTACTGAGAGGGTGGTGCGACACTGGAACAGGTTGCCCAGGGAGGTTGTGGATGCCCAAGCCCTGAAAATGTTCAAGGCCAGGTTGGATAAGGCCTTGCACAACCTGGTATGGTGGGAGATGTCCCTGCCCATAGCAGGGGGGTGTGGGACTGGATGATTTTTAAGGTTCATCCCAACCACTTAACATTCTATGATTCTATGACTGTCTGCCGCATCCATGTGACCCCGGCATCACTTGCTCAGCCCTGTTCTGCAGAATCCCTCAGCTGTCAGAACACGGTGCTCGGCACAGCTGAACAGATGCGTCCATCCAACCCAGCCCCTCACTCCTCATTCCTTGGGGATCTTAGGGCCAAAAGAAAAAACAAACTCGAGCAGGTTTTCAGTCCATGCCTAACTCGAGCATGAGCTGCTTGCCTGTGAAGAGCAAGCCCCCAGGGCGGTGACCTCCTCCCTGTCCCTTGGTCACTCGTGTGCTCCCAGCTCTGCTCTGGGTGATGCGCTGTCCCCGGGGGATGCTACCCGAGCCCGGCCCGGCCCGGCCCGGCCCGGCCCGGCCCAGCCCAGCCCAACCCTGCCCAACCCAACCCAGCCCGGCCCAGCCCAGCCCAGCGCCGGAAGAGGCTCGCCGACCCGCATCATCCATTGGCGGGGCGCGCTGGGCGGGCTGCGAGACCTGCACATCTAAAGCGTGGCGGGGAGCCGAGCCCGCCGCCGATCAGCCGCCTCCCCTGCCTTCCCCGCCCGGGCCCGCCGGCACCGGGTGAGTGCGGGGCTCCCTGTGGGCACGGAGCGGTACGGGGCCGGGGCCGGGGCCGGGGCCGGGCGAGCGGGCGGCGATTGTGGCGGTGGTGCTGGCCCCACGCGGTGCGTCCATTTTGCATGATGCAACCGGGGCGGCGCGGGGCGCTCCCTTCCACGGCGGGATCCCCTCCGCTTCCCCGGCGGGATCCCTTCCCCGGCGGGATCCCCTTCCCCTTCCCTGGCGGGGGCCCCCCTCCCCACACACGGCCGCCCCCCTCGCCTGTCCTGTCCCCGCACCCGGGGCTGGCAGAGCGCTGTCGCAGCCCCCGGGCTGAGCGCGGGATCACCCCCCCCAGATCCCGAACACCGCCGGGAAGGGCCTCTGCTCGGTGCGGGGCTGGGAGAAGGGTGGGCATCGCCGTCCTCGCCGTGCCCGCGCCAGGGATGCAGTTGGAAGGCTCACATCCGTGCGTGCGTGTTCCCGAGCTAATCCTTTTTGTTGCTTTATCTCCCCTCCGCGACTCGAGCACGCCGCAGGGAGCACGCAGTGATGGAGGTGAAGGCCCAGGTGTCAAGGACAAACTCTGGGCCATGTACCTTGCACGGCCTTTCCAAGGGTCTGCCAATGCTGTGTTTGGTTTCCTTTTTCAAACTGCAAAAGAGGCCGAGAATTTACCCAAAAATGCCGGTGTCATCCGCAGCGCTGGAGACAGCCGTGTAGCCCCCGAGTGGCCCCAGTCTGCTGCTCCTGAGCCTGCTCCTGTGACCAGGACAGGGGCTTGTCTCTGCTTGGTTTGTCAGCATTTTGCAGGCAGCTGCCCTGACTGGCACATGGGTCTCAGCTCTTTTGCATACGTGTGTGTGAATGTTTGTGGCGGATGGGGTAGAGCTGGCAGCGGGGAGAACCCCCAAAAAAAGCCTTAAGAGGAAATCTGTATATAACTAAGGCTGGATGGAAAGATTGGGTCTATCTACAAAATTTCCAGTTAGTTGTGTTGTCAGCTGCTACAAGCCTTTGTTTTGGAGCAGGGTGTTTTTGTAGGTGCTGTACAGATGTGTGACAGAAGGGCAGTTGCAGCTGTATGGAGTGTCCAGGCTGCAGAACTGGGCAGAAGAGCTGAGGTGATCATGGTGCTGCAGCTTTATGAGTCAGCTGGCTCGTAGCTGAGTGGTTTTGCCACTTGCATGTGGTCATTTGCAACCGTTAACTTTGTGCTTGTGCAACAGCCTCACGGTGATGCCCAGCGTGGGGTGAACCAGCGGGCACGCTGCTTTGCCTCCCTCTGCCCACCTCTGTGGACTCTGCAAAGCCAGAGGGGCAAGATGTGGTCACACATGTAGGTGTCATGTGGCACCCTCGGCAGCGGGACAGCTCTTCTCTTGAAGCTATTCAGTTGCTCATGCTTGACTGTCTCTGCCATCTCCAAGTTAGGGGAAAAGACAATGAAGACTTGGAAATAGTCTTGGTCAGGTACTCTGTGTACTTGTTTGCCTTCAGTGGCCAACTGCTGTGTTTTTCAGACAACTTTTCCATATAATACAGAAGAGGAGAGACTGTGTAATTATACGGGCTTGGTAACTGCAAGTGCTGACCCTGGCACAAAGAAGAAGCAAGCTTGTTGATTGCCACAACTCTTGGAAGTTATTTTGCATTAAAATATTTTTAGTATCTTGCATTTTGAGCAATCTGGGGGGGACAGACCACATGCATGCTTTAGATGGTCAGATTGGCTTTGAAATAAAGCCTTTTCCTGAGCAGGGGAAGTACTGGGTGTTTAGTCCCTAATTTATGCCACTCTTCTGGTATTTGTAAAGTTTTGAGCCTTGCTGCTTGTACGGTTATGCTTATCAGTGGCACTCTGTTTTGAGGGGGCTGTGACAGAAACCTGAGGCCTGCTAGGCTTCTCATTCAAACGGTTTTGAGGGCGGGTGAAACATGTGATTGCACAAATGAAATATGCTCTTGACTCCACGTGGAGGATTTGCTATACAGAAGGACTTAACTTAGACAAGAGGAAACTCGTAACTCTTAAACCAGTTACTGGAGTAACCAGTTCTGAGTTGTATTTGTGTTGCAACACTGATCACTCCCTCTTTTTTTTTTTCCCTTTCCCTTCCTCCTTTTTCCTGTGTAATCTAGTGCCAGATTGCAGGCAGTGTTCACCCTCATATGGTGGTGTGCCTGGACTCTGTGTCTCTGCTTTTAGTTGTGTCACACATTTAAAGATTGGATTCAGTGATCTTGCAGTTCTTTTCCAACCTTAACAATTGTATGATCCTGAGGCAACATGAGCGAGTGCCAATCTATCTGGCACTGAACAGAGCTGATGGCCTGATGTGTGCAAGAGGGAGGGGAAAAAAGGAGCTGTGATAGTTATTTGGTCTCAGATGGGAAAGAAGAGAGGGAGAAATACGGCTCGGGTGAAGAAGGGCAGAGATCTTGTTGCAATTACGGCTTCTACTACATTTTGTTCACTCTTGATCTACCAAGTTCCTCAGCCTTGATCCACCATGACAGCTTAATGAGATTTTAGTTGCCTTTCAGCAATGTCACTTCAAATTGTATCTCAGCTTTCAGAGAACAACAAAGTGGTAACTTTAATTCTCTTCTCTTGACCCATATCTGTGTTGCTAAAAGCATCAGTGTAGAGTGGGACAGGAGGAAAAGAGGGTGAGCTGCTTTATCTGCAGAAGGGTCAGGTGCATTCTGGCTTGCTCCTGGTGAGACTTATGGGCTGTGCCATCATGGTGCCAAATGGCAGATAGGGATGTGATGGCGTTATTGCCTATCCTGGAGGATGATCTAAGAAGTTCTGCAGACTTAACCATATATATGGAGAAATTAGTGGTAGCATTGATCAGCAGAAGGGTGAGTCTGGGTGGTGTGGAGAGCTATTTCGGTTCTTTTGGGCAGAGCTGAGTGGGATCATCTGCAGTTAATACTGACCCACAGTTAGTAGCCCAGGGTGGCTCTTCTCTTTGTACATCAGTGTGTTGGACAGTATCCTAGACTTTTTTTCATTACCTGTTATATCCCTATCCTTCACTATCCCAGGGTCAAAATCCTTGCAAATCTGTCATGTGCTGAATAGTGTTCATGGTAGCATTCATCTGAGCAGATGTAGTCATCCATGTCCAAGGTATGCACCTCCAGCTCCCTTTACAGTTAGCCAGGATGTTCCTGGCATGTGATTTGTCTCAGCCTGGTACACTAAAACAAATGAGTTGTGACCTGACATGTGCTTTCCGTTTACTGTAAAAGGAGGCACAAATGACTTGAGGGTTTATCTCAAACTTGTGAGGTTTTCGGAAGCCTCAGTGAGTTTGGGGAGAGTTGTGGCGGTTTGCAGTAAGAGTGGGTTTGTTTTGGTATTTCAACACTCCCTTCTTAGTGCAGTTGTTGCAGTGGTTACAAAAACCTACCAGAAAAAAAAAGAAAAAAAAAAAGAGGAAAAGGCATAACTGAATCTGATGGTCAGACAAAACATGGGGGCTATCACTTGCAACTTGCATGCCAGATGATGGGTCCACCAGTTGCAGGATTCTTGACAACTGGCTGCAGTTTCTGGGCAGTTTGGGGGTGTCAGGGATCATGAGCTGGAGCTCCCATCTTCTGTTGTGGTTTGTAGAAATCTAAGGATGCTGCTTGCCCTGGCAGCAGTAGCTGGTGGTGCCTTCCCCTGATGCTGGATCATCAGCTGCTGCCCTTTCCAGGGTTCTTGCCTCTGCTGGAGATCACCAAAGTGGTAGGTTGTAAATCCTGTGTATGGTATCTAGTACAGGAGTGCCTTATTTCAGAGTTTCCAAAATCGAATAATGTGAAGTGTTTGCTTCCAGGTATATTTTTCAATTTCTATTTTGTTTGTTTTATTTTTTTTAAGTCTTTTTACTCAAGTAAAAAACAGTTCAGAAAACTTTATTTCACAGAGGCGCCCATTTTGGTGTGTTCAGGACCTGCAATAACTACTGTATTAAAAATTGTGCTACTAGCTTCTTTGCTGACCAGGATCCCTCGTTAAATTTCCCTCTTAATCTTATCTGTTCCTCAGTGCCATGTCATATCTTAAACCCCATTTCTGGGAAATACATGTGATTGCTATATTTACTGAAATAGTAAATTTATTAGTCTATTTAGTGGTAATATTTAGCTTCGTATTTTCTTGTCCTTTCTCCTCCTTTTTCCAAGTTGAGGAATAACTCTTGGGTTCCCTTTTCAAGATTACCAGAGAAATATTCCAGCAGGCTTTTCTGAGCTATACAGATTTCACAGTTCACTCTTGCCTCATTAATTTCTGCATCCTTGTATTTGTTTGTATCTTTCCTTGTAGATTTTATTGGCCCATTTAATTTTTAAAGTACAAGGATAAGGATTTCACTTGTTATCTCAGTTTTAAGAAGCAGCAGTTAATTACTATCCTTATTTACTGATCAAGCTATGCTTTGATTGAAATTTAGTGCCTATTTGAACCATCCATTTTTGGAAGTTTATTATAAGCCACTCTAGAGTTTAAAAAAATAAAGTTGACAGTGAGCTTTTTGTTTTGCTGAATTTGTCCCTGGTTCTGATTGAGGTAGACAGGTAAAATGCCCCATACCAGCTAATTTACTTATTCCTGGAACTCATTCTTTTAGAAGAAGTGTATGTCATGATTAAGATGGATGTGTATGGGTCTGACTAAATCATTACCAGGTATTTTAGTATAAGTGAGAAGAACTGAGTTGTAGGGTAGATGCACACCATTTCTGTCTGCAATTATGCCTACACAGAAGTTTGCTTGTGACAGCTGCTCACTGGCATCTCAGCTGCAGAGGCAATTGCTTCCTCAGTTTTCTGGTTAATACACTTGAGAGAGATCCCCTCAGATTTGTGTCAGCTCAGGCAAGGCTGGAAAACACAGGCTGCTTCACTAGTAGGTATTTGCTAATTTGCGTTAGCAGCTAGGTTATATCTTTGAGGTTTCAGCTGGCAAAGTAAATAGTATGGTATGTCTAGAAAATATTTTTAACTCAGGTTGGCAGTGCTTAAGTGAAGTGGTCTGGGATGCTGCACAGAGCAGTGAGGATGGTGATGTCTGTAGCATAAAAGGCAGTGGTGGTACCAGGCATCTGGGGACATTTACCTCTGCAGCTCCACTTAGAGCTGTAAGGAAACCAGTCTGCACTGGTAAAGGTGCTGCTCTGAGTGTTGGCAGTGGACCACATTGGTTCAGTGATTTAGGGCTGCATCCCATTGCTGTAAAAGAGATATCATGCAAAATCACCTTTTAGTTTTATGGGCAAAGCATGCTGACATCAGGGCTTGGGAGAACTTGCTTCCAAAGGGTCTGCTCCCCCAAATTTCTTACTGTGAAATCTGGAGTCAGTACGCAAAACTGATTCTGAAGAATAAGAAAGGAAGGGATAAAAAAGTACAAGATTTAAACCATAATAGAATCACTGTTAATGCTAGTCACAGTTTCATTTGGGAGTGCTGATGTTGGAGGTTTATTTGGATTTGTATGCAGCAAGAGTAAGTGCACTGTACAAAGAATTACTGTAATTTGATAAATTAACTGTTTTGTTAAGCTGAAAAAGAGGTTGCTTTTATCAGGTGAAAAATTATTAAAATAAACTAATTAGAAAAAATGCATTGTTGAGTTTGTAGAATGAGGTTGTTTTGTTGAAGTGACTCTTATAATGCAGTGTCATCTAGCAAATAAGATGTTGTATCTCTAGAAAATATTCCAGAGGGCACTAGTTGGCTCAGGTAACTAGAATAATCTTTCATCTTTAGGTTGCTTATTAAACTCTACTTGGGATTGGACACTACCTGACAAGCTGTTAGGTGACCTCCGTGAGATAATTCCCAAGCAGAGGATGCTGCTGCTTGCTGCTTTATTTGTTTTTTTCCCCTCCAAAAAGTTTACAAAACAAGGTGACCTGTAACACATGTGATGTGTCTAACCTTGCAGGGACAGTCTGCATCAGGCTAGCTTGTGTGCTTATAGATTTCAAAAGTGTAAAGCAGGCCATTGAGAAAAATAAAGCGCTTGTCTGATGCAGGTTTGAAGTGCAAAGGTGCTGTACTGTTGTACATCTCTCCATGCTGACTCTAGGCACGTTAGGCTGTGCAAGCAACTGGTAGAAAGCTGCACAATGTTCTGGCACCCTCAGTAAGAAGAGGGCACAACACCCAGAAGTCATCAGCTGGATGGTGGATTAGGGTGGAGGTGCTGCATCTTGGAGGAGAAAAACAATAGGTGTTTGTTGGGATTTTGGAAGTGAGAACTTCTGTGAGATTGGAGTGAAAGTTGGCCTCTAGCAGCTTTTCAGTTCAGGAAAGGTACCAACACAAGCAATAGAGTAAAAAGTGTAACACCTAAGTAACTGCAGAGGAACAGAAGCAAAATGTTTATGCTTTGCTCTGATGAGGTGCTAGGATCAGTGCTTAGACAGTCCTGAAATCCAAAGTTTTGTCTAGAAGACACTTCTGAGGAGCACAAGTGTAAGGAGGAGTTGTTGCTCTTGTGAGAGAAGTGCTTGTCTGAATTTCTAAAGCTCCAAAGACAATTCAGAGATTTCATATCTTTTTAACTGTCCATAGAAGGACTGGTCAAAATTCACTGATGTGTTTCTGCTTCAGCTGGCTCTAGATTGCAGTCCTGTCTTCTGTCTTGAGCATCAGTCTGGTGGAGATTTTGTAGGTATCTGCTAGAGCCCAGTAGTAGCTAGGGTAAGCAGGTGACTGGAGGGCCATAGCTCCCATCTCTCCTCCAAAGGGATAAATTTATGCCTGGAGGTGTCTGTCTTTGCCTGCTGGTAACAGAAGGGGATGAGATGATACCCTAAGTCCAAATGTCTGCTTTGGAGTGGGCTGAAGCTAGTCAGGAGGAACCCTACCTGTTGTAACCTGGTTGGCATGTGAAGAAATGCAAGGAATGTCCCTCAAAGAACCTGAAGTGATGAAGCTGCTCTGTTGATGTGCTTTGGCTGCTCCTGATAAACCATCACAGATGTTAGAGTACTTTTGAACCTGTTTTTTCCTTTGAAGGAAATACCTAAAGAGCAGAACAGCATGATGCAGGGCACCATCAAAAGCACAACAGCAGCTCTTTGCTTTTCATGCTCCTGGTCAGACCCTTGGGGGGGGAAATGTTATTTATCATTTGTTTCACTTATTTTGCTTTAAAACCACGTATTTTCCTTTGCAAGTCCCAGCACAGTGGAGCTAAGCAGAATATTTACAGCCAGTAGTTTGTTTCCTTCTTGCTGTCACTTAAAGTGCTTAGCAGCAGCAGAACTTATGACTTCAAAGTGTCTTGTTCCAGGCAAGTGACATGGGGAGAGAAGGCACTGTGTACATGTTCTGAGAGGTGTTGCATTATACATTTCAATGTACTTCTCTGAGACTGTCATATTTAGGTCTCTCTACGTACTCCCATAAATATAATGAGGAGTGATTTCCTTTGATGCCAGAATGATGATGTGGAAAAATATAATGCTGTTTTAAAAAACTTTAGCAGACCGTATCCTATTAGTAATTTTTCTCCCAATAAAAAGTGCATACTTACTCCAAATACTGTATTTTGCTGATAGGGACACATTTTTTTTTAAGGAAAGCAGTATAACTTCTCTTGAGAGGACTGGGTGCTGGATGGCTTCTCATATCTCTGTCACTGTGTTCTGGGTGTAGGTTTTGAGGCAGACCAGGCTTCTCCATGAAGGGCAGGGAGGTGCAGGTGACAATTTCAATAAATTCAGAAATCTGGCATTTTACCCTACAAATTGGACAACTACTAGGCTGATGGGCTTAAATAAAAAGTAGATGGCAAATCTGGTCTTTTGCTCATGGGAGTTAATCCCTTCTGTAAGTTGCCTTGTGCTTCTGAGGGAGCTAGAACAAGTTATCCTCATGGAGATATGTGGGTTTGCAAGAGCTGGCTTACTGCCACACAGACGGCACAATTTATTGTCAGGCTGGCTACAAGGTAATGCCTCCCCTTGTGCTAAATGGGGCTGCGTCTGCACTATATTTTGCAGCAGTCTCATGGCTCGATTTAGGCCAAGCCTGCCAACTTTTTGCATTTTTTACCTCCTGATATCTTTGCATTATCCCTGCTCTTGCTGCTCCTTGAGCTGTCGCATCCAAGAGCTTTCTGCCTAGATTCCTATTTGGGCCGGCCACTGTGGAACCCTGTGCTGAGGGGGAACAGGATCCCTCTGCACTGGCAACAGTGAGACCTGAAATGTGCCTTGTGGTGTGGCTCACAGTTTGGCTGATCAGTGTCATCTTTGCTTTTTTTGGGGGAAAAAAAGCTCCTAAATCCCCCACAAACTTCAGCAAGTCTTGATTTGATCCCAGGCAGGAGTGGGAAGCCTTTTGTTATGCTTTTGAGAGAAGTTCTGAGATACAAAATGTGCTGTGCTTGGACCCCTCTTTTCCCCAGCCCTTCCCCATCAGCAGCTTTGCAGCCTTGAACGTTTAGGTTAGGTGAAGGCATAATAACTCTCCTTAGGCAATAGCTCTCCTGTCAGAGAGCAGGAGGGAGCTGAATGGTGAACTTGTGGCTAAGCAAAGAGTACTTACCCAAAGGAAAAAAGACCTCCATGCCTACTGCACTGTAAAATTTAATTGCATGTCTGTATTTTACCTATTTTCTGGTAAGGTTTGTTTAGGTGGAATATGTAAAAACTGGGCTCTGATATCCTTGTGTGAAAACAGGGCGGGTTGGTTACCCCATTGACATACTGATCAAACATCATGCTTTCATCATTTACCATGTTCTGTACTTATTTTAGACTTAAATGCCTAAAATGGATGCAGTTTTCTAAGGCATTTTGTTCTAAATACATCAGTTTAGGAGCTGTGAAGTCTTTGCCATGATGGCCTGTGGGATTATTTGCAAAACACTTCTGAGACTGAGGTTTTTGTCCACACAGACTAGTAATCCCATTTTGTATGCCTTTTTTTAATGCCCTTTTTTGACTAGTTGGGTGCTCCTGTCCTTCTGAATAAGGGATTTTACTGACTCTGGTGGTGTGTGGCACTGAGCAACTGTAGGAGACAGGCAGGATTGGGTCGAACACAGAAACCAAAGGGGGTGATTTATGGAGTGTGAAGTTTTAACAGCAGGCAAGAGCGTGGGTGAAGCTGCCATGGAAACTGAGCGTAGTGGCTGCAAAACCCCCACAAACTCTGAATCATTGCTATTCCTAAACACTGGTTCATTTTTAGCCACCCTCTCTGCTCTTGGTGGTGAGAGGGTAGCTGCCAGGAAAGGGGAATAAGGTGGGAACATGATGCAATGTGAGCACCTTGTTGTAAGCCTGAAGACAGCATGGGTAGTGGTGTTGGCCAGGGTTGGCAGTCGTGGCTGGGATGGTTTGATCTCAGGCCAGAAGTGTCTGCCCACTACCTTGGCGTGGTGAAGGACAGCTGAACAAGCGGTGCTTCTTTGCAGGCTGAGAGGTGAGTGTGGTGTCCATCATGCCTGCACATGCTGGCTGCATTGCTGGAGGGTACCAGGAAGGGTGCCAGGTGGCTTTTATCACCCGCCTTCTCTTTGTCCCTCACAACCCCATACTTTATCTCCTCTGCTCCACTGCCTTGCATCATCCTCAACCCCCATTTTTCTGTCGATATATGCCTGGACTACACTAATGTTGACACATCCTGTAGTCCTGGCAGCCAGGCTCCATGACTGCCCTGCCCAACCCTATTCCCATCCCAGAACAACAGTCCCAGGTGAGGCATGTCATGGACTGCTAGGGAAGAGGGGGGTTGTTTACTGTCAGCAAGTTGGAACATTTCCATATCCCTGTTACACTGGGAGTGTGGCCACACCATTGATGCTCAACATGCCCCTCTACCTTGGATTGGGCTGCCCAGACTGCCTCAGTTAGGGCTTCCTCCTGAGGGAGCTCCTCATGCTGTTCCCAGGCGGTCAGGGCATTGGTGGCCCATCCAAGTCATGCACTCTTGTCTCCTTTGGTGCTGAGTGACCCTCATGGGGTATGTCTGATCAAAGGGCACTACTAGTTTGATCAGTATTCAGTCATTGCATTTATTCCAGTGTGCATCAGGGCACTGTCTCTCAGGGAAAGGCCTTTCTGAGGAACTCTCCAGTGGGAATTACTTGGATGAACCACCCCTGAAACCACAGACACACAGCACCCTCTCTGCTGCAGGAGAGTACGTGGCTGCACGCACCAGCCAAGGGGGTGTGAAGTGCTTGTCTGTGCCTGCAATAACGAACATGTGAGGCTTGGAATGAGCTGAACCCTTCCCAGCCCTTGAATTATGGCTGGAATGTGGGAATATTGAGACTAAAAGCAAACATTTTAGCTTGTTTCACGCTAGCCTTCTTTTTCATAGGGTGTAAACCATTTTCACAGAATGCTTTAATATTAAATCTGTAGTCATGCAAGTGCCCTCCGAAGGTTATAATGTATTTTTTAATTCATCTGGCATGTTCAATGAGAAATCAAATTTGGTTTCTTCAGAAAACGGAAGTTTTTTTAATTATTCTGCTATGTTGAGTCACTATCCAACAGCCACATCAGAGTGCAGAGCTGGCAGGTCTGACTTGGAGTTCTGCCTGGGGCAAGCCCTTGAATGGCCTGCAAATCAGTGGAAAAACTCCTAAATTAATACATATGTATTCTAATTACTTTCTAAAGACTTTGTTTTGATTGCACAAGCCTAAAGGAGTGAGGTAGCATACTTTAATGTTTCGTAGAATCTTAGAATTATTTGGATTGGGTGGGACCTTTTAAGATCCATATAGTCCAATCCATCTGCCATGAGATTGAACAAAGCCCCATCTATCCTGACTCTGAGTGCTTAATTTGCATATGCAAGGATAGCAAAACCTAGCTCAGAAGCCTGGAATCATCTTGGCATAAGGCACAGGCAGCCTTGTGACTTGACCATGTACAATTTCTGCTTCCCTTCCTCCCTGAACAAGTGTGTGTCCAGCAGAGGCTGAGCTCTCCCTTGTTTGAGCAATTCCTCTGAGCTTTGTTATGGAGCATTTCCTCTGAACAAGCTCTTCAAACTCTTCCACCTTGTGCACAGAAACAACATTCCTGCTTTCCCAGTAAAGGGATCCTTTGCTTCAAGGCAGTTATGGTAACAGAGGGAGTTTTTAACTGGGACTGCAGCACTAGTGCACCAGTGCTCGGAGTGTGCATGTTTGAGAAGCATTAACCTACAGACACACTGGTTCAGAAGGGTGGCCAAACCCAGGTCCGTGGTCCAGCCTGTCACCTGTGCAGGATGCTCATGGTTTGCGTGGCAAGGGTGGCCAGGGTCTGCTGCTGCCTCATGGCCCTGCCTCCAGCTGGAGCTGCCACTGCTCACCATGACCTACCTGCTGGCCTCCACCTGCTCTCCATTGCTCAGGGACATCGCAAAATCCACTGATTTATACCCACTTTTATCTACCCCTTTTCCACACCTGAAAAATCCCTATTCAGCTCTGCCCTTGGTCCTGGTGAAATGGCAATGTTCAAGGAAGTCTTTTCCTTCCTTCGATGTGTCAGTCACATTGGATGTGTCTCATGTCTGTGCAGGATAGTGTTTGTTGTTCTGTATGAAGGTTGGGGCACTTAATGTTTTATTTGTTTCCCCACTATTGTTTTAATAACAAACCAACTTCTGTCTCTGTCTAACTTGCTTCCTTATCCCCTAAGGGACATTTCCCGCCTTTTTCCAAGGACTCTTGCCCCAGGACCGTGACTGGAGCATGCTGAATGACATGGCCAGGAGTTTTGACTAAGCAAAGATTTCTTCATTTTATATGTTTTTAAGGAGAGAGAAACTCATTTAATATTGTTTCCTAGAGCATAGGTTTCTTTCTGCTCAACACCAAGGCTGATCACTTCCGTTGAATCCCTGACAATCTGTCTCAGGCTCTCATTTGGGAAATTTAATTATCAGTGGAGATCCGCTTGGGTTTTTTGACAAATTGAGGGAGTTAAATCAAGCAAGTTTCTTGCAAAGTGTAATTTGAAGTCATGCTGAGGAACTATTTGAGGATACTGTTCTAGACCTAGTGGGAGACTTTTCAATTAAATCCTTTTTCATCAGAAAATAGTGATTCATGCAATTAGAGAGATGTGATGTCCTTTGGCTAGGCAGGAAGACATTTCCTCGACTTTTTGATCTCTGAGGAACTGTGGATGGCAAATGCAGCACTGTCCTCCTCCAAACATCTGGGTGCTGTTTTGAGCTGAGGGGATCCTCAGCAGCTGAAATCTGAAGTGTGGACTAAAGGAACTGATAGCACTGAATGCACCTTTCACTGGACTGGGGGAATTCATCCTGGAAAGTGCCGCATCCCTCTCCTCAGCCCTGGCTGCTCTCTGCAGTGGTTTACCACCCAGTCAGCTGTAGGCACAATGTTGAGTTCATGTAAGTGTTGCTGTTTCTCAGGTAGTTATTCCGGTACAGCTACGGGGTGATACGCAGTAGTGTAGGGACAAGATCTGATTTCATGATTTAACTCTGCCAAAACAAACGTGCTGTCTGACTGCACTTGAGTCTTCCCGGCTTTGAGGCAGGGTGCACTGTGTGCAGTTTATGTCCAAAAGGTATTTCTCTAACCTGTTCTTGCAACACTTGGGTGGTATCCTGTCCTGGCCTTTCATTGTGCCTGTAGGTTGGAAAGGAATCATCACATCAAATTCCCCACTGCAAATTAAGCATGATAGGGTGTGGTTTTCTGCAGTAGCTAAGGAGGGAAATTAATGTCTACCCAACCTTTTACCTGTTGAATGGCTCGCTGTGTTACACTTCTGATGTTAATCACAGCTGGAGATTTATGTAGAAGAAAGGGCATCAAAACTCTCTTTTTGGAGATTTTGAAGGTTGAATTCTGAGAGTTTTGAAGCATTCTTCTCATGACTGTGGAAACCTCTCCTTTATTTTGGTCAAAAAGAACTGCTTACTTCAAAAGGGGTTTTGTGTATTATCACGAATAACCCAGATGGAGCTTTCTGTAGGTATTTTGAAGTTTGCCTGCTTTGAAATTTTGAGGAAGTTGAGATTTCTTGTCTGGACTTGGGGAAAAGGATTGTCTTTGCCATCTCAGAAGTTGTGCTGGAATGGGAAAGAATTTTTTGACCTTGGTGCAGCTGCTAGCTGTAACAGTTTGGAAAGCAGGCGGGTGAGCTCCAGCACCTTGAGGTTTTCCCAGGGTGGTACTAGAACATCAACACCTTCTTCATGTCGTGTGGGACTTGTTGTATGCTTCAGTAACTGATTGCTGGTAAGTGGGTAGCACAGAGCTTAGGGAGAGCACCTCACTGCTCCTTTTCCAATGGAAGAAATCTTCCAGATCTGTGAGACACTGGGAGAGGAGTGGGAGATACTGTCTTGGAAATGTCCCTAACGCTCAGGAGCTTGATGAACAAAAACCTGCACCATGCCCAGCCATATCTGAGTGCGGGCTGGCCCTCCAGCACCAGCTCTCCCCCATGATGATAAAGGATCTGCACTCAACAGAGGAGAGTAACACAGGCAGTGTCACAACCATTCCACACTGTCAAGTATACCAACGTGGTGCAAGCGCAAGCTCTTTGTTCTGCAGACTAGTAGCAGTGATGATATAGCTGTGTGGGGGTTATTTTTCCTCAGCATCCTTTTGATCCTCAGCAAATGTGAGACTGTCCACAGGACATGACTTTGCTGTGAGAGAAAGGTACTGATGGCAGTAGACATTTTCCATGCATTTCAAAATGGGTATAAGCACATGTGGGACAATGTGGAATGGGGATTTCTGTTTACGCTTCCTCCAGAGACGTTCCTGGGAGTTCATTAGACATGCAGCAGGGTTAGGCCTAGGTTTAATTCTTTCCTTAGTAGAAAACTTGTTCTGCTTAATTGGCTTTAATTTTATGTTCTTCAGCAACAAGGAGAAGAAAATTCTGGGGAGCAGCAATGTCTTGAAATAGATAAGGAGTGTTTTTTGAGAAGATGAAACAAATTGTAATTGTTGTGGAAATGATAGTACTGCTTATGTAAAATGGTGTCCTGTTAGCCTATTTTTACACATGGTGTTTTATGTTTAGCTGGACAGATATTTGTTATGGTTTACTTGTCGCTGTTAACCACGTGCAAAATTGCTTATTTTCTTATGGGTTTGTTTTGAAGAATGTAATTTTTAAAAATATTGTTAATGGGGAAGGAAATCTATCAACCTGATACAATAGGTGTGTTAGACACTAGATAAGAGGAAGAAGAATATTTTATTTTATTTGAAAATACAATAAAGTCAAGGCACAAGAATTTGGACAGGGAACAAAAGTAACAAACATAAAGTGCATTGTAAATAAAAGACAAGGACCAGTAGCACTGGGTGGAAATTGTCTGCTATTGAAGTCAGTGGGAGCTTTGCCATCGACTTCAGTGGGACAGGATTTCACACAAGGATGTGGCCTCTGCCCCTGGGTCTGCCTTGCTAAGTTATCTAAGTGTGTCATTCCTTCCCACTGCTCTCAAAGACCTCATCTTCTGCTGAACATGAAGGTACCCAGAGCCTTGGGGTAAAGGCATTTCCTACCCAGGATCTGAGTGGTTGGGGTTTGCAGCTTGATATTTCTCTAGGCGTGTGCAGAGCGAAGCCAATCAATGTTCATTCGGATCAAGTTTCCTCAATTTGAAGTAACATCAGGTAACATTTGTGGAATAATTTATATTGGTTTATGTTATTAGGACTGCATTATACTGCAGGAATACTGACTGTAGGTTCAAAAAATGGCTCATCGTTTCAAGGGGCTGGGAGTGGGAGTGAGAGGAACCAGCCCAGAACATGTTTCCTCACTTCAAAGGCAAGAATGACTGTTTCAGAAAGCAAGATCACAGCTGGATCCAACTTCTAAGAAGGGAAAATAATAATCTCTGCCAAAATCACTCTTTGATACAATTGCAAAGATAACAAATGATACAGAGAAAAAGTTTTGGGCAAAGGTGTAATGGCACTTGTGCTGCATCCTGCTAAAACAAAAGATTGTCCTGAAAAAAATCCCATGTCTTTATTGAAAGTCTCTTTGTCAAGGTACAGTGAATATAATTGAAAGTGAAAGGTTGATTTGGTACCTGCTGTTTCAAAAGCAATGAAAACATGTGAGAGGTGGTTAGGATGGCAGTCAGTTGTCTGTGAGATGAACGAAAGTGTGAGGGCCGCAGAACACAGCTCCAGTGTGGCTACTGTGGCCTGCATGCAGCTGTCTGTTACCTGCAGGCTGTAGGAAGCATTTTATTCACAACAGAGATGCTCAGGCTTTGAGATGCTTTTTGGGCAGGAGGAAGTTGATAAGTTGATTTGGAGATGAGCTAGAAGAGCACTGTCCGTTGGCATTAAGCCAATTGCAGGATGTTGGTCTTAATTTCCAGTTCTGTCGTAATTAAATAGCCCCTCTCCTAAACAAATTATCCATAAGAAGCAGTTCTGCTTTATTCTTGATAGCTGTAGTACAGCTGTGAATACTTGTAGTTATGTTGGAGGGAGCTGCAAAATGAAATAATTTGGAAATATGTTCCTTGTGGGATATTCTTAAGTGATATGTAAATTTGAAGTAAATCACTAGTTTGTTTGTTTATTTTTAAAGAATAAATTGTACAGCCTCCTGCCCCCCAAAGCCTTGCCAATTTCATACCCTGATCCTCCATCCCTGCACTAAGGGACTGTTTCTCTCCTGAGGCAAATGCCCCTCACCAGTCCTATTGTTGACAAAGGAGTGATTTCTCATGTGTAACAAGGAAGGGCATTGGGTACCAGATACACCTTCATTTTCAATGCAGAGCTAAAACACCCTTCAGTTTGGGTCTACTAAGTCATGTTTGTTTTACAAGACACCAAATTTAGTTAAGGTAAATGGCTCTGTAAGAACTAAAAGGTCTACCAGTATTATTAGGTAGCGTGTTTTTGAAGTCAGAAAGACCTTGAGCCAAATAATGAAAGAGACTTAGCATCCCCAGCTCCTTGGGTTTCAGTGGTGGTGGAAGGAGGAGGGAAGAGTGGCACTTCCCTAGACAAAGATAATGTCCGACTGCACAGTCTGACCTCTGCCTTTTGCTTTCGTCCACCACAGCATGTCCTTCTTGGTGCTTTGTGTGTTGTGTGGGAACAGCAGGTCACTTACACGCTACAAGCAAGTGAATCATTTGTGCCAATGAGCAATTAGGGTCAGTCCTATTCCTATTATGTGGGGATTGTAGGAACCCCTGTGCTGGTGAATGAATGCACACCACATACCCTTTCCATCTGCACATTACATGGTCCAGCACTGCAAAATGCCCTCCTCCTTCATCTTGCTTTTCCATATAAGAAATGTTCAGCACCTTCAGCTGAACATTCAAGAAATGTTCATACCTTCAGCACCAGTATGTTCAGCAAGGTTGATGTCAACTTGGAGGTCCAAATCCTGAGAAACACAAAACATTGCATAAATTACTGGGATCTGGGGAGACCTGGACCTGTAGCGTCACCAAGGATTAATATGTTTGAGGAAAATCTCTGAGTTTCTCTGGCATCCCCTATGGTTTGTCCAGCTCAGCCTCAGAGGTCCAGCCCATGCCTCACCAAAGGGTGTGCGAGCTCTGCCCACCTGCACTGTGTCTCTGTAGACCTCACTGGCTCATTGCTCAGGTTTTCCCTGAGCTGGACCATCTCTTTGTCTCCTTTCCTTTTTCTGTCTTTATTAATGGCCTCAGTTGGAACTTCCCTGTAGTCTTCTGTGTTGCTTCTCTCTCCTCTGTTTGGGCCATTGAATATAGCCCAAAATGGTCTAAATGTTGCCATAAATATTGACTTAATAAGAAGTAAACTGTTATTCAGCAGTCCTTTGGCATGCCTTGATGTTTCTATACCTCAGAATAAATCCATGTTTGTCCTGAAATCTAGAGTTTGGTTCTGGGTCAAACTGGTCTTGCTTTTCACACTAACTTTGAAAAATAAATTCATTAGCACATCTCCTGTGTGTATCTTGCTTATAGTTGGCTGCAGTTTATGGTAGGGACTTTTTTTATTTGGAGGGGGTTTTTTTGTATCTTCTGCAGCCTTTCTTTCTTGGTGCACGGCACTGGGATTCTTCCTGTTTCCTGGAGCTCCAGTCTGAACGTAAACCAGGACCAGTGCTGAGCAGAGAGGATGAGTTAGCTCCACTGCAGTGGTCTTCATAGCATGGAGGCATTGGTGGAATTTCTGCAGCACTCTAGTGGTAGTTGGACAAAACCTAAGACTTGTGTTGTCCTACAAAGCAACAAAATTCATAGGGAATGCTTCAGTGACACACTCTTCTTGTGTGTTCAACCCAGTTCAAAGTTCAGGACTGCTCTTTCCCAGCTTTGGAGAGGTGGGCAGGTGTTCAGCCAAAAGCAATCCTGGTTGGCATGGATTTTTGTAAGGTTGAAGTGGAAAGGAGGCTGTGTGAACAATCTGACATATGAATGCACTTACATAAAGCCTTAGGTTTGTCTTCCTACTGAAGGGAGAAGATAGTTTTCCCTCTCTGTATGCACTGGGAACTCCCATGGTTAGCGAAACGAGATTTTTCTAAGATTGGCCTAAAACCTGCCTTTCTCCATTTGTCTGAATCCATGTTTCTTGGGAGCATGTTTGAGAGCTGTTGGTGGGAGACAATTCCTGACACAGTGGGGCTTGTAAATCCTCAGCCCTGTTCCTGCAGTTATAATTACTTTCTCATAGTGGGGGAGTTAGTGTAAAGCCAAGAGAAAGGGATTTAAGCCAGGGCTTATGACTGGTGTCTCGGAAAAGTGAAGAGGATTTTTGCTTTTGTAGTTGATGCTGTGGTGGCAAAATTGAAGTGTGGATTTAACAGCACTCAGTTAATTAAGTTTCTTAGCATGTATTTTACCACCTTTTACACTGGGCCTTAGCTGGAGCTGATGAAGTACCAATCTCGCTGAACCACACTGTTCATTACTAAATGTAAATTACATTTAGTAATGTTTTTGCCTACACGTTATTCTCATCATAGTATTGATGTTAGTGTGTAATGTGTACTGCTGGAAAGTGTGTGCCTCAGTTCAGCACTACATTTAAGGAAAAGAACCTTTTCCTATAATTAACAAAGGAACATTTTTGAAGTCTTGTTGCTGAATCCAGGCTTAATGGTGCAGTGTGGGTATCAGTGTTGGGCTCTCAGAGCTACAGAGTGCTGTCTGAGATGGAAGATGAGGTTCTTCCTTGGAGGCTGTGTCCACACTGCCTGTAGATACTTAGAGCAAAGCAGTTGATCCTGAGAATCTGATGTCTGTACAACACATCTCACAGGGAAGGTTATCCTGAAGCAGCTGTTCCTGCAGACCTGAGCACCCATCAGTTTGGGATGTGTTATGTATGCCCCTAGAATGTCCTTGGATTTAAGTTCATCCCAGTAGTATCAAGTTTGTGCACTCCACAAGCTCTCTGTAGTGTGAACCAAAGTGTGATAAATGGGGCAACTGGGACATTCACTTTTAAAGTACTTATGCTTAAAACAGGAAAACTCATCTGAAATCTGAAAGATAGACTTTGTATTTTTGGCTTGCCCACTTGTGGGTTGACTCGGTAACTGTGGAGTGGAGTGGAAGCTGGACTGGAGTGCCTCCTCTCTCCCAGGGTTGTGCAGGCTTTGCACCATGACTGGGAGTTGGAAGCAGAAAAGGCTTTGGGTATGTTTGTTTTCATTCCCTGTGCTAAGTCTAGGTAAAATGCAAAAGGATAGGTTTTGATACATAGAAAGGTGGAAAGTGGGCAGTTTCATTTGCTGAAATGTAACAGGACTGTAGCATTGTATCTGTGCAGTGATGCTGTTTCATGAGGGTATTCTGGTCTACATAATGATGGCAGCATCTTTCTTGCAGGCTTAAACACGAAGATGGAGTGTCAGAAAATTACCAATTTTGGAAACCAGCTTCTTCGCCGGAAAAATGTGGACTGCACTCGAGAAGACAGTCGGCTCTCAAGATGCCTCAACACGTTTGACTTGGTGGCTCTGGGTGTAGGCAGCACTTTGGGTGCAGGTGTCTATGTACTGGCTGGAGCTGTGGCGCGGGAAAATGCGGGACCTGCCATCGTTATCTCCTTCTTGATTGCTGCACTGGCTTCAGTGCTGGCCGGACTCTGCTATGGAGAATTTGGTGCCCGAGTTCCTAAGACAGGATCAGCTTATCTCTACAGCTATGTGACTGTGGGTGAGCTGTGGGCCTTCATCACAGGGTGGAATCTAATCCTCTCCTATGTTATTGGTAAGTATGGAGGAGGAGCGCTGCGACACCCTAGATTTAGTTCAGGTGGCAGCCTGGTCTGTAAGGTCAGCCTTGTTTGGATGCCTGTGCTACTGTTACAAAATAGATGCATCACTCTTGCACTTGGAGGATTTCAGGACTCATCTGTGGGGTGTGTTGCTGGTGGCTCCTGCCAGTCATCCATGTCAGTGGTGTGCTGCCTGCTGAAGGTTTGTCCTCATGCAGACTCATTGCTGCTGAGACTTCCTCCAAATCTCCACCTCATCCTTTTGGCATCCCCTGGCTGCTGCACACTTGCCAGGGTGCAAAAGCATGTTTCCTCTCCTGAGAAAGGAGCTGCTGATGGAAAGATGCTTTTATACAGAACATTTGTAGTCACAGCTGAGCAAGGATTAATTCTGGTTCCTTTGGGATCTATTTAAAGTATCTGGCGATCAGAGTTTTGCCTTGTGAATGGCTGCAGAATTAAGCTTAGGATGATCTGCAGGTTCACAGTCTTTGGAAAGTACAAACCAAATCCCTCCTAAGCCCTTGACTCCCACTGCGAGAGGCCCTGGATGAAGCTCAGAGCATGCGCTTTACGACTCAGCTGATACATTAAAACTACACCACACTTTGCTAATTAAGGATTCGTGTCTTTTCAAGCACATTCTGGGCAGGCTGCGTGTCATCACGCCTGTAATTAAGGCTGCAACTGACTTCCCAGTTGAGAGTGAAAGTGTGCTTGTTAAGGTGAAAACTGATTGTATGCTAAATTATTAAAGGAAGGTTTTTGTTTCAAATGCATTTTATGGGATATAGAAGTAATACTTTGGAATTTAGTTTCCATGGTGCTTGGAGGGTAAGATCAGATCAAGAACAATGTAGTGGCATAGCAGCTGCTTGTGTGAGATTATGCTGGCTCTGCTTTATGTGTTACCTGAAACATTTTCCTCCCTTCCTCTTTTTTTTTTTTTTTTTTGGTTAAAAAAAAAGAAATGAGAAGATGAGAAGCCAGACTCAATTAAACTCATCTCTTTAGGAAATCTGAGTCCTGTGGTTCTTTTGTGAATAACATTCACTGCAAGGAGGGGATAAAAATAATTTTCAAAAAAAGTAATCGTATAATTTCCTCCAGACTTCTGAAATGGACTCTGCTTAGGCTACGCGTAGAAATATTGAACAGAATTCTTGGTGATTTTTCCTCTGTTCCAGAAAGGTAATGATAAATCGTATCCTTTGTGCTCCTCATCTGATTGGTTTGGGGCCCCTTCCCACCATGATACTGGACGACCAAAATGACTGACATAGCAGTGGATGCTGTCCCAAAGCTGATTCTGCAAATGCATGATGAAAAGATTTGCCTACTGAATCTTACATGCCCAGGATCTGGGCTCAGAATGGTATTTCTGAGATTTTGTTTTTTACCCTCTCATAATGGATTTTGAACGACTGCCTTAGTTTTGGTTTCAGAGTTGGCTGCTCTGTGTGTATCACAACACAGCAAATTCAGTAAAAATAAGTAGATATTATCCATGAATGCATTCAAACACAACTTTCTTACTTTTATTTCAGTCCTGTGTCAAAAACATGTCTTTGCAAACTACCTTCCTCATAATTTGTGAGGAAGGGTGGCTAAGGAGGAAAAACAACTGGGGGAAGATATGAGGTATAGGAGGCCGCTATTTCTTTATCTTATCCAGCCTTTCTCTCAGTGCTAATTGTCCCTCTTATAAGCAAGGACAACTGCCAGCAGCTTCAGGGGTGTGGAGGGGAAAGATATGTTGACAGGCACAGGCACAGGCACTTCAGAGCCAGAGGTTGAGAGGGGCAGAAAGCCAATTTTTTTCTCAATTGTGAAAATACCAAGCAGTACCACTGAGACTGAGCTTGCACCTCTAAGGGGCTCAGCCAACTTGGTGTTTTCATCCTGAAGCTCTCAGGCATTTGTTCAGAAAAAATATTATGGGTGTGGAGAAAGAAATCCTGGTGTCCCAGAATGGGTGACCAATAGCTTTTAATTGATTCTCTCTTTGGGGAAGGCTGGTGTGGGGTCTTGAAGGTGGGTGACGAGAAAAAATGGGCATGCAACTGATCAGTTGTGGTCTAGAGAGAAGAAGGTGTCCAGGACTAGGATCTGCTGTGAGCTTTCTTCTGGGTTGATGTGGGTTTGGGGAAGCATGCCAGATTGTGGTACACATTTCAGAAACTGGAAGCTGGCAGGAGCTGGTAGTATGAATAACAGCATCCCTGGCGAGTGGCTGCTTTTGGGGTTTCTGGGCACTTGGTGACCTAGCCTGTGCCTGTTCCTGCAGTGAGTCCAGCACCTGAGTTCAGCAGTTCTCCTGAGAGTTGTGAGCTGCAGGCAGGACCCAGATCAAATCTTGTGAGGTTACGTTGACCCAGAACTAGTAAATCCTCCTGGGTACAAGCTGAATGTCTTTGTACTGTGCTCTTTAGCAACAAGAAGATATTATCCAGGTGTCTGTGATGTTGGAAGCATGTCAGATCCTCCCTGGTCCCTCAAGGCTGTTTGTTAGAAAGACTTCAGGATGAATGACAATAACTGCATGGAACTGGCATTCGAGCAACTGGCATCTAATGTAACACATGCAGGAGCTGGTTGTTCCTGTCCTAGAACATGAAATACTAGAGCTAGGACATAAAAAATAGCACTAAAATAGTCATTTTTTCTCAAGTTGTGCCAAAGTTAACCTGAAAAATTATAATGTGGTATACAGTAACATTTGGGATTTTTCAAGATGAAATTGATGGCAGTGATGTCCCACCTCATTAAAGGTGTTCACACTGCATACTTTGCTGTCTCAGTGAACAGAAGAGTCTCCAAACAGGTGTGTTGTGCAGCTTATTTTTATGCTGTTACAAAGCTGGATTGGGGAGGTGAGTGTTCCCAGCTGTGCTGCAGGTGCTGCCCACTGCTGCTGCAGAGGATTTAGCTGTAGGTGAGCATGGACCTGTTTGACATGGTTGCAGGTGCTGGATTTGGGACCTGAACACCCACTCACAGGTGAGTGTGTCAGAACAAACTGTTCTGGGTGGAAGGGGGCCCCTGATGGCATCCTCTGAGGAACTGCTCTGCAAACCAAAACCAAACCAACCTCTTTTTTTTAATTAGGTAATTATGTACAATAGTAATTATATAATGCAATTAGGTTCAGTTATATATAGTGTACTGTATAAGACATTGGGACTATAATGATAGCCACTTTAACACAGGAGATGGAGAAGTTGGCTTTTACCTAAACCTAATTATTTTACAAAATGCTCTCACTGCCTGGTGGTTAGCTCTTCATTGTTACTATTTCAGTTCTCTGAACTGACTCTTATGGCCCAATGTCCCTGACTTGGTCATCCTAAGACCACAGGTTCAGTCTTCATGCCAGCAAACTGCATGTGCTGGGGTGCTCTTGGAACCACAGCAAAGAGCAGACCCAGAGGGCAAAGTCTCAGCACTTGCTGCAAGCAGGAGTCATGCCACTTGCTGGGATCATCACCAGCATCCTCCAGTAGGCTGACGTAGGTAAACTGTGAATTGCATCTGAGTCTTTATCCTGCTTGGGTGCTCTAGCACCAGAGGTCAGAGCAGACCTGCGTGTTGCCAGAGTGCAGAGCGGGCAAGTGGTGTGGTCCAGGCTCTGGGGCTCCAGCATCGCACTGCTGAAGGGCAGCTGGCTTCTGAAAGGTCCTTCTGCTTGGGCTGCAGTCACTGAGCTGGAGCTGCCAGGGTCAACACTTGGACCTCTCTGGTAACAAAAATTAACAAGTTTCAGGGAAGGTCAGGCTGCTGGGGGTGTAAGTAAAAGGTCGGTCTGGGCAGTATCTAAGGCAAAGCTGAGTTTTATGAAGAAGACAAACTAAAAGTATTTTTTCATCTTGCCAGCTGGGCATCAGTCTGAGACCTACCACCTGTGTGTGTTGCCATCAGAGCAGATGCCAGGCATGAACACAGGCTGTGGGCTGGATATGCGGAGGAAAGGCTGCTCCCAGCACCTGGGAGCACATATAATGTTGCTTTGAGACCCTCCGTGACAAAAAGCCTTGCAAGGTACCCCTGGTTTGGAACATGTGCCAGACATAAAGGTGATATCTGTCCTTTCTGTCCTCTGGCAGGAACCTCAAGTGTGGCCAGAGCCTGGAGCGCAACATTTGATGAAATCATAGGGAAGCACATTGAACTATTTTGTAAAAAGTACATGACGATGGATGCTCCCGGAGTGCTAGCAAAATACCCAGACATCTTTGCCGTGGTGATAATCATCATCCTAACAGGTGAAACACTGGGGAGGGGGGGGGTTGTGAGTCTTGGACCTCCTTCTTCTGTAATTTGTTTGCTTTTGGAATGAGAATGAAGTCCTGATTTCGTTTGGCCAACATATTAAAGACTCTTTCTTTGCTACAAGTGTTGGATTGACCTACTTAGCTGCTGTGGAGTTAGCACAGGGCATAGCCTGTTTACAAGGTTTTTAATGAGAGGGGAGCATTTTCAATATTTTCGAGCCACTTTTAAAACCTTCAATAAAATTTTAAATAAGTAGGAAAAGAAAAGATGACTTGTTATCCTCGATCAGGTATGGAAATTTAATCCTTCCCGCCACAAATCCTATTATACAAGAATTTCATACAGTTGTTCTATCAACCTTATTCCCCCTTTGATAATCTGCAAATGTTTAGTGCTTTGAGATAGAAAATTGAGGAAAAAACCATAGATTCTCAGTTACAGTCTCATGTACTACTGTTTTGTTTTTAAAAAATATATATGAGCTTCAGTTTGCAAAATGGAATACAAGACTCCAGAGAAATAAATGTGAGATAAGCAGTCAGGACCTCTTTTTTTTTTTTTCCTAAAAATGTGCCAAGGCTTTGATCATAATTTGGAACGGTTTTGAAAACTTGTAAGATCAAAATCCTTCTGAGTGTTTACCCCTACTCCAACTCCATCTTGCAAAGCGTTGCCAAGTTTAGGTAAATTTAAAAGATCACACTTATTATGTATTCCTCCGTGGTTTTCAGAACACAGAAGCTGCAGTGCTACACGAGCAAGGTTATCCTGACATTTCCCACTCTGATCAGGATGGCCTTCTCACAGTGTGGGCTATGCTAATAGGGACAGGCCTCATAAGCAATGGATACTTTGGCATCTGGGTTTGCATTTGGATCTAGGACTGTATTGAGGGCCGCTGAAGTCAACAGCAGCCCTTTGTTTTCAGGATTGCATCTGAATGGGAGAGAAGATTTTCCTCATTGTTCATTTGTATATAATAGGAATTATATATAGGAATATATATAGGAATTCTAATTTCAAATTAGAATCTGGTCTTTCATCTCAGATACAATTTACAAAATTTAGCACTCCTTACTTTAACGCTGCCAAGGTCTAAAACTATACAGATTACTGATGGCTTTGTGCCCCTGCATGAAGCAAATTCCCTGGATTTGCATAAAAAATTCACACCATTCTTTTAAAAAAAAAGCTGCTGAATGAGCAGCTTAGTGCCAAATAAAAGCACCACAAGTTTATTTCTACTTGCTATCTTGAGCTTCAGATTTCTACAAGGTACTTTACAAGTTTTCATGGGCAGGTATGCAGCTCTTATCAAGTGCTTCCCTGATATGGTTGTGTCACCTTATTTCCTGTCTTAAAAGAAGCAAAGGTGAGTTCACAGGATGCTCCCCTCTCCTTGAAGTCCCTTGGTGTAGCAGTAAAAGCACACTGTGTTGTGCTTCTCTTCTCCCTCAGGCCTTTATGAAGTTTATTTTACCTTCTCCCTCAGCCGTAGGTTTGGATTAAAGGTTTTGGTTCTTAAAATTCAGGCACCTGAAGAATAAATTCAAGTTATAAGAGCCAAGGAGCTAAGCTATGCCTCAGTGAGATTGTGTTTGCCAAAGCTTGTAACCATGCTCTTCAGATAGATTATCTTAAGACCAGTCTGAAATCCTGCTCCTGCTGAACTCACTGGCAAAGCTCCTGCTGATTTAAATGGGAGCAGGATTCCCATGATGCCACCTTTTTTGGTGTCTTCAGCAGTAGAAGTAGCTACTAAAAGTAGAATCCTCCTGGATTTGGTCCCTTTTCCTGTTTCCCCCTGTTTCTAAGGAAAGTTGAATATTGTTCATAACTTCTGCATTTGGCCAAGACCTCTAAGATAATGTTCCTTCATGAAAAACCATGTGGGGTGCTTTCTGGAGGTCTCTGGATGGAGTTTGAGGCTGTGTCTAGGTGGCAGAGCGTAGCAGCACGGGGTGACCAGAACAGGTGTTGAATGCGCTGAACATGTGCCAGACATAAAAGCGAAGCAGTTTAGCTGTGTTATCAAAGCACTTTACCAGAGGCACATGCCACATGGCATGTGGGTGGGAAGATGTGTCACGTTCTGCAGTAGTAATGTCTGGACCGGAGTTCTCATTCTACCTCTGGATGAGTTAAACCTGGGCTACTTGGCTTTGTGGAGGAATGAGGTATGGCAACGTGGGCAGAGCACAGCATGAACAGAGTTGGGCTGTGTCTGTGATTCCCCAGTGTATGCTCCTGATGGCAAAATATCTGACTGCCAATATGCCATGTTTTCCCCAGGGCTTTTAATTTTTGGTGTGAAAGAATCCGCTCTGGTGAACAAAGTGTTCACCTGCATCAACATCCTTGTCCTTGGCTTCGTCGTGATCTCCGGCTTCGTGAAAGGGTCTGTTAAAAACTGGCATCTGACTGAACAGGACATTTACAACACCAGCCACAGCATTTATGGAAACAAGTAGGTTGGATCTTTTCTTCTCATCTCAGAAGCTGCTGTGTTCTCAACAGCAAGTTTGTAGGGGGTGTTGTGGAGTAAATTAGAAAACCAGTTAATGGGGTGGCTGCTTCCTTTGCCAAATACTGTGGAGGCAAAGCTGGCTTTAGTGGGTGTTTGCTGAAAGCAGGCTGTGCTGATGGGTTACAACTGCTAGGAATAGGCTGTGTCAACATGGGCCCTGCTACAGAACTGACCATTTCTAGTCTTATGACCAATATGGCATCCAAATTTGAGAGAAAAGTGCTCTTTAACAACCTGCTACTCAAGGCTATACCAGGCTGGCTCTCATGCCTGTATGACGCCATGTCGAAGTATGGCTGTGTACTTACTTTGAACACTTGAGCAAGATCCTTGGGGCATCATTGTACCTTTTGGAGACCTTGTCCTAAATGCCTCAATAAGATGAAGGCAAGTTGCAGATTATTTTAATGCATTGCAGCAAGCATATCACAAATCTGTTTTTAATGACATTTTTCTACTTGGCCAAAATTCAGTCGTCCTATAAAAGATTAAAATTAAAGAGCTTACAAGGCTTACCAGTAAGACAAAGCTATTCATTTTTGCTTGAGACTATACAACACAGAATGAGGGCCTTTAAATATCTCCACATACATCAGCTCAGTCCTGAATTGCTATCTAAACCCTTTATGCTGGCCTGCAAGGAAGCACAGTTTGGGACAATCTCTCAAGATTCAAAAATGATATGTGGGTCAAATTTAGCTTGTGTAAAAGCCACTTCTTGAGCCTCTGCAAAATTCAACCTGCTGCAAACAAATTGATTTTATAGGGCAGGTCCTCCCTTCTTCCCTGCTGCTATTCCCATGCAAGGAGCAATTAGTGCAGTAGTTTCAATGTTTAGCTGTACTCTTTGACCTGTAGCACTTAGTATTTTTGTAAAATCTGTCTGGGGTTTACTTTATCACTATTTCCAGAATAATCCATATTTGGGTTGTGTTGTGCAGGTTAGAATTTGGTCTTTCATCTAAGTCTCAACAGAGTTTGTATGAGAGAGTTCAGATGCTTACACCCGATAAGACTTGCAGATTTGGGGTTTACTTTAGTTTAATTGCCTTAATTCATTTTTGCAAAGGCTCTTCTCTGAAAAAAGTTACTTAAGTCTCTTGAACTGAAGGATATATTTTTTATATGTCACTCAACACAGACACATGAATCTGGGGTCCCAATCCAGAGTGCACTGAGATCAGCATTTGTCTGTGTGTTGACTTAAATGAACTTTGGATAAGACTCAGTGAAGAATTTGGTGTGTCAGGGATTTGGGCTCAACTCTTCCCTCAGGGCTGTGAGCATGGCTTGAGTATGAGCTTGGCACAAGGAATTTTGAATTTGAAAAGGGAAGATTTGGTGGATTTTAGACAGTCATTGCACCCTGCATTCCTCTCATGTCTACTCACCCACACTTCATCCTAGGACCTCTTAGGTAAAAAGTGTATGGTTTAACTGTTTCTCAGTCTTCAGCTTTTAGAATTACATGTTGTGCTTTTTCAAAAGCTGCTGTTTAAACCAGTATGTATATCTACACACAGAGAGTAATATCAGGAGAGAATTTTTAATGTTCATGCTATTTTCTCCTTATCTTAGCCAAGACATTTTTATCCACCCCACAAAACAGGTGGTGGGAACAAACCGTGAACCATTTTAGTTCTGTGCATTCCCCAGGCTATTGCAGGCCAGTCCAAAGCTCAGCAGTGGGTAGGGCTTAGCATTTTGCCTGGTATTGATATGCTAACATGTGAAAGGGGGAGCCTGTTCCTTCAAATTTTAATTTTGGATTTTGTTATGAGCTATGTGAATAGCTTTGTTACTGCCACCTAGGCAGCATCACTTCTAACCCATTGCCATGCCTTTTAGTCAAACACAGGAAGAAAAGCTCTACGGTGTTGGAGGGTTTATGCCCTATGGATGGAAAGGAGTCCTCTCAGGGGCAGCCACATGTTTTTATGCTTTTGTGGGATTTGACTGTATTGCTACTACAGGTAAGAGGGAAGATGTCTTCATTTCGGTTATTAACCTGGTTTTTGGTAGCTTGACTTTCAGTAATATGCAGAGCACAGATAATAGGGAATTCAGGGCACCACAGTGGTCGTCCCTCTGAATCTCAGTTCAAAGTAGACTTTTGGCTCACCTGCTCCTAGCAGTCGAAGTGCTGAGTTTGTCCAAGTCCCTGGGTGCTTGAGTGCTTACTTCTAGCTGCTGTGGCAGGCAGATAGACTGTGTAACCCACAAGCTTCCTCCCTTCTTCATTGCCTGCAGTGCCCAATCTTGTGGGTGGTCACTGATGGTCCAGGTCAGACTCCACAGAAAACATGTTCAGTTTTACCAGTTAGGCAAACGGGGAAGGCCCAGGTTCAGACACCTGGTATGACGGAAAAATTGAGTCTCTAACTTCAAGTGATGCTTTAATCAGCAGGTTATTTTGGAATAGGGTTCTTCAGTGCCTTCAGCTGAAGAAGCTCTGATGACTTGGAGTATTTGAAGAACCAGAGAAAGAGAAAGCCTCTGGGGAGTCATCTGCACCCTAAAGCTGTGCCTCGGAATCAGGGAAAGTTTTTATCTCTAAAGGTTAAGAGATCTCATTTAGAGAGAAAAGCCATCAGCATTGTTATATTTCTTAGGGCTAAGAAGAATCTCAGTTCCCTGGAGAAAGGAGATTATCCTTAATTTCACATTTGGCATAAACTGAGTTGCTTCAAAGTTGGAGCAGAGGGAGAAAGAAATCATCACAAACACAGATAAAGCAATACTGCCTCTTGTTCCAAGCAAGGAGTTTGAGAAGTGCTGCCTCCATTACTCGAGCCAGCCCTAGAACCTCCCTTGTAGGGAGAAACACATTCATCTGCTTTTGACGTGTAGGAGTATGCATCTGTGTTTATCAGTTCATCGTCCTGAAATGCTAAACCTCAAGAGCTCTTGCTTTTAGAACAGCTTTGTAAGACAAGGAAGGCACAAATCTCTTTCGTAATTAATCATTGCCTGAATTTTGAGGAATTTTGTTTTTACATGTTTGTCCCTACTTGATTGTTGAAAATTTTCCATAAAAACTAGAGGGGATCCTTTTTTTAAGAGGGATTTTCAAAGATCCCTATGATTTTCAGGTGCTCTGTGTTTCCACTAAACAGGGCACCTCTGGTGCCATGTTCTCAGTGTATTCATTCTGGAGCAGTTGCTACTGAAATGGTCATCCAAGAATTTGCCCTACAACTGCACAATAATTTCTTGTTCCATTGTTTGTGATCATTAAAGTCTTCCTGGGTTTGCCCTATCAGTGGGATAAAAGGAGTATAGAAGGATAACCTGTCTTGGGGAAAGGACTGGGTTTATTTCAGTTTCTGTGCCTGAGTTTACAAGGCTTCCACAAATGTGTGTCAGAAGGATTGACAGGAGCAGCAGAAATGGGAGCAAACACCTGTGGTATGCCAAGTGGATGGAGCAGGCCACTGTCAGCATTATGCTCAAAGAGCACCTCAGTGCCCACAAAACCTTTGAAAACCCCAGCCAGCATGCCCTAGGTTGGGATAAAGTTCTTGCTTGTGACTTAGCTGATATTTAAATTTCTTTCTTTTAGGTGAGGAGGTAAAAAACCCCCAAAAAGCCATTCCTATTGGCATTGTGGCATCTCTGCTCATCTGCTTTGTGGCTTATTTTGGTGTGTCAGCTGCCCTGACTCTCATGATGCCTTACTACCAGCTGGATACCAATAGCCCTTTACCCAATGCCTTTAAATATGTGGGTTGGGATGGAGCCAATTACGCAGTGGCTGTCGGTTCCTTATGTGCACTTTCTACGAGGTAGGACACTGTTCTTCCTTTTTATATCTCTCAAGGTAAATGTGTATCTCCAGCTCCTTTAAAACATGGAGCAGATAGCAGGGATAACATTCAGGGCTATTGTCTTCAAAAGGACCAGGATTTCACCCTGAGGTAGATATCAGAGATGCATGTGACCAGTATCAGCTAAGCAACTCCCGTCTTAGCAGAAGACCCAGCAGGTGCATTTCAGAAATATAAATATGGATTGAGTGACTAAGTCATGGAGGCAACTATGCAGTGCAAGCACAGTTTAGGTGCAAGACATCCTGCTGGGTGGAGATCAGACTTATGTCAGGTAGTGCAGGGTGCATCCTCTGAAGTGTTTGGGGCTTACCATATCCAGGGCCATCTGTCTGCAGGTTACCTGCAGGACAACCATCTGGATGGGAGGCAGGGCAGACTGGAGGCAGAATATGTCATCTCCTGCACTTGGACGGTCTATTTGGGATCAACTTAGACATATTCAATTAGGTGAGCAACTCGTAGGGACTCATAGAAGTTACAGCGCTTTTATTACCTGAAAGTCAGGCTGGTTTGATGCCCCATGGTTAAGGTTATGCATCCAAAATAATAGAGTTGTGCCTCATTTGCCAGTGTTCGGAGGGAGTCCATGAAGGAGAAGCTGAAGTGAACGAAAGCCACCTGTTCTGTGTTCATGCTGCCATAAACTTGCTTTCATTTGTGTGTCTGTGCTCAGCAGGAGTGGATATAAGTAGATTATTTCTCTCTTCTGTGTCTGTAGTCTCCTTGGTTCCATGTTTCCGATGCCTCGAATAATTTATGCTATGGCAGAAGATGGGCTTCTCTTTAAATTCTTGGCTAAAGTCGATGAGAAGAGAAAAACTCCAATAATTGCAACAGTGACATCAGGAGCCATTGCAGGTAGGATGCAAAGACTTGCATGAATCTGTGGAAAGGAGACATAAGCTTATCCTTGGGGCAGATAAGTCTGCCTGACTCTAGCCCACTGACGAATTGGATGTATTGCACAGCATGACATCCCAGAGGCTGTCCTGGGTTTCCAGGGCATGCCCTGGAGGATCTGGGTGAGTGTGAACAGCTTGCTGTATGCCTTTCCCTCTCTCTCGGAGCTCATTGCTGCCATCCTGTCTCATGCCAGGAATTGCCTTTATCTGCTCCCCGGGTGCTCTGCAGGCCTTAGAAATAATTAACTCCCTGCAAGGTGGCAGCCAGTGGTGCCCCAGCATCCTTGTGGCTGCTGGCCTGACTTGGCCGAGGATGCCTCACCACCTGTGGGTAGCAGCTCTGCAGAAGATGCCAGAGCAGCCAGAGACAGGCACAGCCAGAGACAGGCAGATGGCCCCTGTGGTGCTGGCATTTGTTAATCAGTTAGTCACAGCTGGCAGCCATCCTGTTCTCTCCTTCCTTCTCCTGGCCCCCCCAGAAATAGTGGAATTAGACCTCCCAGATGGCAAGGATGAGTGGCTTACCCTGTTCTTGCCGCCGCCCCCTTCCTCACAATGCCTGGCAAAGCCAAGAGCCTTGCTGCTTCCTCCTTACCTTCCACTACAAAGGCAGGATGAGCTGTTGGTACAAGAATGTGCCACCTTTGGTAGGCAGTTGCTGCCCTGGGCTCTGAGCTGCTACGAAAGAGCTCAGCTCTGGTTGCTGATACTTGCAGAGCCTCCTCACAGCTGCTTCTCTCTTGAGGCGTTCTTGGGTTCAGACAATGGTGGGGTAGGAAAAAGAGTCATATAAATGAAAAAAAAGTGCTTTGCAGTCACTTCAGGTGTCATCTGAGTGGTCCATAGTGCCTAGGACCAAAGCCCACACAAAGCTGCAGGGATGGCACTTGCCAGCTGAGTTTGAGGGCTGGGTTGTTGGGCTCCAGGTTGTGCATGAAACACAGGCTGGGCCAGGCTCAGCTCTGAGGTCGCTGCATTCTCATATAACTGTTGACATCACCCTGATGTCTGACTATGTTCTCTACTTGCCTGCCTTCTGAAGGCCCCTTAACAAAGTTCTGTACAACTGGGGTTGCCTGGTGAGGGTGTGTAAGCAGGGTAATCCCTAAGGGATGGCAGTCTGTACCTTTTTCTGGAAACCCCCATGACAAGACATGCTACTTAAAGATGCCCTCCTTGATGCTTAGTCCCACTGTATGTGCAAGCTTGGTTTCACCCCAGCTGAGCTGAGACAATGGAGCATGGTGCTCTTTCCCCTCTATCTACTTTCAGGAGATAACTGTGGCTTTAGAGGTGCTGCAGCTCCACTGGGGGACTCCAACCATGATGTTGTGTCTTTAACTCCTGCTCATTGTTAGTACTTGGGTGAACATACCCCATACGAGACAAACAGGCTGACGTTTACTGTAGTAAGTCATTCCTCTTGTTTCAGCTAGTGAGGCTGAGCTGGGACAGTGTGCAGGGCCCTGGGGTATTCAAGCGCCAAGGCCTGCCTCTGCTCATCTCAGGACATCTCAAACTCCCCTGACAAATTCTGAGCAACAGTCACATGTGTGCTGCATTGTTAACACTCCTGAGATGTGCATGTTCTGCTGTGTTACTGATTTTTCTTCTCTGTCACCTTCCTCTTCTCCTGCAGCTGTTATGGCGTTTCTTTTTGACTTGAAAGATCTTGTGGACCTCATGTCAATTGGAACCCTCCTGGCTTACTCCTTGGTAGCAGCCTGTGTGTTGGTACTGAGGTAAGAATGTAGAAGCTGCCTTTCTTGTATCACATGGACAGAAGCCCACACAGTGATCAGATGCCCTTGTGGTTTCTCTAGGCCCAGTAAAACCATGAGCATCTCCAGCTATAAGCATATGAAGAGCTTGTTTCTCTAAGCTCATGGGAGATTGTGTTGTATCTACAGTGGCATCCTCTGAACTTGGTTAACCCTTGGTCCATGCCACTCCTGCTGTGGTCAACTCTGAATGCCTTGGGAGATATGTCAACGGATAGGGGTGAGAGATGTGTGGTCCTGGATGCCTGCCTCATCACTGCTCTTGTTCCCACTGGGGATACACTTTCAGGTTGTCTTACTTTTGAAAGGGGATTCAAGATAAAGTCTAGCAGCAGCAGCAAAAAAGCTGAGCATGTGTTTGCAAGATCAGTGCCTGTGTGTCTTTTAGAAGTAGTGAGCTCCCATAGCTCCCTAAACCTAAGCTGAAAATTGAGTGTCTTCAGTCCTTGGCATCTCACAGATGACAGCACTCTACTCATGAAAACTGTACTTTGAAGATCATGTTACTGAAAAATACCTTTGTGTGTTCAGTGACTTATTCTGAGTCAGATAGAGGCTTTCTACAAGCTCACAGCAAATGCACTGAACTAAGAACAGTCCTTTAGCAGATGAAGGACCAGTGCTGTACTGTAGTGTCATTGCTTTGTGTTTGTGCTCTTCTCCCTGCCCCTTGAAAATCATTGCCAGTTTTCCTTGCCTTTCTTACTTTTCCTGATTTCCCAGCCCAGTCTTTCCCTCAGAGCTAGAAATGGCTTTTTAATTTGTTTTTGCCAGCTGCTGTACCTATTGCATGACATTTTCCCCATCATGGATTGGCAGAGCTGACAGCCTGTCTTGCAGTGGCCCAGGCAGCTGATTTGTCTGCCCTGTTGACTGCCTAATGATGTAGTAGGTGAATGGTTTCCAAAGCTGTAAGATTCTGCCACTAGTTTCTTAGTGTGACTGGACCCAAGGATTTCACTGCCTTTCTCAATTTGCAGTGTTTCACAAATGTTCTAAAAACATCCCCACAGAAGCAGTTTTAAAGTGTCTTTCAAAATGGCCCAGTCCTTTAGTCAGACTTGTGAGTCACAGACAAAATCTTCTGTAACAGAACGCTGAGGCTGGAAGAGTGTTTTTTCTTTATGGATCCAAATGGTTGTGTGTCATGGCCATTTTGAATGTGCTGTTCACACAGGCAACAACCATCTCTTCCTTCCCTACATGGCAGCAGACAAGCTAGCAGAAGAGACTGGGATGGAGGAGTACGAGGAATGTCTCTGCAGGGTATTATGTCTGTTATGTCTATCTCAACCACCTCTGTGCCAAAAGGCAAGAGCGGAACGCCACTGATAGCACAACAGCCTGGTTATGACCATCTATCTGTCCCTCTGCTGCTTCCTTCTCCAGTCCTATCACCCCATCATGTTTTTGGTAACATGCATGACAGGGTTTATGAAAGAGAGCACTGTCCACTTTAAAGCACTTGTTGTTACAACCAATCTGTAGGTGATAAGAGCTGACGATATTTGCTTACATCCAGATGATGTTATTCCTCAAATTTCCCTCTGAAACAGAAGGGTATAGGCGTTATGTGGGCCTGTTCTGATGCTATAGTGATCTCGGGAGCAGCCATGACTATGTGTGAGGCTTTTAAATGTATGGTACCCTGTGCCAAACTAATAGGCTCTTTGTGTCATTTCCTTTTTCCTAGGTACCAGCCAGAGCAGCCTAATTTGGCATACCAAATGGCTAGATCAACAGAGGAGACGGATAACAATGAATCTGTGAGCACCAGTGAATCACAGGCTGGATTTCTGCCAGAGGAAGAGGAGAAGTGCTCTCTCAAAGCCATACTGTGTCCCCCAAATTCAGACCCTTCCAAATTATCTGGCTCAGTGGTGAACGTCTCAACCTTTATCATTGGTAAGCACTGGGCAGTGTGTCTCTGGAGCAGTGAGTCAGCTGTTAGGTCTTTGTACTCACCATAGTGGGAAAACTCACCTCCTTGCTGTGATTTTGATGAGCTCTTGTAATGACCAAAATAACTGAAGATCTACAGATTAAATTTCTGATTTGAAGAGAAGTCTGCAAATGAGGTGTTGGGGATGTATAGGGGGAAAGACATATCTTATGGTTATGGTTAGTTCTTTCATGAATTGCTGTTTTGTTTGCTGACCTTTCATGTTTTCCTTGTGGTTTGTGTTGGTTTTCTCCCTATATCTAAAAAAAATAAAAAAGAGTAACCTTTGGTGTCTGTTCACAGGTTTCCTTATTGTATGTAGCTGTATCCTGACTGCCCTTGAAGGAAATACTCTGATAAAGACTGTATGGATTATTGCTGCCATCCTTGTTCTTACTGTCAGCTTCATTATATGGAAACAGCCTGAAAGCAAAACTAAACTCTCCTTTAAGGTGGGTCCTGTGACATCCTGGGACATGTAGCTAAAAAAGGGCTGTTTTAGGAGGTGGTTGGAGGAGGAAGTGCATGTTGGCCTATATCAGAAGGGAGGACCTGGCCAAATGGACATGCATAGAATAAAGGGCAGAACCTACTGCAGAGGTGTGGCTGGCAGGAAAGGGAAGGGCAGGACCCTGCTTTTGAAAGCAGATGGCTATAGGACAGGGAAGAGACAGAGACTAGAGGAAAGGGGATGATTGTGAAGGGCCACATCAGATCATGGATACAGAAGGAGAAAGAACCTGACAAACAAACTTGTATGTGAGGGTCCAAGGGGTACTTGCTAAAAGGCTCTAAGAAAGTGAACTTTCATGTTCTCCTTAGTCCCCATGGAGGCTAAGGGATGACGATTCTTTTTTTAACAGCCCGAAGTATGAGGAACTTTGTCATTTTCCTGCTGTGTCCAAGCATACTATCCTTTCAGTATTAAACAAACACTGGGATGTTTTTTTCCCCCAGTGTAATCCTGCAAGTCATGTTTTAGCATATTGATTTCAGGCTGGTTCCCCAATTTATTAAATTAATTTTGTATTCTAATTCCATCCTCTAAGCTGCTTTCATTGTGACTGCTCATCAGTTACTGTTTTTCATTAAATTCACTGATTTTAATAACTTAATCCAACCAGAGTTGTTCAAGGTAGGGTGTGCAGCTCGTTTTGGGGTTATGGTCCCAGATGTACAAACAGAAATGTCCAGGAGCAGGACACTTAGGAACTCTCATCTAGACTGTATTTTCTAAACTTATTTCTGAGAAGATCTCTTCACCTTTCACTCAAGATATTTTACCTCCTTTTCCCTTCAACCACTACCCTGTCTGAGAAAAAAGAAAATTAGACCTGTCACTGCTAAATCTGTAATCACAGAATCATAGAATCATCTATGTTGAAAAATAACTTTAGGTTCATCAAGTCTAACCATTTACCCAGCTCTGACAAGTCCACCACTAAACCTCATCCCTCAGTGCCACATCTACACATCTTTTCAGTACTTCCAGGAATGGTGATTCCACCACTTCCCTGGGTAGCCTGTTCTAATGGTTGACAACCTTGTTACTTATCTCCCTGCAGTTCTTGAGACATTTACAGCCTGTCTGTGATTTTTCTCCAAAGTCACTCTGGAAATCCAAGGCTGACCTGTTTGTTCCCCAGTTGTTTTTCTCTACTTTTTAACGTAATTTTTCTCCCTTCTCCAGTCTTTAGAGACTTACCAGTATACCAAGAGCTATCAGAGATGTTTATTAATAGTTATTAAGAGTTCAGAGATCACTTCTGCAATCTCTGGGTACATAATTCACCCACCTAGGAAAATTTTATTTGTCCCTGCTAACTTGACTAAGCCAAATTTGGAAAAATACTCTTCTTCTCTTTTCTAATTTATGTGCCTATATCCCTTCTCTAATGATGTGAGCAGCTGCTTACAATAAATGTTTTTTTTGGTGAAGCTTAGATCAGGAAAGATCCACTACATTTCATCCTGTTTCTTTTTGTAAATCTCCTTTTTCCTTAGGAGTGAAATTCACTTTCCTCTTAGTTCCACCATATTCACAAAGCCTTCTATTGTTATAATTTGTCTTGTTTGATTTTATCTTGACATGCCAGTACTATTGTTTTGTATTCTTATTTTTGCATATAGGCTTTACTGTCTCATTCTTTGATTCTCAGACCACTAAGGCATTCTTGGCACAGCTGTAGTCATGTCTTGCAGTACTTGCTGGTTTTCTTCTGCTTTGGGATAATTCTCTCTCTATTGCTTAATTACCTTGGTACCTGCTGAATGAAGTTCCTTTGATCCCTCCTCTGATATTCCCCTTACCTTCATCTCTTGGTCTTCAGTAGGTGTCTCTCATGATGTCGTCCTTGGTTTTTTCTTTCTCTCCTTCACCCCACAAGTATTTAGTATTGCTGCTAAAATTTGCCTCCTGCCTCCTTACAGACCACAAAACAAGCTCCTTAAAACAGATGAACAGCATTGTTCACATCCCTCTCCCATGGTGGATTGATGTCCTTCTTTTGGGTTCAACCTTGCCTTTTCTCATATCTGGCAGCTAAAGAGCTGGTAACAGCCATCACTTCCCATCTACAAGGGATGTGATGTTCCTTTCTGCCTGTTGTTCCATCCCTATGGATGTAATGTATCCCTCATTCTTTTTCAGGTACCTCTTTTGCCCCTTCTTCCTGTTGTGAGTATTTTTGTGAATGTTTACCTCATGATGCAGCTAGATGTAGGCACGTGGATCCGGTTTGCAGTCTGGATGCTCATAGGTGAGTTAGAGAGTAAAAAATGCTGTGTTCAAAGTTACTAGATTTTGTTAACCATAAATTTATTGTAGCATTACAGGGAGGGATTCTGCATTCTGATCATCTTTGGGCAACCCTGACTTAACTGAAATAATTTAGGCAGTGTATCTCAAGCTTTGTTTCAGATTCAAGTGTCTTGAAGCCTTTATGAGGACAAAACAACCTGTGAACCATTTTTATGAGTCTTGTTGCAAACAGGAAACCTTAGAGCATTTGGTGGCTGGCCTTGAGCTGCTGCCCAGGAGATGGGGCTTGTAGTTTTGGAGATGAGGAAACTGAGCTGCATCCCAAGATGTTCCCAGCAGCCATATGGATAAGGCTGAATTGCCTGACATACTCAAATGAGCATCCCATTTGGGGCTGGTATAGATAGACTTTTAAAGACTGGTGCCTGTGGGCATTTTTCCCCTAAGGATGGTAATGGCTGTCCACTAGAAGCTAACAGTGAGGATGGCTGGGCTTACGTTGGTGTAACTTGTGTCAGTGGATGTCAGTAAGGGTTTCTCTCTCCTTGCAGATCTAACGGTGCCCTCTCCCCTCCTCCCCTCTACAGGCTTTGTCATCTACTTTGCCTATGGAATATGGCACAGTGTGGAAGCCACCTACGCAGCCTCAGCAGATGTGGAGAGAAACACAGACACTGGCTCAGACAGCTGTAAATGACTGTTTGGTTTACAGGCAACTGGGAAATAGCTGCAGTGAAAGACGCTTTGTGGTGGGGATCCTGAACCAGATTACATCTGATTAATCAGTAATGCAGCAATAAGGAAGCCTAATGTGAGCCTCCCAAATCCTTTTGCTGCAGCTTGAGGTTTGCTTAGTAGCACAGTTAAAAGGGATCACAAGGAAAAAAGCCACAACTCTGGAACACTCCTGGTGGCACTGTCAGCTCATCTGGGGCTGTGTGCTTCCCTCTCTCTCTCTCTCCTGTTTGTCCTTTTTTTCCCCAGTGTGTAGAAAGAGAACTGCTTCTGTGTGCCAGTTAACCTTAAATGCTGCTATGAAGCCAAGCCTCACAAAGGACTGTCTTTCAGTAGCCCCAGGAATGACCTCCCCACAGATACTCTACCTGATCATACATGGAGCAGAAGTTGCAGTGCTACTGTCAGGCATAGACCAGATCCATCCTTCACCCTATGTGAGCTGTACCCCATGTGTACGCACAAAAAAAGGCTCTCGCCAAACACCAGATTTCACCAGGTTAAGAAAGCACCTGCAAAATTTGCATGCTTTAAATTATTAGGTCTCACAGTTTTTCTTTTATTTAGCTTCTTTTTTTTAAAACAATGCACTCATATGCTTTAAAGCACACCGCTGCTGTGGAATGTTGGGAAGGTTTGTGGTCGCTGATTGTCAGGTGAATGGTCGCTTGCCAGCACACAGGTAATGCCAGCAGATGTTGCTGCTGACCGTGCACTCCACAGAGGGAATGCCAGGTTTAGTCAGGAAACTATGTGGTGCAATTACTTGAAATGTTTGAATAGAATGGGTGCCTCCAAAGAGCCGTCCTACCTCTTTGCCTTGGAAGTCACCAGTGGTATGGCTGCAGTGGTGGGGCGGCTAGCAGAAGTGAGCCCAGCTATGACAGCAAGTGGAGCCCTATTTTCTTCTCCCCACCTTAGTTCTGTGTGCTGGCCACATGGCATTAGCAAAGGATTTGGCTGTGATACTTCATTGTTTGGCGTTGGTGGGTGGAGCGTATTTCTGTCCTGGGAAGGGAAGCATAGGAGGATCCTCAGGGACATGAAGATCAGATGTGAGCAGTGCTGGTGTCTGCCCCCTGCCCAGGGGAGGCTGTGAAGTGGTGCAGGGGCTTCTCAAGTCCCAACAGAGCTTGCAGCCCAGAAAACACTGCTATGCTCTAGGGTCCGACTTGCTGAGCGGAACTTTCCCTTTGGGACTACAGATCATCTCCAGAGCCTGACTGTAGTAAAAGGTGGGAAATTTGGAGGTGAGACCAGGGTCTGTGTTTGGTTGGTAATGCCTTGGTTTTGCTGCAAGATGAATTTTTTTTTTTAAATTGTCTCTATGTCTCTTAAGAGCCTTCCCCAGCCAAATTTGTCCACTACCCTAAAGAAGGCTTGTTAAAGCATCATGAAGGTGGGCCATGCCCATGTAATGCCACTAATTTAAGTTCATGCTTCAGCTTATACTGAAAAACAAATCATAGAATCATGGAATGGTTTGGGTTGGAAGAGACCTTTGAAGAGCATGTAGTCCAGACTCCCTTCCATGAGCAGGGACATCTTTCACTAGATCAGATTGCTCAAAACCTGGACTTCAATCACTTCCAGGGATGGAGCATCCCAAACAGATAACTGCAGAAACCCCCTTTCCTGACCTGAGTGGGTGCTTTCCTAGGTGTCCTCCATACTACTGCCTCTGAACACTGGACAATCTTTAATCTGTTTGGCATCATGGCTCTTGTCCCCATCATTTAGTAGAACTGAAGAACAGACCTCTGCATGACTTGCCCAGGGTCTCACTGGGCATCTGGTGTGGCAGAAAGGAGAATCAGACCATCTCCTGTATTACACGGCTGGACCGTGTACCAAGAAAACTTTGTAGCCTTTCTGCCCACTGAAGAGTTTTAATCTTGGCTTCTTTCTAGTGCACTGTGAGGCTCTTCTTGGCAAGATTGGAATTTGAGGCAGTGAAGGCAATGTGTTCATTACCTCCCAGGTGTGCTTCAGGGTGTGTTTTGAGCGCAGTTTCCCCCAAAAAATGAAGCTGGGGTCTGCTCCAGTCACTGGGTCTTGACCATCTGCCAAGCCTTTGCTCTTCGTGCATATACAAAGTCTTACTCAAGCAAGAGGAGATGAATATAGAAATTAGAAGTCACTAGGTTGTTCTATTTTTTTTAAACACAGTCAAAGTCAACACACTCCACAGCCTCCCAAAAGGCACTGAAGATGTGGTGAGAGGCAAGAAGATAAAAACGCAGAGGGGAGCAAAGTTTCCTATTGTACTAAAAATGTAAGGATGTTTTTCTGTACCTGGGTACCAGCTTTTGAGTGATCAAAGCATTAAGCAATGAACATTTAGGGGTGATTTCTGACTGAAAGTATGTTTCCAAAGAAAATGATTTTAAAATATGCAGATTTCTTGCTGTATGTAATTTTTTTTTACTTTGTAAATGTTAACTTATTTGTGTTGTCTGCTTAGAGATCTGTTCTGGTTTTTATATTCCATGACTTCATTTCAGCTTTTGTGACATACAGTAGCAACACATGGAAGAAGAAAAAGTCCTGATGGGAGTAGTTTTTCTTCAGTTGCCTTTTCTCTGAGAAGGCTCACGGGAAGACCTGTCTGTATTACCAGAGTTGGTATTTAAATGTGCCCTTACGTGTACCAGCCTCAGAGCCACACATGGCATAAATTTGCTGGTGGAGGTGAGGGTCCTTAGCTCCATCTCCCACTGCTCCCTCATGACTTCTTCAACCCATCAGTTACCTGATGGCGAGTGCTGCTGTTTCTGTTGTTCATTGTTACTACTTACCAGATGCAGGGAGGTGGAGAGAGTCTGCAGCCCTGCACAGTGACAGCAAAGCATAGGTGTCTCCTTGGTTCTCTGTCCAGCTGCTTCCCCTGTGTCCAGCTGGATCTGGGAACCTCCTGGCCTCCTCTTCACATGTCCTGACCCAGGGAGTGGACTGGTGAGGAGGTGATGAGTTTGACACAGCTGCGTACTCCTGCCTCATCCCCTCCTGCCCACATTCACCCCTTGATTGTACATTTTGTAAGCTGAAAGGCAAATCTGACTGCCTCTTTCTAGGACAGTGTCAAGGACTTTGCTGAATAGTCGGTTTTTGAGTATTTTATGGGTTTTTTACCATCTCCTGCCTCCCTGCTGATGTCTGCATGTAACATAGATCGAACCAAGTATCTTTGAAGACATGCAACTGCTGCTATAACCTTGCTGTTGTGGATTATACGCTTGCATTCATTTGAGCTTTCTTTTGTGAATAGTACAATCATTATTTTATGATGCAAACATTTTGTAGAGATGCAGAGCATTTTGTTCTATGAACAGGTGGGAATGGAGAAGCAATGCCTTTGCTCGGCACGAGAATAGATCCTGGCATGCTTGATATTTAGAGGCCAGCTCTGGCCCAAAAGAGTGACCTTGTTTCAGCATATTTGGTTGCTCCCAATGCGCTCACTTGAAACTTCCTTCTGGGAAAGCTGTTGGAAGGGTCCTACTGACTGCTGGTGTGTGGTGGGCAGAGGTTGGCAGCACTGAAGCTGCAACTCACAGTTATATAGCGAGTCTGAGTATGTAACCAGCCAGCCTTTCTCAGTGGAAAATTGCTGTCAAAACAGTTTTCCTTTTCCCCCTGACCCCAAAAAAGAATTTTTTTTTGTGCATAAATGACTAACTTTTGCTCATTTGCTTGCAACTTTCATTCTTTTGTCACTGAAAGTCATTACTTGACTGGGTTTTGGCTTCACTTTACCCTTTTTTCATCCCTCAGGGTGGAGTTTGCTGCTGTTCTGGGCAGAGAGTGCCTCTGCTGGGAGTGGAGCAGCTCTGCTGGGTGAGGGGGTGTGGGGCTGCTCTCCTGCCCACCAGCCCTTGTCTGGGCATCGTGGGAGCTGGGGTGTGCTGCAGACAGACTGCTGCTGCTTCAGAGCCATTGGTGCTTTGTCACAGCAGGGAAGAGGGGACTGAAGGGAAACATGCCAGTGAAACTGCTGCTGGTGGTGACACCACACGCTGCTGTTTACTGATGGGGTTTTAGAAAGGTAAATGTTTTAGCTGGCAGTGGCTGCTGTGGGTGCTCTCACTCTTCGTCCATCCCAGAAAAACAAGCTCTTATTGATGGTATGCCGAGGGTGCCTGTCACTGCCCGCTGCCTTCATTCCTACTAACTCAGAGACCAGAAAGCAATTAGGATAGGATATTATGTTTATATTTGTAAAATCTGCTTCTTTAGTGATTGCATTTTATATACTGATGAATTCCAGTGGAAATACTTAAATCCACCCCTGAGGAAAGCCATGTACAAGTGAATATTGCTGTCATCTGCCCAAATGAACGAAGGGCGACAGGCAGGTCTGGCAGGCATGAGGGGCTTATGTTGATGGGGAGGAGCAGGAATGAGGCTGGTTTTCTTGCAGCAGGCTCCCCTGAAATCCCTTCCCTACATGCATCTCAACACCCTCCCCTTTCAAAGAAAACCTCTTCCCTCCGGCAGAAAAAGCAACTCTTCCCAAAACCTTGGATAACCTTGCAACGTCTGCTGGGCCTGACTTTCCGGGCAGGTCCTGTTTCCTCCTTACGAAAAAATGGCACTTGTTCAAGGCTAAATCTGTATGAACTGATGCTTTCTCTTCACAGCCATCTCACCTTTCCACGAGGCTGCCAGCCTGCTGTGGGATGCCAGTGTAACTGCTTCCCAAAAGCAAGCTGAAGGCAAGGCTGCCTCAGCGGTGCCATCAATTTTGCTGCCCATTGCAACTCACCTCGTGATTTATCATTCATTTCCCATTCCAGCAGCAGTGCTTCCCCCACAGCTGCCCTGGCCTGCCTTATGCTCTACCTTACAGTTGTAGCTGGGGTTCCATTGGGTGTCTGACACCCAGCTGGAAAACAGATAATCCTGGAATGTGTCTGCCAGCAAGAGCCAGACCTCGATTTTTCTCAGGGTATTTGCTCTTGGCTCATGCTGCAAGACATGGGGTTCATCTGAGACCTGGCTGGCCCCAGCCAGCAAGAGGCACCTTTTCATCCCAGTGCTGTGTGGGGCAGTGGTTTTTTGCAAAGTGACTTGTATTTTTGGGACAACAGTGAGAAGCAAAGTGTTCCCTTGCAGCATGTTGTGTGTTCCAGCGGCACTGGGTGCAAGGGGCAGTAGAAGCTGGTAAAGCAATTTTTCTGACTGAAGCCATGGAAGAGTGTATATTATTATTTTTTAATTATTAAAATTATTAAGCAAAATGTAAATACCTTTCTGTTGTCTGATGGTCTATTTTCCTAATGATTTTCTCAGATTTTTTTATGGGTGTGATAAATAGTTTTAATGCTTGTTCAGTAAACAAGTGTATTTTTTGTCTTTTTTTATCTTTGTTTCAGTTTGATTTTTTTTTTGGCCTTTTTTACTGAGTTCATGTAGCGACTAAAGCCTTAAGTTTTAAAATGTGAACCTTGCCCCCAGAGCACAGCACAGGTGTGTGGCTACTTTTAATACTGGCAACAGTGTAAATGCTTCTCCCTTCAACAATGCTTTTGGAATTTGAAAATTCACTTGTAATTATGTGGTACAGCAGTAAGACGTATTTCTAAATATCCAAATAAATTGTGCCTATTGTTTGCCCTCATTTGCAAGCCGCCTGTTTTCCAGCTTCTTACAATGTTTGCAGGAGAGCACTTGCTCAGGGAGCTGCTCGTGGTAACTCTGCCCTGTCTTTTGGATTTGCTGAGACAGGTGGGACACTACATAATTTGGGGAATTGGGTGCAGGCTGGGGTCTTTGCTCAGCACTGAGCAGCTTGTTGCTGATACTGAGGTAACTTAGCCCCTGTCTTGTACCCAGGTCAGGTGTTAGGTGCAATTTCAAGAACCTGCAAAGGTAACTTAAAGTTGACCCAGGTGATACAAATTTTGTTCACATTGCAGAGTTTGGTTGCCTCAGGAAGTTGGGAGTGTGTAGTGAACTAAGAGTTCTTCTGGTGGGGTTTTCCAGCACAGGGTCTGCAGGACAACACAGAAACCACCAGGCAGGAGGAGGTTTGTGTGCTGCGTGCCTCTGCCTCCCATAATTTGTGTCCTGTGGCAAATGAGGCAGTGGCCCCTGAACTGCTTTGCTTCTTCTTCACTCCTGGTCCTTGCCACAGCTTTGTCTGCACCAAGCAAGCCAGGGGCCTGGTGAAAAATCTTTCAGGAGAATGTTATCAGGCACATTCCCAAGGCTCTGGCCCCTTTTTAATCCTTGTGGCAAAGCCTGAGCAGTTCTGTGGCTCTCAGTGGGAGCACAGGACGAGGGGACAGAGGATGGGGTGTTGAAACTTTGTGAACTGGCACATTAGAGAGGGCAGGTGTTTGCTGCAGTGCCTAAACCACCAGCAGAAATGTTCCCACTGCCACATGCTGCAGCATGATACCTTAATAGAGACATTGCAGACCACAATCCCTGTTCTGGGAGCTCCAGTCATACTGGAAGCAACCTTAGAAAATGAATCCATGGGAACTTAATAACATGTGAGCCACGGTCAGGTAACCCAGCTGACTAGCCCCACTCCAAGGAGACTGAGTGTCTAGCTTCAGTCTTTACGTTAATGGGGTAACCCTTCAATGCAGTTTTGATTTGTTTTCCATTCATCCCAGTTTCTATGTGCACAGAAAACACGCCAGGACATGCTGGTCTGTATGCGTCAGCCCATAGGTGCACTGGCGCATGTATTTATTATCAGGAATATATTACACTTATCTGTACATCATAACTGAAATAATACAAACTCTTCCTGTAATCATTAGCCACATAGTAAATGGGACCACAGAACTCCTGCTGAGTGGGAAACTATACAGAGGCTCCTCAGCGTGTCCATGGGACACAACCACCATCAGTGCAGACATGTAAAATACCTGATTTTGCACTTGATAGTTTTTCCTTTCCTCCCCCTGCCTGCCACCACCACAAGCCTTTGCTGCTGTGCACGTACAGAACTAACACGTCTCTGCTGGCAGCTGCAGAAGGTGCCATCCCAACAGGGCCAAATGGTATCTTTCCACAGAAAAAAGGAGCTTTCTGTGCCCCTTGCTTGCTACCAGCTCTCCTGCCATCTGATGTCTGATGCCTGCTCCGAGTGTCTGCCTCTGGAGCCCCTTCAGAGCAGCTGCAGTCTGGTTTTATTGCTGCTGCACCCTTCTGCATTGAGTAAAGATTAACCAAATCAAATGGCTTCTTTTTAAAGACAGGGGCGATAAAACACTTTACTGCTTCTGGTTGGCTACATTCCTTCTCCTGCCAAAGGCTGCCCTACCCTACCAGATGGGAAAGTCCCTGCAGTGACCATGGCGTTCGGGAGGTCTCCAGCCCAACAAAAACAAACACCTCCCATTGCTTGCCTTTGGGCAGGGACAGCCAGGGAGCATGGACTAGAGATATGGCACCCCTACACTGCTGGGAATGCCAAGCTCACCTTTCCTGGCTGCAGCTCTCTGGCATGAGCAGAGGTTACAGGCTTGGCTATGCATTCAGGGTGTTCATAGCCTGGAAATGGCTGCCCCTTTCAGGGGCTGCTCCCTTCCTCCCACTGTCTTGAGTGACCTGTGCTTTTCTTTCACACTGACTCCAGCGCACAGAGGCAAAGAGGGACAGGACAGAGGAAAAGCAGGAAAAAGGAATAACCTTTATCTGGGGAAGTCTGTTTCTGGGCTTGCACCAGGATGAGCCACCCTTCACAGGGATGGGTTGCTGGATCCCCTCTGGTCAGACAAAACTTCCTGCAGCTGTGCTAGTGATTGGGCAGGCCCCACAGGCCATGCCAAGGAAGAATCCAGTGAGAGGCAGGATTGGAAGTTAAAAATTAGATGGGAAAGGGATTGGCAATGATACCAAATGATGCAGCTGGCTTCAGTCCCAGTTTTCCCACCATAAAAGCCCCACTCCCAAATCACTGCTGGAAGCATCTCTTGCATATGACTTTAAACGAATGAAGTGGTAAGGAAAGCACCAGAAATAGAGGGAAAAGATTAATAAATTAAAACAGGTTCAGCCAGACTGTCCGAGGCCAATAATATGCTTCAGTGTGTTTAGCACGGAAAAGTTTACAGGAGCATCAAGGTTGTATCATCTCAACCATTTTTACAAAGGGTAAAAAGGAGGATTCTAGAAACTATCAACAAGCCAGTCTGACTAATCTGGTGGCCTTCTGCAATGGTGTGACCTGTGTTGGTGGATGAGGAATGAGCAACTAGTATTATCTACCTGGACTCCATAAGGTCTTTGACACAGTCTCACAGAACATCCTTGTCACTAAATTGGGGAGATATGAGTTTGATGGATGGAAGTGGGATATGGAATTGGCTGGATGATTGCATCCAAAGGGTTGCAGTCAGCAGCTCAATGTCCAAATGGAAACCAGTAACACGTGGCGGCCTGCACAGGTCTGTATTGGGACTGGTACTGCTAAATGTCTTCATCAATGACTTGGACAGTGGAATCAAGAGCACCACCTAGAGTACTGCATCCAGCTGCAACTAGCCCTGGGTTCCTTGGCACAGGAAGGACATTGACCTGTTGGAGCAAGTCTAGAGTAGGACCACAAAGATGACCAAAGGGCTGAAGCATCTCTCCTATGGAGATAGGCTAAGAGAGTTGGGATTGCTCAGCCTGGAGAAGGTAAGGCTCCAAGGAGATCTTATAGCAACTTCCAGTATCTAAAGGGGGCCTGTAAGAAAGATGGAGATGGACTTTTTACCAGAGCCACTAATGACAGTACAAGAGACACCAGTTTTAGACTGGAAAAAGATAGGTTTAGATTGGACATAAGGAAGAGATTTTTTACAATGAGAGTGGTAGGAAACTGGAACAGGTCCAGAGAAGTTGTGGATGCCCCCCATCCCTGGAAGTGTTCAAGGCCAGGTTGGATAGAGATCTGAGCAACCTGGTCAAGTGGAAGCCATCCCTGTGCATGGCAGGGGGCTTGAACTGGATGATCTTACAGGTCCCTTCTAACTCAAATCATCCTATGCTCATTTTACCTGAATTGTATTGGTGGGATGAAAGATGACAAAGCAATAGGTATTGCAGGTATCTGTGCAGTTAGTAAGTATCAAAGTGATTAAAGTTGTACTTGGCAAGAAGGGGCTTTGTGTGCATGTATGTGCTAGGTATCTATATTACTTTCAGGTTGTACTTGCTGGACACACTAAAATCTAGCAATGCATTTCAACAGTACTAGCTGGTGTGGCATGATCTATTCTAACAAGATGCTCAATTTACTCAGTATCACAGGATCATGCAAAAGCTGCTACAAAAATAAATTTCTCTAAAAAGGAGAAAAAAAATCACCTCTTTTTAACACTGTGTAACAGGCCACAGGTGCTTTGATGGTGGTTGAAGCTGTATCTAAGCTGCAGTCTGTGACTCCTGAGTACTTCCCAGGAAAGCTGAAGCATAGCTCTCACTTGAGCAGTCTGCTGGGCAGTGCAATCCCACCCCTGTGGGTACAAGGTGTGCTAGTGCCACCACACACTCAGGTGGGAGAGCCACCCTTCCTGCAGCACTCCTGCACCCCAGGGGTTTGCTTCATCTGCTGTCTCCCTGCTTACTTTGACCCCAGTGCACAGAGCAGGCCTGCATGCAGGGTCCCTTCCCCAAGCTGGGTAGAAAAGCATCCCACAGATCTCTTTGTTTTTGAAATTATGCTCAGGGATATTTTTTCCATGCTAGCATTGAAAAAATATGGACTCTGCAGACTGTCCCACTCCAGCCACTCCTCGGTCTCACCCGAGGGGTCACCCCAAGCCTGGGTGAACATTTTTGCTTCTAGATGGGAAAGTTAAAGTTAGTTTAGCTACTCATTTTCAAGAATCTTCAAAGTGCTCTGTAAATGGGTAAACTTTAGCAATGTGAAATAATATAGATGTGTGGAAGGAAAGTAATTCTGACCTCATTTGCGCCCATGTAGTTGGTTGTGCTCTATTTGACATTTCAGATGGAAGCAGGCTAGAGCCCTAGCAGGTGCCCAGTATCTCATCCTAATATTGGAAACCTCTCGTCCAGCAAAGGTCAAGGATGAACAACTTGTTTTGTCCTTCTTGCTTATGGGACTTGAAATAAAACAAAATGGACAGGAACCTACAACCAGAGATTTTGATTGTATCCAAATCAGGACAAGGTAAAACAAGATAAGATCTGACTAGGATTTAAAGACACTAAAATCGAACCACATTAACCAGTTACCTCTACCAAATTTGCTAAACCCCTCAGGTTTCTTGTCTCTAGCCTATCTCCACTTACAATATCAATGCTAAGAGTTAAAAAGCAGTGGATGGTATGCATCTTATCTGGTGTTCAATGTAAAGGTGATGGTTTCAAAGGCAGTACTGTCTCAGAATTTCAAATTCGCTGGTGTTCATGTTACATAGAGTACCACTTGGTGGTCATTTGGAAGGCGCTTCTACTTCTGTGTAACTTTCTTCTAAGTTGGTTATAAATATTCCTGGGAGGCTAAACAGAAATGCATTTTGTTTAGATACAAGTCTTAGGCACGAGTTAGAAAACTGCTGACTGTAATGAAAATATATCAGCACTTAGTAGTATCCAATAATATAAAAAATGCAATTCAGAACATCTGCAACTACATATATATGTGTGTGCGTCTATATATAAGTATAAAGGTACAATACGTACATGTATATAAACACAGACACATATACAGAAATATTGACAACTAGAACTGTATTTGTAACTAACCTGAAATACTGCAGCAAAAGTTCATTCTGATGAACCATTAATAGAGCATTTTCCAACTTTTGGCTCTAACCATACTTAAAATGTTCACACATCAAACTAAACTTTTTGCTATTCTAACTTTCTGCTGTTCTAGCTTTTTGCTATCTTATTTGACTACTCTAATCAACACGTCAGAACCAAGAGTTTCTATATGGGGACTATGAGTACCCTGCCTAGTGCAAAGCTATGCAGCTACTGAACATGCTTGCGCCTGTTGATGGTAATACTTCCTTGGATGGTAACATTTTGCAGATTGGAAATGCATAAAAGGCAGGGAACCTTCGGCACACAGCTGCTGATTCATCGCCGCAAGGTTCTGACTTTTGCTGGAGAGGAGTTCTCTGATGAGCAGCGATAAAAAGAAGTGGACGATGTGGGTGGGAGTTTGACAGGGCTTACGGCGTCTCCCTCCTGCAGCTTCCAGAGGAGCTCTTCATTAGTCCTGCTGAGCTTCTTCTTTTCCTCCACTTCTTTTTCAACATATTCTTGAAGATTAGCATTCTCCTCTGACAGTTGCCTGGAGAGAGAAGCAGGACAACATGTAAAGCACACGAGGGCAAAGGTGGTGGCATTAATGCAGTCAGCACTGCACAAGAGGCGGGACCAGGCAGGACACCGAGCACCAAGCCACATCCTATCCCATCACATCCCATCCCTCTGCCTCTCGGGCTGCAACTGAGCTGCTGGCTGCAGAGCTGCCCCCAGATCTCTTGACTGCTGTGTGAGAAAGGCATCTCCACAAGTCACAGCTTCCCCACACTGTCTGACTCTGCCTCCAGGTGCACCTGCATCTTTGCTCTACACCTCTTTGAGGCATCTCAGCTGCCAAAGCTTAGATGGGATGAATCCCAGCCTTCCTCTCTGGCCTTTTGCTACTGCCAGCATCACACAAAAGTGCATGCATGGCATGCAAAAGTGCCATGCACTCCAGACACTTTAAAAATGGCCATTTCCCCATACAGACAACAGAGTAAAAACTGAAAATTCCTAAAAGAATAATCTAGCGTATTTACTTATTTATATATTGAAAGTGCTGGCCTTCCCTGGGAGGCTGTGGGTTTGTGAACAGAGTGGGAGCTGAAGAGAACTCCACCAGTACCCATGCTGAGCAACCAGGACTGCAGGGCAAGCACAGCCTTGGCCACTGGGATCTGAAGAGGACTTCAGAACTCACCCCAGGTACCTGGATTGGGGATGTAGGTAGGTGCAGTGATTTCAGATTTCCTCTTTTCTTTTGGCTGAGTTGGTTTTGGCTCCCTGAGAGCTACCATGCAATGAAACTTTATCTGAGCACTTTCTCCCCACTTTCAGCCCACAGAGGAAGCAGGTGCACAGCATGGGGTTGTGCCTTCTGCATGACCTTTTCACTGGCACAGTAGTTTACAGCTGGGAATCGGCCAATAAATCTCTGTGAAGCCAAACCCACCCCGAGATGGAGCCCAGAGCTCTGGGTCAGTGGGTACTTGTGCTCCCTGCACAGATGGCCCCTTGACTAGATCTTCTGTTCCTGCACCAAGAAGACAATGGCATTCAGAAATCAATCCAACATGGCCTGCCCAGCAATGGCACCCCTGCAGATACTCAATAAGCTGCACAAAGTGCAGGCGTTTTCCTTAAATCCTTTCTCCACAGCTTCAATGCCTGGCTCCAGCCACCTTTGCCCTGCGGCATTTCCAGCCCAGAGGTACTTGCAACGCTCCCCTATTTTTCACCAGAGCAGCACAGCAGCTAGAGCAGTCACCAGAGGTAAACCGTCCAGGGTTTTAGGCTGCCTTCTGTCTGAGGATGAAAATCCAACTCTGTGGCCAGCTGCAGCTCTTGCCCCTGTTTCTCAGCTTAGCCACCAAAGTCACGCAATGAGCAAGAGAGCACTTGTGGAGTGTCAGAGTAAGTGCAAAGAGGGGAGACAGCAGTTGCATTCATTACTTTTTCAGCTCACTTCTACAGTGTGCAAAGAGAAAGGAGTTTGCCTTTTCAATGCTCCCAGTTTTAGCTGATGTCCTCATGCAGGATGCAGATCAGCTTCAAGACCTTCCATCTCCTCTGTAAATGTTCATGAGGCTATAGGCTCTTCTCCAGCTCCTTCCTCCTTGGTCCCTGAACAGCCTCTATTCCTGACTGCAACACTAGGGAAACTTCACCAGCAAGGACCAGGGAGGTGTTCTCCCCAGAATGTCCAAAAACTTAATGGCTCTTTGGGAGCTGGGGCATGGAAATCTCCTACAGGCACCAGACTTAGGGATTCTGCACTTATCTAACCAGGTGACTGGTTTTGAAAGAAATGGGGCAGAGCAGGTAGACTGTGGGACCTGATTGAGATGTGTTTAGGGCATGTACTGGCAACACCTACATCCAGAAGGACGCATGCAGGAGCACCAGGCTTCTGTAGCCCCATTACGCTTGGGCAGGAGCCAGGTCCTGATGTGATCAACCTGGGGCAACTCTGGGCAGGTACCTAACCTGATTTGCAGGCAATTTAGGATTTTACAGAAATGAACAGGGAGGAACCTAACCTTCCCCTGGGTGTTTCCAGTGTTCAGCAGCAGCTGGGTGTGGATTTTGGATGCACACACAAAATTCTGTACAGCCTCCTTTCTGGGTATAGCCTGAAGCATATTGCAGATGCCATGGGCTGCTGGTGCACTCAAAAGAAGCCTCTGAGAGGGTGGGGTTGGCATTTCTGACTGTTTAAAAAAGTTTTTAAGAATTTCTGCTTTTTTAGTCTTGATTCCTACACAAAAGTAGCTCAGTTGATCAAGAATATGTATGTTTCTTCTCCCAGTTCCTGAAAGTTTTGAACCATGGAGCAGCGGCTAGCAGAGTTGAAGGACTCAAAGACACAAGTTGACAGAAGCTTTTAGAAAGCTGCTTGCCTGACAGAGAAGAAAAATCCTATTGCTGGTCCTACTGGGGAACCAGCTGTATCATGAGCTCATGGTCCAACAGTCACAAGAAAGTTCACGTGGCAGCTCACCTTGAAGAAATAACTCTTGCCACACACAGAATTACTTTTTCTTTTGCACTGTCGAACAAGGCAGCGATAAAAATTATACTCAAAGCCTCAGTACCTCCTTTTCAGACAGCATTTGCTGAGGAAGAAATTAAAAAAAGCACATGCTTTCCCTGCCTTTGTGTGTCTTAGTGTGACTGGCTGGTAAAGCTCATCTGGGTATTGGGAACAGGCTGGTCACACCAGCCCAGACTGCAGACCACAGTGATGGGCTCAGCTCCCTTCTCTATTAAGGCACTGTTTGGACAGGAGGGAAGCACAGCCTGCAGCCCATCAGCCTCCTTTACACAGGAGGATTGATGTGGCTTGCTAGAGGTACAATAGGATGCATGATATCAGTGTCGTCTGTGGTCTCTCGCACAATAAGATGCAGAGACACATTCAGCCCCTCTTCGTTGCTCAGGCAGAACAAGGAAGAGAGGAAATGTGAAATTAAATGTGTTCTCACTATGTAAGTTTGTATCTTGTGATATGTTCCAATTTTTGACCTAACCCATCTGGGGAAACCTTTCATCCCCAGCACTGCAGACATGATCAGATGTGTTTCTCTGCCAGTTTCCCATCAATTTAAGCAGCTGTAACAAATCACAGCCATAAAACCACAGAGATCTGCAGGGGCGTATCAACATGATAGGGATGTGGGGGAAGGTCCTTGAGTCATGCCCTCGACTAAAAGGTCCAGATGTCAGTAGGTGCCTGGGCTATGCCAACAGAGACCAGACCCGGGCACCTTCATCTTTTGGGTGCTAGAAACTACCATTTTTCAAACATCCTCAGTCCAATGGACCAAAAAATGCTGATTGATTTGGAAGGAGGATCTGAAATGCTGGGAAGTCAGATGATTTTTTTCAAGTGCTCAGATCCCTAATACCTCTGGAACCCGCTCCTGACTGTGCTGCAAAGACTTTCTTTGTTTTGGCTCCCCTCCCTCCTCTCACTGCTGCTGGGCTGTCACAGTTGCTTGGGCACTAAAACTGCAAACTGGCAGAAATAGCTCTAATCCACGTTGTTCCCCAGTGAGGGCAGGTCCCTGAGCTCGTTCACGCTGCACTTCCAAGGCAGTGCCAGCACAACAGAAATGAGCAGTCAGAGTGGCTACAGCTACCAGAAAAACACAAGTTTTAATAACTCCAACTTTAAAGCCCTGGCTGTCCCTATAGCTGCTCCATAGCTGTTCCTAAAGAGCTACTGCTGAAAATTACTCTCCCCCAGAGAGCTACTGTTTAAAAATTACTGTCCTAAAAGATGACTTTGCAGGCTGACCTCAAATTCATATTTTCTCCTAAAAAATGTTCTTGAAACCAGTACCTACATAGTTACAGGCAAGGAGAGAAGTGCTGCAGCTGGATGCTGGCAGGGAGTGGAAGGAGGGTGCTATTCGCTCAGTCAGAGACAGGTAGCTGCAATGCAGAGATGCCAAGCACTGAAACAGGCACTCCGGCTGCTGTCAGGCATGGAGAGAGACTGCCACTTCCAGGCACAAATCATCCAGCCCAGTGTCTCAAACCAGTCTTGTGAACCAGACCTTAAAAATTGCCAGTTTTCCTCCCCAAGCACAGAAACACTGTAGACACCCACCTCAGACAGTGACACGTGTTATAGGTATTTACTATCAGGTAAGAGGAAACATAATCCTCACCCTGACCTGAATGTTAGTACAAGCAATGCTGAGTCTTAAAAATATCTACATGGTGGAAAACAATTTTAAAAGGCCAAACCACTAACAAATGAAGCACTAGAGAGACAAAAAACTAAAATCAGAGATGAGACACCAATAGCTAAAAATTAAATTACAGTTTTGGCCACTGGCATAATTTCTGTCTGCAAGGACAGCTTAGGCAGCTGCAGGGTTGGTACAAGACTGGCTCTAGTGTCTCTCTCAGACACCTTTTCTGCCTGGCTCTAACAACAGTCTCTGGTCTTATGGCAAATTATAAACTCTGGGACAGGGACTGTTCTACCCTTCTCTTTATATACCACCTAACTGACATAAGGAGCCTTGCCACCTTTGCCAAACTCAGACAAGGGTGCAAACAGGCTGTCCTGATGAAAAACCCACCAAAGGATAACCCTGCCCAAGTGACAGTGGCATCATTAGGATGTCTTTCCTGAAAACACCCTATTTCCCATCCTCATTCCCAGTGACTAATGAACCTCAGGGCACTGATACTGAGATCAGAACCGCGGGCAAATTTGCTCTCAACAGCATGTCAAAATCATGGAAATACAAACACGGATACATGGTCTTTCTTATGTAAAAGTAAGCAAACCCCAGTATAAAAAGGATTTTTTAATAAAACAAGTAGAGCAGGTCACCAATATACTTTCAGGATGAAATAAGTTTTTCCCCTTCAGAAATAAGTGTCAGTCTTGGGCAATTGAGATCTGAAGCCTCCTTTCAAGCTAAGACAGACTGCAAATATCAGCACAAACCTTGTTATGACAGTATTTTGCTCAATCCTGGCTCTGAGTTCTTCATTCTGCTGTTGCAGCATGGTGATTTTTTCTTCCAGTTTTAATTTTTTTTCAACCTGCAACAAAAGAAGGTTTGTTAAGTTTGAAGAATACCCAACACCTGATCCAAGATAATTTGTTCTTTTTTTGTCCATAGAGCAACTTCTAAAATTTGAGGATAGATGGAGGTGGTCATCTTGATTGCAGCTGAGGCTTAGAGGTCTGATTCACACCACCACATCATACTGGTGAAGTAACTGGTGAATTAGCAGAGCATTGAGCAGGGGCAGAGATGAACTAGCCTTTACTTCTAACTGAGGAGGAGGAGGGTCTTAGTTTTGTTCAGGTCAAATAAAGGTTTTCCTCAGTGGTGCCCCCAGAGCTTTCACCCCTCAAGGAGCCAGCATTATGAGCCGTTGTTCTTGGACAGGGAGCTGGTGGAACTTGCAGCACGGGGATGCCCAACATGGAAAGGACATTGTGGTATGAGTGGTCAGTCTAGAGATGAAGAAGGAGTGCAAGGGGGTAGGATGTACATCATCCAGCTCAACTAGCCCCTTCAGACATAACAGTTTGGCATCCAGCCTTTAGGACTATGATTCCTCAGTTATAGGGAGGAACAACATAATCCACCAGGGCAGATGATGTCCAGTAGTAGCTTTAGACTGCTTCTGCATTCACATGAGGTGGGCTGCCCTTTGGAGACTCTTCTCGTTACTGCTGACAATGTAAGCTGAAACAACAGGCTTAAACTAGACATTTAACTTTGAGCTGTAATAAACTGAAATGAATCCTATCTCAAGCATAGGTAGCTTTTATTTGGACAGTTCAAGGACAGAGTTTGAGGATATCAATAGCAGCATATTAGAACATCAGTCAGACGTTTATAGGCATGCTCCACAGCCTCAGGTGCCCTGTTTTCCCCAAGCTTTGAATTTGACATACTTTATCACCTTAGTTTCTTGTTTTCCAGCAGTTTGAATTTTGCTGAATTCAACACTTTTGAAAGAAAACAAGATATCCCAGGGTAACCTTATCTCTGTGTGAGCTCGGTTATTTAATTTCCCAACCTCTTATAGAGAACCAAAATATTGTGCACTGGAGTTAGCAATAACTCTCACTTAATGGGGGAGATGTCAGTTTTATGTAGTGTTTTCCAGTCTATGCAGTTAATTGTAAAGGATACTCCTGTTTCTCAGATATTCTGGCCTGGCCCATTCTACTTTGTTGGAGCAGAACATGGATTCTGACCCTGTGAGAGGAATCACTGTCATGGGCATCCTCTCTGCTTCTTCAATAGTTTTCATAAGTGATAGCTATGACACCTTCATTTCCAGTCTCACTTTCAGCAGCCAAGGAGCCAAGCTTGACCCTATATTTGAATACCCTCTGGCTCCTTGTGAGTCACCTCTTCTTTCAGAACATTTGGAGATGCCATGTAGATGTTCTGCTATTTAAAAAGGTATGTCTTTAAACAGAATGCAATTGTGCCTTTGGACCACAGTAGACTCAGTGTTTTACTGTTATAAAGGGCAAGAACAGGACTGTGTGCTTGTATGTGATTAATTAGTAAAAGCAGTTAAATGACCAGGAACTATTATAGGCTGTTGTTGGGGACTCGTTTTTTTTCCCAATATAACACCACAGTGCATGCTTTCAGATGCTGGCTTAGCTCCAGGAGTAGAGATAACAAGCCTCAGTTGTAAAGAAGCACTTTTCTCTACATCCACTTACTCAAGCATCTGTTCAGCAAAATAACCATCAGAGTTCTCAAATTTCCCTGTAAATGGAAGCAAATGCTGAATGCTGTGCTGAGCCAGCTGCCCCAGCTCCTAGCTGAGGTATTGCTTCATCCTGTCACTGTACTGTACTTTTACTGTCACTGCAGGTTATGGAGTACAAAATGAATCCCCTTTCCAACAAAAATGTAATTGATGGTGAACTGGGGAGTTCCTTATTAGGGACTCCCTCAAGCAAAGGATAATAAAACAGTGTAGGCTGCGGAAAAGCATTACTGGAGGGCTGGAGAGACCTTTCCAAGAGTAAGCCTTGCTGAATACTGCTAATTCATACATAGCTCCCTGTATGGCTGCGGGAGCAGCAGCAAGAAACCGTGACTCATCCTTCCTCCACTTGCCCTCTCCAACACCTGACTCCTGTAAAGGCTTATGATGCAGGCCCTGGGCTACGGCAAAATTTCCCTTCCTCCATTCTTCCCACACCACTTATCTCATTGTCTAACCTAACAGGCTGAGCAGGTACTTCCTGAAAAAGAAGTACAGATCAATGGATGTGAACTTTTTTAACTGCATCTTGCTCCAACCTCCTGCGTTTACTCACTCCTCTTAATTTCATTTGCCATAACTGAACTTTTACTTTATTACCTCTGTGACGTCTCCTCTGTAGGAAAAATCACAACTCACTTGTTTTTCCAGCTCCATAATCATCTTCTCCTGTTGGTGAATCTGGAGGTTCTTCATTTCCAGAACATGTTTTAAACTCTTCAAATCTTTTTCTAAGTGCAGATATGGAGCTCGCACAATCTAGGAAATATATCAGTGATTTTGATGTGTCAGCCATAAATGCGTCTTCAGCCATAAGACAAAAATTTCTTTATGTACACATTGGTTTAGGAGTCTCAGTGGTGTGAAAACCACCTGGACCTCTTGTCCTCTGCAGCCCACCTGAACACTGACACCCCTTTGGCTGTATAGCAAACAATACCCTTCTGACCAGCCTCATGGCTAGAAGGATGGGGTGCCAGATTGTTCAGCAATCTCATTCCTACTCATAGCTTGGAAGCCACATGAGGTGTTTTATGCTTCTGCAGGGATTTTGGCTTGGGAAAAATATAAATATCAAAGCGAGGAAACTGGACAAGTGGGCTGGAGGTGAAAACTACAGTGCTCTGCTTTGCCTGCACCAATGCATCATAGTGCCTGTTAGCAAAGGTCAGATCTCATGGGAAAAATCCCCTCTCTGCTCAAGAACTTCAGATGCAGGGATGTAGGGGATACTAGGATTCAGCCCATGGGCAATGTACGTGCTCTGAATTATACTGATGAAATAGTGTCCCTGTTCTGGATTTTTCCCAGAGTAACTCTCTCCAGTGAACTGCCTGGCATTAACATCACTGTGACACAGCAGAATTTGTTCTTTCACATAAATTAAACACTGAAGGCAGAAAGGGACTGATGCTGTTTCCCACGGCCAGGACTGTTTCAGACATTTGTGCTCCCTTTCTAAGGAGTTCTCTCATCTAAAAATTCACTGAGCCCCTTGAACACAGCAGTATTTTCATTCTGTCCTCTCTGTCATGTTGATCCAGCCGCCCATGAGGTTGTGCTATGAACACACTGAAATGCCCCAAGCTGAAAGGAAAACTCTTTTTGGAGGGTCATTTCAGGGTTATTTAATTTCAGATAAATAATTTCAATTTGTGTTTCCCTACACACTGTAAATAAACAGCATGGCCCCAGTAGACAGCAGTTGAATAAATATTTCATATGACAGGGCTGTCCCCTGCAAATCCAGAAAAAAAAATGAGAATGAGGGAATAGAGAGAATATTGAAGAAGATGGATCAGAAGACACAAAAAAACTCCACAATGTCCCTCCAACCCCCCAAAAAAGCCCAAACCTAACCAAAAAGCCCACAACCATAAATGTGAAAAGATAAAGAGGAGAGGAAAAAGGTAAATGAGAATAGATGGAAGTAAGGACATACTGGATAGAGCTAATGAAATATTTTAGAAGAAGAGCTAAAAATGCTGGGTGAAAAAAAAACCAAACCAACCAAACAAAAAAAAGCAAAATCAGAAAATGATGGACCTGTGCTGAGATTTCTGACTCTTCCTCAGAGCTCAGTATTTGGAGTCTCAGTTGGGAGCTGCCACCCATTGCTATTCATTTAACTGCCTGATGTGAGTCACATTTAGAAACATGTATCTTGATGACTGTATAGTTAGACTTGTCATCTACCTTCAGTTGTTCCTCGGTGTTTTTCTTCAGAGCCTCTTCAAATCGGTCTGCTTTGGCCTTAAGAGATTGATTCTGGAAGGTGAGGGTGTCTATCTGGTCCTGGAGAGGAGACACACAAATTACCAACTGTGTTACCAATCTTTATATAAGTCAGTCTGCACTGTGAAACTCCCAGGGAAGCTGAACACGGCTTAGAAACCCCTGTAGAAACCCCTGCAAAGTGGTATTTTTTTAATGTAAGGCCACTTGAACACACAATGGGATGTTTGATAAACCACAGGGAATCACAAAATCCTTACAATACGTGCAGCTGATGCTGAATCACCTCATCACCTTGTGCTGGATGAGAATGAACATGTTCTTCCTTAGGAGAATTGGAACTTACATCACATTCATGATTGTGCAGTCCCTAAAGTCTGAATGAGGCAGTAGATCCATCACCCCTGCTTCCTTCACCTTTCTGGGCATTAAACATGGTAACGAGAAATGATGAATTGGTGGTATGGACTTTAAATAATCGCCATTTCATCTCAGAGCTACACACTGAACAACCTGTTATTTCAAGCAATCATATTTCTGCTACCATCAAAGGCATTTCTGAACCCTTGTCTATACACCTGTAAAATCCACAGTTGCTGTGAAATTGGTATTTTTATCTTTTATAGTTTTCTTGGCTGCAAAATTACATCAGCACTTACTGCAAAACTGCTGACACGCCTCAAGATGTTGCAGCAGTGCAATAATATGTGCTAGTTAGAGAGTTTAAAATTGTAATTCATCTCTGTATTATTTGCTGTGGCATCTTTACTTTCTTACACAAGAATTCCAAACTTAGTGTGTATATCACAGACACACTTCTGCCTCCTCGAGATTTCTTCATCTCAAGAGCCTGTGTTAAACAGTGGGATGTGGGAGATGTGATTTGCAGGGCTCACCCTGGCTGGCCATAGTCTGGCACATTAGGGACCGCATTGCCCTCCAGTGGGACTGGAGATGTGTCTACAGCATGGGACCAGCTGTCCCACATTCATGCAGCAGGGACGAGCTTAAAGCGCAGGCCCAGAGCTGGCCAAGGAGAGGTCAAGTGTTTCTGAGCCCTGGAGGTTCCTGCTGGAGGGTAGCATGTAGGCGAGGTGATGTTCACAGTCACTACAGGTGGCAGAGCCCTCTCAACCCTGCAAAGAATTGCTCAAATTTGCCACCAGCCAGCAGGGTCAAAAGGACATTACTTGCTTTATCCAGATGCCTTTTTGTTCCCTCTCTTATGAACCACCTAAGGGCGAGCAAAAATTTTGAGAGTTTGTTGCTAGATCACAGTTTGGACTGGCAGAGGACAAGAGGTACTGTAGCTGGTAAGAAGCAAGAGCCTGGTGTGCTGGCATCTGGCAAAGGGGCTGGGACTGCCCCATCAGTTGCCCCGCAACTTCATTACAGGGGAGAGAAATAAAGAAACTGCTAACCTGGAGTGACAGCCGCAGTTTTTCAAAAGTCTCTTCTAGTTGTGCCTTTTCCAATTTGTGAGCAGTATTCAGTTCTGGGGAAGTTACACAGACATGATATTACTATGTGAAGTCCATCAACCCACAGTCTGAGAGCACATTGTGAGCCAAGTGCAATTTGGGATGCAGTTTTAGGACAGTAGGAAACTGCTGCCAATACACTCTGTAACCTTACGTGAATTGTTCTGAGGATCAGGGTTTCCTGATCTTTCACTGGCTGTACATACATCTATTTTTATGTGACCAGATCCTGGTTTTTCAGAACTGCTCAAAATTCCCAGCTCCCGGGTACTCTGAGAAGGGTCACTCTGAAAATAGGTCATACACCAATCCAGAGTGAGCATCCCCAGGTAAAAGATTTTTAAATTAGATATATTTGAAATCTTGGCTTGTAATTTCTTTGGGGAGATAGAGAGGAGGGCCACCACCTCGGGTGCAAAAATGCAAATGACAGTGCTTCTCCCCAAGCTGTGGAAGATGAGCTATGACGTTTATTCCAGTAGTGAGACTGACAAAGAAGACAAAAAATACAGTTAAAGGTTTCTTTGCCAGAATAATTCACCCTGAACTTATAAACAGAAGTTTAATGAACAAAGTGAAATAAAGTTTAATTTCTAAAGCAATGGCACCAGAATGTCATTCAGGTGCAGCAGGAGCTCCTGCTTTTTTAGTATAAGGACACTCTACTTGCTGTGTTTTCACCCCCAAGCCCATGGGGCTCTGCCCTCTAACCCCTGCTCACTAGCCATAGTAACAGCAGTGGCAATACCATCATTACAGTGGCTTACACAGCACACCAGCCCACAGGTGCTGCAGTGCCTTTTTCAGACACAGGAGGGCATTTCATACACGCAGCAGGAGCAGGGAGCACAAACTTTGGCCACCAGACCCTTGATAAACCACAACTAAACGTTATCATCAGAAAATACCAAGAAAAAAAGACCAGATATAAGAATATCCTCAAGCAAGAAACAGCTTTTTACGTAATTATTTTCAAAATTGCATATGTTAATTTGCAGATAGTATGCTAAATACCTTCTCTTCCTAGGTGAGAGACTGTTCTCAGTACTCATTATGCTCTGGTCTGTGTCTCTAATTGACACAATACAGAGTTAAGCCATATGGCTTGGTTTCAGAAAAGTGGGAAAACATACTAGAGCTATTTAAATAGTAGACCTTCATTAAAAAGAAAAAAAAAGAAAAAAGAAAATAAAATATGGAGATTGTACAGAAAACTGTTAAATGTTAGCTAAAGCATGCACAAAGGTGTGTGTTTAGATATTGAACTGATAGAGAGGAAACAGCTCTGTCTGCTGTATCAATCCCATGGCAAAACTGTAACACAGAATAATGATAAGAATGCTGAGGTGGAGATTTGCACAAGCGTGTGGCTTTGGTCTGCTTAGCATGGCCAGATGTTTGCTACTAAAAATGATGAATCTTGTTTTTGGAAGCAGTGTAGGCATTTTAGCACCTAAATTCAGAGATATCCAATGAGCTCTAGCCTCCTGAGCACCCGAGGGTTAGGCTCTTGAGAAAAGTATGTGTGTGAAGTGAGGTGGAATTTGGACTCTATTTTCAGCAACCTATGGAGAAAGCTTTATCTTTGACCCAGAGACCTCCCTCAGACAATCTCAGGTCAAAGTTAGACACTGTATGTACTGCAGACAGCTCTTCCTCTGCCCTAGCATGAACCCAGTGGTCCATCCCACGTGAAAGCACTAGACCAACACAAATTCTCTGTATCATCTGGAGGAAGAAAATCCAGGCTTACACAGTGCCCCTACACTGTTAATTCCTGCTCTGGAATAGCTGTGTAGCAGTTAGGTTGTCTCTGGCTTACCTTGGATCTTGCAGTCATTCTCATCCTGCAGTACTGTAATGGCGACTACATGATTATTTTCCAACTGCAACATTGCAGCTTCATGAACAGCTGTGATATCTTCCACCTGTTCCAACAGAGTGAATGGAGACATGGACACATGATTAGACATACTGGGGCACACTGATAAACCACTGCTGGAGAGCTCCAGTGAGCTGAAAGAGTAAAGGGACGGACTGAGCATGACACTTCCATGTGGCACCTCAGCCACCTCAGCCAGTGTTATTCATTACAAAACAGGCATATTGATGCCTTGAATGGTAGTGTGTAGCCACTGCAGATAGTATTTTTTCTTCTTTCAACTTAATGGTGATAAAGAGGTACATAAGAAAGCAAAAGGTCAAAAAGTCCTTAAGTGAAGATGCCATTTATTAAATGTTCAGAAATGTCAACATTCCATTAATCTAAATTATATAAGTGACCACGCAACCCACAGCCATCATGGGAGCGAGGGGTGCAACTGGAAGAGGGCTGTGGGCAACTTGTGTTCCAGTGCACCCGGTGGGTCTGGGACTCCTTCAGTACATTGTTTGTTGCTAGACTTGGCTAAAAGCAAAGCAAGATCCCTAATTATGGTATTTAGATATGCATCATTCAAGAAAATACCATGAGAAGTGGTGATCAAGGTTAAGTCAGTGGTCCAGAGCATTTTCTGAATGCAATGCATTGATTTGCTTTTCTGGGGTTTGCAACTACAGTGATCTCATTCCCTACATTAAACATAATATGATCTGCAATATCTGGCAATGCAGAAGATCAGACTATTTTACTTTTACCATGAAATGGCTGGTCATTGCAAAGTGACTTGACGTTAAACAACTTTTTTGCTCATAGTTATGTGAAATAATAGTAGAAAGCTACTGCAGCTGAGTTTGCCTGACTGGAGTAAATGTTATTTCACTGCTTTTGACTGTCAAACATAAGTGTTAAGTTACCCAGCAGAAGCAAAATTTCCAACCATGTTGGAGAAAGCATGCCCTTAGAATGAAAATTAGGCATGTAACATGAAATTTAAAATTGTCCAAACTATTTTTCATAATATCGTGGGAGATATCTAAGTGGTGAAGAACTGCTTGCAAAATAATTGGGACTCAGCTTGCTGATACACTGCATGACAGAGCAGAGAAAGGTGGGGGGTAGATGACTCAATGGGCTAGTAATGGGACAAGAACTATCACCTGACTTTTCCCAGAGCGGTGTCCTTGAATATGATGTATGTAAGCTGAAACCTCATGAGCATTGTCATGTTCTTTACCTTGCCCTTGCTTACATCTTTATTCATACTCTAATTGCTTCTCAGCTGAGCAGCACCCCATAGGAATGATCATGCTCAACTCCAACATTCTCAGAAGGTGAAGGGGTCTCCTCTCACTGCCACCGTCCTTGGCAGGTTATTTATCTATAAAGTCAATTAAATGTGTCCCAAATGATCTGTAGAGATTTTTTTGTCTTCTGTGTGTTTCATATCCACATTCCAAATGACTTGTTCTGATCTTCCAGCATAACCTCCTGTCTGCAATTTTTCATGGCAGATAGTCAATTTGGCACTGGGAAGCAGATCTCTTGGATGCTAATTCCAGCTTCACCACTAACTTCTCTATAGGCATGACCAACACACTCAACAAAAGTCACGTTTATTTCTGGCTATAGAAAGTACCTCAGATGAGATTTTTAAGCCTTAATGAAGTAAAATTAAGAGGAGGCTCTGTGGGAGAACTTGCTGGATGAAACAGCCTGATTTGAGCAGCTCAAGTGAGAAACACTGGCAAGACAGATCAAAGCCTTTACTTTGCAATTTTGCCCGTAGTTGCAAGGAGATATGAGAATGCACTGGCACATGTGATCAGTTTGTGAGAAGTTTGGCTCTCATGCTCTGTTACCTCCTCAGGGACAGTTGAACCTCCAAAACTGCTAATTGATTATCTAAAGAAACAACAGCTACCTGGTAGTGAATTAAGTGGTCGCTACAGCAATACAGCATGAAAGATTAAGTTGCGACTGGAAACCATGAAAGTGGGATGACTATCTTCCAAATTAGATGTATGGACATGGAAATACATGCAGATCCAAGATCAAAAGGATTTCGCTATTGTTACTGCTTTCACAAATGCAAATTCAAATTCCCCCATGCAGAGGGACAGCTCAAGGACAGGCTTTTATCATGTACAGCATAAGAATTCCATTTCCTTGGCCAAGAAACATTGGTGAGCAGCTTTCCAACATGGCCTGTCAGCCTGCTCTGATCCAAGAGTGCTCAACACAGGATGAGTCCTATGGCAGAGTTGGAATTGAAAACAAAAACCCTGCTAAAACACATCATGGTAACTGAACTATGAATGGAAAATATGGGCTAAAACTGAGATACTAGGGCCACAGCAGCACTTTCAAAGCAGTGGAGAGGAATGTTTGTGTTATCTTCAGTAGTCAGGGAACATGGAGCAAATCAAAGGGCTGGAGGACAGGAGAACTATCTGCCCCACAGAGGGAAGCATGTGTTTCCACTGCTTCTACGTGATGATGTATATGGTCACAGTAGTAGAAAACATGAGAAAAATAAGCATACTTCTAGTCAAGTACTACAGTGACTTGTACCACCCTTTCTTGCACTGATCAGCTTGAGAGAAGAACCAACATCTGTTACTGTGGTACTGTGAGCTTGCAGGAACACTCAAAGAGTAGCTGAGCTAAGCCATAAACTATCTCAGCAAAAAATTAACTTGCAGAACAAATTCCTTCAAAAATGCTGATGTCTGGTGATCCAGGAGAGGCAAGCCTTGCAGCTAGAGCCAATATCTTCCACCAGGCACACTGACACACTGACACAGTGAAAAGAAAAAAATGGTTGAGGCTTTTAGGAATGTGACCACTCTTTCACATCAGATAGAAAAGTGGAAAATTTTAGGGGCATTCCAAGGATGTTCTGCTACCACGTGACACGTGCTTATAGGTGAGTTACAGTGTTTGTTCCATTCAGCTCTTAAAAACAAGACAAAAGTAGCTGCTCATGAGAGTATTCCTACCTACAAACTGAAAGCAAAGCAAGAAGAAACACTTGGGACGTACAGACCAAGAGACTAGGCTGGATGATGGAGCAGAAATCAGGGGACCTGGAGTGTATCACGTGCTTGACCTTTATGCAGCATGTGTTGCATGGGTGCTATTATTTCACCATGCTGTCCTTTAACTAGCATTGCAAATAGTAATGGGCATGGCTTTCCTGGCCTTACCCACATTGTGCAGGTTCTTGTTAAGCCTTGGTTTCATACAAATTGACTAAAATAGGTGGGTTGAGGAGCAAGTATGTGGGGGCAGCGGAGCTACTCTAAATATTTTTACTATAAAACATCAGGCAGAGTGTGAAGACAAGACAGGACAATGTAATAGACTACTATAGAGAAATAATAGCAGAACTAATAGGGAGAAACAGCAGTAAAGACAGTAATGAATACATTTTTCCAGTCGTGTTTTCATGTCAGAATGTTCAATATATTTCATTACCTGAACCCACTCAGTACTGACAAGGACTACTTTTCAAAGTCCTCAGGTGGAGACTGACCTGATCCTGATGCTGCGATTTGGCTTGCTCCAGCTGCAGCCTGTGCTGCTCCTGCAGGCTCTCCTTCTTGGTGTTGTACTCCTCCTGCAGCCGCTGCTCCAGCGCCTGCATCTCCTCCTGCTGCTGCCTGCGGAGCTGCTCCCCCTCCTCCTCGAAGCGCCTCTCCAGTTCCTCCTTCTCGCTCAGTAGCTTCTTCCATCTCGCCGTGTTGAGGGCTATGGAGACAAGACCTCGCAGTCAGGCTCTGAACTGCTCAGGGCCAAACAGTGGAATTGGCCCTGTGTGTACAGCACTGGGCACAGTGGTTCTCGCCAACTCTGGGACTTCCACGAAGCCCAGCCAGCAACAACTTCTTGCTGCCGTTTCTCTCTGTCCTGCTCTCTCTCACACATGCATACACACATGCACGCATGCATTTGTTTAAACAGAGGCACTGTCAGAGTATGCGAAACTGGAATCTGAAAAATAATAGTAACAATAACAGTAATTAATAAAACACGGAACTCCATGGACCTGCAGGATGACTGATTGTCCCCTCCTGGCCAGCACAGTCTTGGATCCACAAACTGAGGCTTTGGGGTTTTTACTTTGCCTTGGATATAAGAAACAGCATGTGAGACAAGCACTTGATGCAAAGCCTTTCAACTGGGATATAAGATTTTTCTTATTTCCTTCTCTCAAGACATAGTCTTGGCTAAGTCCCCACTTCCAGTGTAGGAAGAAGCTGCCTGGGCTCTTGGAGCATCCTATGCCATATTATGCAAAGGATATGATTGGCAACTTGACCAGGAGAGGGATTGCATCTCATACTTCCCATTTTCCAGCTGTTAGAAGTTGCTCACCCCATAAACATGTATTTCACACCAGCTCCAGCAAGGACCACTCAAATCCATTAATGCACACTTGTTTAAAATACTTTTATATTCAGGCCACTCTCTTGTGTGCTTAATGGAATCAGAGAGCACAAATGAAAGGCTGATATTGAAGGAAATCAGAAAATGTGAAATTTTACTCTAGTAAACTAATCCAGTGACTGCGTCTCAAAATTCACAACCATGTCTACAACTGTTTTCTGACAGTTCCATCAAGTCAAGTATAATCATTTCATTTTCCCATTTGGTTCCTCACCTATTTTGTTTCCCAGGACTCAGGAAAACAGTGTTGCAAAACACTATGTCCTCAGGCTTTTCCTTTGCTAAAGAGCACTTGCAACAAACCCAGACACTGAAGACCTAATGCAAGTTGAACAAGATTAGCCAGACTACGTTTAGAGAGCAAATTTGCTCACTTGTAAAGATCCAACAGGTAAGAAGTGATTAAAATCATCATGACCATAACATTCAGGACACTAGAGAAGGAGATACGGGTTTCTAGATCTTCTTTCTGATTCAGACCCATAGCCAGTTTAGAAAGATGATCAGCTTTTGAACAAACTCTCTGTACAGTTATCCTTCCTTTGCCTTTCAAAATGCAAGTGCCATGCACAGACCTGTATAACATTATAAACAAGAGAGCTGGAAGCAGCTGTCTCCCTGATGAATGCTGCAAAACCATATTTATCCTATGACCATATATTTACTCAATATCTGGCACCCTGCATGTTTTCCTGTCTCTTTCTACTAGGGTGTCAGACTGTGTTCATTTTTTCCAGGATAGCAACAATTTGTCCTAGTTACCACTGCTGTCCCCACAGCTCATGTTAGATGCACCCATGCAAGATAGTTTGGGCTCCCAAACTAGCCATTCCCTTCCTCACATAGGTATTTTTCACCCTTTTTAGAGCTCTGCTTCCACACTTACTAGACACCAATATCCAGATTTGCTCGGTGTGTCCAGACGGATAAACACTACTGGGATAAACACTACTGTTTATCCAGAACGGATAAATACCTGTTCTGATCCTGGTGTTTTCTGGAGCACTATGAGGGACTCTGTGTCCCTTTCAAGCTCTCTGCTCCTTAAAACAAAAAGAGTGAACCAGTGAGCTTAGCACCTCAGCAGCAGCACGTAGAAGGCTTTCCCACCTGCCTCATACCCAAAATGGAAAGGTACAATTTATATTTTATATGATCCTTAGCTAGAATGTCTTGTCTCCTGGCAGTCTGGATTATAGCTCTAAACCCCCTCATTTGCTTTTTGCTTTTTTATTTTCTTTGGCATGTAAAGTGACGCCAGAGCTTTGCCTTCAGTAGAATTCAAACTTACTCAAGCTTTAAATTGGAGCGGTAATGAACCTCATCTCTTTCCATCCTCTCTGGGATTACCCAGCACACAGGAAGGACTGGGCAATGAAATAACATGCTCTAACCAGAAGAAAGTTGATCTGAAACAGTTACTGTACCCTGAAACACAAGACTATTCGCAAATCAAACCCTGATGCAGGTGCAAAATGGAGAGAAGAGGAAAGTGGGAAAAGTGTGCTTGCATGGCATGTTCCCCACACACCCAACAGCGCTATTGCAGGTAGAAAATGAGGCCACTGCCCAGCAAAATTTGCCCTATACTGCATATAAAACACCTGTAATGCAAAGGAATGATCCCTACTGTAAGACTCAGACTAAGACAAATGAGGCCGAGGACTGAAGTGGTGAGGAAAAACTGAATCTCTTCTTAGTAGGGAGATGGACCTTTGGCCCTGGATCTACTAGGACAGGTGTAGCAGAAGGCAAAACTCATGCAGCCCAAGGGTCTGCAGCTCTCCTACCCGCCTGGGGAGCAGGAACCAGCATGGGAGAGCCTGCCTGGCTGGAGTCAACGTTGAATCAGCTGTGGCTTCAGTGTGTGGTTCTGGTGAAACAGCTGTGTCACCTCCAGCAGAGACCCCAAAACGGATGCCCGAACAGAAGATTTGCTAATGTCACTGCAAAACATTGAATTTAGCTTTCAGGCATCAGGATAGGGATACTGCTAAAGGGAGCTACTCTTGGAGAAAAAGAAAAAAATCACTAAAAATATTTTATGAGTGTATTCCTGACATGGAACAAGACAAACAAAGCAGAACTACTATTGGCTGCTATCATGCAGAGTTACACCCTGGTTTTCTTTTTCCTTCTCTCTAGGTATTTCCATTGCTGCCTACAGGCTGAAGATGACTCTGACATGACATGGCATTTCCTGGGATGACAATGTGCTGGGCTAAATGAGACTGGCTACCATTACCTCGCTACTCCCTGAGCACCAAGTGGCTTTTAGAGAGTGCAACAGATGAGCAAAACCAATTTCAGGCTGTGCTGGGAAGGTGAGGGAAAGGTAGATGCTCTNCCGCCAAACACAGTCTGAGCCACAGTCCAACCTCTGAAGCCCTGTCCCTTTGCATTCAGGAGGGTAGCTCTTGTGGGAACTTTTGGGCTGGTGTCTTGTGGCCCTACAGAGGGACTGTTTGTTTCTGACATGACAAATGGGCTCTTCACTATTTAGACTCTTCCTCCTCAATCTTGGCCCCGGATTCACAGACAAATCACAGTCAGCACACTCAGGTTAAGGGTTCGCTGACTGGAAAGCATATCCAGAAGGAAATGGCACGCAGGCTTCAGCTTTCAAACTCTTGTGAATACAGATAATACAAATTTTAAAACTCACATCTGATCGTCTTCCCTTCATCTAGCTTTTTTATGTATCTCCATACCTCCTCTCAACTCACTTCACATGCCACTGGCCTGCAGCAAAGAAGCAGATATTCTGACATTTGATTTCCATTAGTTTGAATGAAAACAGCCTGTCTTCAAAACCTCTTCATTTCAAGAGACCCAGTGTTGCAGTTGAAAAGTGCTTGTATTTATAAAGATCGGTGCCTTGAGGGTAAAATGACTGCTTGTCATGTTTTTGTAGCCTTGCTATTTCTAGCAAAACACATGAGCAAATCTTATTTCTTAGAATGAGAAGTCCCTCAGTGTTTATAGAGGCCAGATTCCTTCCCAGAACTGGAAAGGGAGAATCACTTTTCAATTTCACCCATGCTGATTTCAGACGAGGTGTGATACGTTCACAGCAGTGCTGGGGGTAAAAGTGGACAGTGTTGCCTGAATCTAAATATTTTGCCTGACTCCAGAAAGATGCAGTTCTTCCTAAGCTATTTTGTGCGTGCTCCATCACTCCTATTGTTTCAACAATGGTTTTATTTGCCAAAAGAATTTTCCTTAAACTTATATTCCAACTTTTCCGAACAGTGTATTTTCTCTTGCAGCTTCATTGCTTTGTAGAGCAGGATACCGCAGTTTCTGTTTAATTTAACAAAAACTATGTGCTTCCAAACCCAAGCACACTCAGCACCTAAATTGTAACTCTGAATTCATCTAGTGCCTAAATAACTAAATATTAGACATGCTGCCTGTATCAGACCCAGCTACTCCAGCCTTGATTTATTGATTCATTCAGGCATTTGCATCAGTGAGTCAACATGGTGAATTTACACATGAGAAATCAGGAATTTCTGACCAACACCCATGCTGTTTAACTGGACTAGTTATTTTTAAATTAATGAGTGACTACTTATCAAAGTGATGGGGACAAATCAGAACTAAACTCAGTCATAGTCAAACTATCATGCTCTGTAGTTTTTTCCCTAAATTTCTTCACAGAATCACCTATGATTGCTGTTGTCAATTAATTTGCATAAAACTTGTACAGTATTGTACAACATACAGATTCATCTGGCAGTGAGAGCAAAATACCCATCCTATAGCATAGGTGGGCTGCATGTCTCCAGTAGCATCCACAGCCCCAGCTTGAACTGCTTTAGAGACAGCAAAGAACTGCACTGATGAGAAAAGCTCTAATGCACATGTAATTTTCCTTTCACCTTGTCCATGGATTTAAAACCTTGGTTGTTTCACAAAACTTAGTTTGCAATTTTATACCAAAGAAAACAGACTGCCCAGTAATTTTTGACTTACACTAAAAAACACAGACATTTACTCTCCATGTGTACAGATATATACTAAGATTTTTACTGCTGATGAATTTTTTCACATTCTGCTGAGGTGCAATACCTGCACATGTTCATCTTTTAGTTCATCGCTACTGGGAGTCCTTCAACTTGGCCATGTCACATCTCAGGGTTATACAGAGAGGATTTCCTTCACCAAGCAGTTGAACAGACAGCTGTGTCACTCCTAAAGGGCCTCTGCTCAGCATCTCGGTGTCGCACAGAGTGGTGGCTTGCTCAGGAAGAGCTGGCCTGTGATGGCTCCTTTCCATTACGTATGCCCACAGGACCACTGAGGAAAGGACTGTCTCACACCACCTTTTCCCTTTCTGAGAAAGAGAGCCCATACATATCTATAGCTTATCTCCCCTCTGAAGCAGTACAGCTCAGCCTGCTTTTCTGGATTATCTGGGGTTTGTACCAAAACTGTCTCCATGGATGCCACCATGACTCAGTTTTGGGCAGAGGAAGTGTTTGTTGCTGCATGTGCCTGGGCAATGGCAAAGGGCAGGCAGCACAGTGATCTCCTGCTATTGAACATGCTGCTTTTTGACCCCCAAACAGGCAGGCACTTACTTATATCCTTGGCAACATTCTCCAGCAAAACCACCAGGGATTTGTATTCATTTCAGCTGTACAAACATGGTGTAAATGGAAGTGGAACTCTTCATCTCCAGCACTGAACGTCTCTTTCCTTCCCATGTCACTGCCACTTAAAAAAGCACTCATGAAAATGAGCAAACTCAACCCACTAAACTGAGCTTGGGCTTTCAAATGAGAAGTGGATATTGAACAGAGAGCTTCAGATATGCCCCGCCTAAAGAATGTACCAGTGGCGACAACTTCTCTTTGAGAGCTGTGGAAATCACAGGATGGAGGAAAGCAGGCATCAGGGGATAACTGGAAATGCTGTTGTGACATTCCTGCAGTATACATCGGCCATGGGGACAAAAAAGCTCTCTGTGAAATGACAATCAGCCAAATGATTTCAGAGGGGCACAGCAAGGAGTACAAGCTGTTGGGCCTAAGAAAAGGGCTATGCTCAGCTTTGGTGAAGTGAGTTGTTACAGGCGAGGTGAAGACGAAGCACAGGGAGGATCTGCAGTTCTGCCAGGGTTTTGGCCTGAGCCTCCCTTTGCCAGCCAAGTCACCCTCTGGACACATGGCACAATCTGTGCTTAATGTTTGACTCAGCAACTGGGCTCCTACATGCAGGGAAAGCTGAGAGATCGCCCTATCCATAACTTCAGCCATCAGAGGTAGTCCTCCCAATCCCCCCAGTAGTCCTCTTCTCCATTTGCCCTGTGATAGATGAACCCTACATCACACTCATTATGAGGAGATTTAAGCCCAAAAGAACTTAGTGTGTTGACTGAGGCCAGAGCAAAAGCCCACCTTCTCTCTCAGGAATTGCAATATCTTTGCAGGTTCCCTATCTCCCCTGTCTTGATCAGAAACCAAAAGGAAGCGCAGTGCATGCAGATACACAGAGAATACACAGACCAAATGGGACAAGTTTCTCTTCTTGTCTCAACCAGGAAGAGACCTTAGAGATATTAATAAGCAAATTCTGAGCTTCAGTTTGTACCTGAACTGCAAAAACATGCAAAAGTTCATAAGTAAGTGATGTATTCCCAATCACCATGCACTGCTAATGGTCCCAAGTTCCCACTTCTTATCACTGTGCTTTCTCCCTGGCAGTGGTGGAGTTTGAGAATGGAAGCTATGGATTTATGAAGAACAATTTCTCTAGTAAAGATGATGCACAACTAGCTCCATCATGTGTGGTGATGGACCTATCTCCACAGCAAAGAGGTAAAATCACAGCTTCCTGCAAAGCCACGAAACCTCTGGCTGGTCAGCTTTGGAAGACATTTCATCACATGCAGGCAGGTTCCCCAGGATCAGGTCACAAGTAGTAATAGTAACTGACTTTGTGTAAAGTGGGAAAAATCACTTTGTTGTTACTTTTCTTGTGCTACTTACCAACTTCATCCCTGATCTTTGCAAGCTCGACTCCTAACTCCTTTATTTTCTCAAGGGCATTTTCATTCTGTTTAAGGAAAAAGAGAGAAAAGTATGTACAGTCCCCAGAATTATCCCAGTAAGCACTTTCACATGTTCATTTAGTAAAACAGATTAGATTGATTCCTCAGATTTTTATTTTTTTAGGGGAGGGGAGTGGGACTATAATGAATTCATTCAGTTTTTAAATCAAGCTTAGGAACCACGGCTCACTGGCTACAAATACCTTGTATATCTATGAATACATGTATACACACTCATGTGCCCACGACAGCACAGAATACTCTATTTACTCCCATGTATCTAAAAATATATTTGTATTTTCATATCATTTTGTGGTCAATCTGTGTACCATTTATGGCTGTACTACATGTGCAAGATTGATTTATTAATTCTGTTAAGACTTTAATCTATTTATGCCTCTATTTACCCACCTGTAAACACAATAATATGCTCACACAGTCAAATTTGCAGAGCCGATTGCTGTACTCACACCATCCTAGGCATGGTGAGCATACCCACACAGACACCACTAATAACCTGATGTTCATGCCTATTTACCCATTTATTCCTGTGATTTTATTATCTATAAAGAACAAGATCTCCTTTCCATGACTAGTCTCAAAAGATATCTGAACACTTAAGGAATTAAAATGCATGAATTGGCTAAAGGAAAATTAAAACATATTTACATAAGCAATGCTAAGGTGTTATTAATAAAATGAAAGGACTTTGACAGCAGATATCTGATGAGTGCTGTGCAAACTGACAAAGAAAATTCTCAGGAAAGTATACTGGAGTTTGTTTAACTACAATAAATCCCAGTATAATGGTTCAATCATATGGGCACTTTAAATTGGGATGTATCCTGAATCATATTAGGAAGAAGACAAAAGAATGTATCCTGCTGGGAAGTTCACTAATTATTAAGAAAACTAGATCAGGCTTCTATAAATATATCCTACGTTACAAAAGGTCAAGAATCCTTAAAGGACAGTACAGAAAAATTATATTCAAAAGAAAAGGTAGTGAAGTAGTAAATTGAATTAAAAGGAGTCCTAGAAACGAAATCTTTCAGTAATAAGGAAGAAACGCTAATAAAAATCTAGGACACAAAAGGGATTAGTTTGGCAGCAGGATACATAGCAGATAGGATAGCAAATTACTTCTACATTACAAAAATGAAAGTGGAAAAAATATTTCAGAGCCTAATATTTCTGTTTATTTTTCCCACACCTAATTTTTAACTCTGTTAAGAGAACTAACACAGCTTTATTTCTGGTAACATCAGAATAATGGAATCTGGAATTTAAATTAATCCTTTACATATTGCCCTTTTGGGATGATTTCCACCAGATCCAAGGGACACACTTTCCAGAAAGTTTTCTGTAAACAGAGTGATAAATTGAGCTGATTCAAGAGCCTTGAGAGCCTGAGGAGGCCCAGATCATGGGGGCATCTTTCTTACTCAGTATGGGAAGAAACCAGGAATGCAAGGCCAGGCTCCTCCAGTCAGCTCCATACCCTGCTGAGTAATGCACGTGGGGCTGTGTGCCAGGACTGCAGAGTGTCCAGTCCCGACCAACTGCATTAGGCTCAGAATAAAATGATGGGGGGGGTTTGTGCTTTTATTTTTTTTTCCTAATTAGTAAAAACATTATGAAAATAAATAAATTAAAAGGTCCAGATAAATACAGCCTGGTATGATAAAAAAAAGATACTTTCAAAATGATACCCAAATCAGCAGCCTTACAGAGATAAAGTTTCCCCTTTTAGAGAATCCTGCTGCATCTGCCCATACTGTCTGTTTAACTCACTGGAGTCATTTTAGTAAGTGTTCTTGACGGATTGCCAGCACTTGTGCCCTTGAAGGCAAGTGCACAGGGATATACTGGATGCAGGACTTGCAGATGGGGAGCACCCACTCAAATTACCAGCTCCCACTCTTTGAAACAAAAGCCATTTAAGCAAGGAAGCTTTGCACAAATCATTGCCAGAACCTACAGATAAGCAGAATTCTGTGGGATTGTTGCTATTATATTTACAAGAAGAGAATTAAAAGCAAGTTAAAAAAAATCTTATCCTAGAAAAAAAAGGTTTTTAGAATTTTGATTCCCCCATAAGAAATATTACAGACTCCATATTTTACATTATGTTTTATCTTACCTTTGAGGACACTTGGGGTGGGATGCTCCCCAAAAGTCTGGAGAATTGCTATGGTGCCAGCTTAAAAATGCTATCCCATAAGCTCCAGCATGGACAGCAATCACCCAGACAGCTCACCTCATGCCTGCCTCCCACCACACTGGGGTCATGGTTTACAGAGCAGCTCCTGAGTTTCTCTCAAGCAGCTGTTATTGACACAGCTCAGGTGTCTGCTGTCATTTGACTGCCCTGCCACTATTTCTTGCATTATATTTTATATTGGTTAGTGTCCTGTCTGCTCTTTGGGATCTCGTATTTATGTTTCATGGGAAGTCAGATGTGCAAGGGTTGCCCTCAGTGCCAATGCCTCAAGTAGTCCCTCTTTCTGAGTGTTCTTCTAGAGAGCAACAGAACATGAGTCTTCATCTTCCTCTTCTGCAAGAGAAGCAAGGTGAAGTTTTGGCTAATCATCGTATCAGCCTCATGGTTTCTTGGATGTGCAGTGAATTTACAAAAATCCCTGACATGTTCTTTGAGTGCAACCTACTTTGTCAGTGTAACATGGTAGGTTCAGACTGCACGTGTTCCTGCAACAGTGTAAACACAACAGTAATGCAAAATGAAAAAGCCCCTCCTTGTTATCATCAGTGTGGCTCCGCAGATACCACTGTCAGGGTAACCACGGAACTGGGAATGACAGTGCTAAGGAAACCAAACTTTACAGTGGAGCAAAACTGGATCTGTCTTCAGAATGCAAAGCAATCAGATATATATCCAATATCAAAATATCAAAGCAAATCGAAAATTCACAAGCACACCGGGAAAACTTTCCTGAAACAAATATATGAGAAACCAAGTTAACAGGATGTCCCATTGGGGTAATGAGTCTTCATTAATATTTATCTCAACAAAGCCTTTGAAAGAGAAGACAGGGTAAGCAGCTGCTCTCCCAAGAGTTTTGTGTATAACAGACTCAGCATATCAAAGGAGATTTGTAGGCGTCCTGTACTAGGCCACTGGTTGGAGCTGAGCTATTGAGGGTGAGCAACTAAGGGCCAAATCCCAATTGGGTTTAAAAAGGTTCAGTGACCATACTAATGACACAGCTGTTTCCAGTTGGTGAAAAGGTCAGAGACACTGTAAGGAGATTGTGCAAATATACACCATTTCAGTGCAGCAGCTAAATTGTAAGGGAGAAAAAAAAAATCACTTTTATGTGATTTGGAAATAATTCTTTTCTGGCCAAAATGTGAAACCAAAAACATGGGGTTTGTACAAATTAAAATGTTGCATTTATTTTTCATGTACTTTTAGTGAATGATGGGCCCCATTACTTCTTGGAAAAATTATGACAAAGTTCTTCTGTTGGCTGCATCCCAAGAAATTACTGTTACTGAAGCAATTTTTAAAAAATAAAATTACACTCATGACAGAGATGAAGGAAACCTTCTTCCTCGTTCCTGAACTCTAAAAGATAATGGTTGAGTCTTATGTCTGGAGTATGTCCCATCTCCTCAGACAGAATAGAATAGAATAGAATAGAATAGAATAGAATAGAATAGAATAGAATAGAATAGAATAGGATAGGATAGAATAGGATAGAATAGGTAGAATGATATATTTGCTCTGTGTTTAAACTACTCCTCTGCTGAATAGAAGACACAGTGACAACTCTTTTTCATATCATGAACTTTTTAACACTCAGACCTCCCAATACTTCTCCTGTGAAAGGCTTGATGTAGGACTGCATTTTGGTAAGTGAAACAGACACTGAAAATGACACCTGTGCATTCTTTATTCAACTCAAACCACACTGAGGGATAGACTGAGGCATGACTTATATTGGTGCAACATCCAAGCAGCTCCAGAAAACCTGGCATGTAGTCAGGAAGCTAGCCAGAGATGGAGGAAGGAAACATGAATGAATCCAATTAAATAACAGCAGCTAAAAGTTTACGGTGTAGTTCAGAAAAGAAATAATCAGGAGAATTTAGATATATGTGATGACCTAGAAAAATAACTTTGCAAAAGATGCCACAATATGAGTCTGAGCGTGGGCGACATGCTGGTGTTGTTCAAACAGACTAAGAAGAGAAGTAGTGATGAAGGCTTGAGGGCAGAGGTTGGACTGGGCTCTGAGCAAGCTGATATCATTGAAGAAGTCTCTGCTCACTGCAGTGGTCTTGGACTCAATGATCTCTAAAGATCCCTTCCAACCCAAACTATATATGATTCAGAGATCCTATAAAAGGCTCTGCTTTAGTTGCACAGAGTTTCAGCTCACAGGTAGGTATCGTCAAGGGGACATTGTCGGGGAGACAGGTCAAGATTTTACTTTGGACCAGGAATAATTGTTGGATGGGGAGGCAGTGTTGAGGTTTGCTGTGGAGTCTCTCTCCTCTGAGAACTCCAAACGATCTGAAAGATACTAGTTAATTAGAAATGTTAATTAATTAAACCTCCAAGTGCTTTTTAACAATAGGTAAGTAATGGTAGATCCATCATAGAAATGGAAATGGGTCAGATCAGGCAAGGAACAACAGAAAATTGCCCAGAGCCACACTGGAAGTCAACCCCAGCTAGGAAGTAAACCTAGGAAGTTACCTTCCCAAACTGACATGTCTCTCCACCCTGTCACCTCCCACATTCACTCATATTCTAAGGTCCAAATGATATGTACAGTGACTTCACAAACACTTCTCAATNTTCAAACGCAGCCTGTCTGGGCAACATGTTCTAGTGTTTGATGACCCTCACAGTAAAAAACCCGAAAAAATAAAAAAAAAAAAAAAAAAAAAAAAGCTGACCTGCAAATGGTGCTTAGTCACTGTTGTGCTTTACTCAGACTTCCCTGTGGCAAGGTCTTAAAAGTAACTGGAAAGAGAATCATATACATTGGGAATTCTCTTGTACCAATAAATATTTCAGATGATACTTGTGGAAGCAATAACTGAATACCACTGCAGCTGATGTTCAAAATTGTCTACAGTCTTCCTTTAAAAAAGAGGTGCTTTAACATTGCTGTTCAATCATGCTGGTTGTCAGGTAATCCTCCCTCATAACACTCCTCAGGTTTAGGTTAAAGGGATATGTAGGTTAAAGCACCTAGATATCCCTCAGTGAGTGTAATTAGAAAAGTTTTATATTAACTCACACATTTTTTCTTAACCTGGTTAGCAGCACTTCTCAAGCTATATTTGAACATATTATTAGGTATATGGGAGACACTATCAGTTTTTTCATTTCACAGAGTATATGAGTATTTTAAAAAGCCAAACTAACAGAATATACTTCATAAATATGTATTTCTGCCAAGGTATTTTATACCAAGCAAATTAAATGCATATATTCATTCTCCCACTCTTCTGTACATACTTAAAATCGAGGCAAATTTCCAGAAGAATATAGCAGGAAAAGTTATGTGTTTGAATTGTCCCACAACTTCTCTCTCATATGCTACTTTCCTGCTGCCTGTAGCTATGTACTTACATCTGCACTGGCATTTGTTACATGACCCATTTTGGTGCCTAGGATTTTGTTTGATCTAGGTTTATCCGGGCATAAGAAAACAGGTAGTTTTGTATTGTTTTCCTTCTCCTAGATTGGAGGATCAATCCTCTGTCAGAGAGGAGGATTGTTGGAGAGGTAAAACCTTAGGACAGCTAGAGGCTGAATAATCGCTCTTCAAACTTTAAAACTCCGTGCAAGTTTCCTTTATAACTTGCACTCCTCATGGCTATTAAAAATGCATGAAAAGCGGAGCAAGATATCGAGCACACTGTTGCTACAGAAGATGCCAGAGGTCCCTCCTTGTTTCATGAGCATCCAGCCCTTACATTTAGACTGCAGGATAAACTTATGTAAGGCACTGCAGTGCATGAGAAAGCGGCAGTGAGACCTGTCCCTGGTGAAGGGGAGATCACCACACTGTAAACAACCCGAGCACCGCTCCCCTCTCTGCCACCCGGGATGCGCACACGCCAGCGAGAAGCAGCAGCACAGGCTCTATCACGGCAAACCTTTTTTCCCTTTCGCTAAAGGATAAAAAGAGGCAAAAGTACCGTCTCGTCCTCGCACCGAACGGGGGGAAAACACGTGGAGCAGCATTTGCCCATCCTGGCAGGACCGCGACCCGCCGGACCGCCACCCTCCGGAGTGCCTCCAGCCTGGCCCGGAGCCGGCGGATAAGCCCCGGCTGGGAAAGGCTTGCCCAGGGCAGGGCACGTCCAGCAGCGCCATCGCAGGGACGCGCCGCGGCGGGGACGGGGCTTGGAACTTCGCGGTGGCAGCCCCAGGCGCGCTGAAATCCGAGGGTGGGTGAGCCTGGGCTCTCAGCCGGGGCGGATCTGGCTTCTCCTCTTCGTGCCGCGTTCACAGCCACTGATCAGCGTAGTCCCCGTCCTCTGTGCCCGCTTGGATGGTGCCTTTACCCCCGGCCGGCTCTCCCGCACCGCTCCCCAATCCATCCCCGTCGGCGGCGGTGCCGCACTGGAGCCCTTCCTTCCCGGCCGCCCCGCGGGCTCTGCGGCTGGCACAGCTGCTCCTCGGGGCTGCTGCCAGCGGGGCGGGACGCGGACCCTCTGCGAACTGGCTGCTCCCCCCAGGTGGGTCCCCCGGCTGTCCGCTGGCCGTGCGGGATATCCCCCTGGGTGTTCCCCAGCCTCCCGAGACGCTCTAAGCTCTCTGTAAGGACTTTCCCTGAAGTCGTTTGTTTAAATCCCCGGGAAAATCAGCCCCTCTGGACCTCGGTGACTCCTTGTGATTGCAAAAACAGACTTCTGCAGCGTACCTACAGACTTTAATCCTCGAGGGCTGGGGTAATGTTTTTGGCCATATATATTTTGTATATACACCACAAAGCATAACAATAACCCTAACCTGAGTATACACGCATATGTGGTGTACATGACACAGGGCATGGAGCCACATCAGCCTCACCTCTTCTGGGCTGTTGCATTTGGCGTGAAATATTTTCCTCTAAAAACTTACATTAAAGATAATGCTGGGAAAAGACATTCAATGACTCAGACTCAGGGTGGTATTTGTGCTGCAAACGCCTACACTGTTTAAACGTGAAAACCATTATTTCCCTGAAAGCCAAATCCCTACTAAACATACAGAAAAACTACATTGTTCTTAATGCTGAACAGCTCTGCCTTTCTGGTAAGAAAGATGCTCAGATCTGTGCCTCTCTCGACAGGACTTTTTTTTTTTTTTTTAAATTGTTTGTTCTACTGTAACTGGTAATGCACAAAGTGATTTTGAAAATAGTAGAAACCAACAAGAATGTACAGTAAAGTTGTGTTAAATTATGTTTAAATGCTCAGGTAACTGTCCAGTTTGTGTCAACTTATTCTCTACGCTTCCTCAGCCATTCCAGGACTTCAACTAAAGTTTCAGAATATCACAGTCGAGTAATTAAAAACAAACAAACCCAACAACAACAACAGAGAAACCCCACCAAACAAGTGAACAAAACAAAACCAAACACCAAACCAAATTAAAAATTACACTCAACATGCATATGTTTTAACATTTGTGTTCAAGATCTAATTTTTTTTTACAGCACTTGAAAATTAATTTGGGTGGCTACTGAACAGCTTCAGAGTGAAGGTAAAAAGAGACTTCCTTGTATGCTGAAATCATTTCATCCTCACTATAGAGGTTTTTTTTTTTTAACCACGCAAACCGAAGTCTGTGATTTGGATCTTTTACAGTCCAAATCCCAACTGGAAACTTCTAAACAGCCATAGAAAAAAAAAATTCCCATTTATAGACAAATTACCACAACCTTTTCTCTGAGCTGACCTACAATAGAACTACAATATTTAGATCAACATGTCTGACTATGAGACAGAGAAAATAAAACCCTGCCATTATTCCTTTTGTTATGCTTTTAAAGTGACATACACATCTTTTTCAATCACTTCACTAATAACGGGACATTTGCTGTTTGCTCTAAGCTAGACTTTAGCCAGCAAGGTCTACTACCACTTTAGTACCGCTTAAGCACTAAACTGAAAGATAAAATATTTAAGTGAAACTTAAATTAAGCAGAAGTCATGTGTTGCTCTTCTGGCAAGGGTGAATTGAGGCCCTAGAAGCCAATTTGGGATTGATAAGGAATAAGGATGTGATGGGTGAGTTGCTGGGGTCTTTGGTCAGCTTAGATCCTTTTGGAGAAAGTGAGCCCAAACCCAAACTCAATCAGTTTAAATTAAGCCTCATCTTGCAGGCCAAGGTGTGTAGCACTAAGGTGAGAAAAGGCCCAGTCCTAGAAAGCAAATGGAAAATGGAACTATCTTTAAGAGCAGTTCCTTAGTCAAATGCACAAACAAGGACGATGAAGAAAAAATTCAGGAGGGGTCTCTGGGGTGGCAGCATGATTATAGGTTGGAAGTGGGTTTTTCTGTGGAGGACTTAGAACATGCACTTGCAGGCATCAATGCCTAGGGGATTAAGGATATAGAAATGGAAATGAACATAACTGAGAGGGAAACAAAACCCTCGGCAAAACAGGCATGACAGGGAGAGGACAACCCCTATATCCAAATTCTATGAGAAATGGCACTTCAAATAGCAGGCTCAAACCAATGTTTATAAACTATTGACTCAATCTTAAAATGCTAGAATCATCTGCCTGACTTCAGTGGCACGTGGGACTTGGAACAAATACTGAGAGTAACAGTACATTAACAACAAGTGTCAAGCACAACAAAGAAGCAAAGACAGATAGATCTCACTCCAGTGCAGACTGCTGCCTTTGTACACCAAAAGAATTTATATTTTTAGATGAGAGTAATATGTAACTCCCACCTACTGGGGACCCAGTGACTTCAGATATCCTGCCAACCACAACATTGCTCATTAGGCTGGGAAAGATGGGGAATGGTAGAAGAAGTGTTAAGCAGGGAGGAGCCCTCTGGGGGAAGATGGCAAGCAGTTGAGTACATGGAACTATTGGGCTGAGCGGAGGTAATTAATGGAGCTGTTCAAAGATCGGTTCTTGGGGCAAGGTATGTTTGTTTAGTAATGACCCTGGTCAAAAATTAGTGAGTGCTGATGAGATTCTGGGATGCAGAGTCTGTCAAGGGGAGAGTCAAAACAAAATGTTTGTCAATCTGGATGATATGTAGGGCTATAGTAGTGGTCATGAGAAGAAATATAGACTAATGAGAAGTTCAAGGTCCCAGTCACAGGGACAAATAATAGGAACTTCAAGTAGAAGATGAAAATTCAACAGCTGCAAATAACAGCAAAAAAAAAAAAAAGAAAAAAAAAGTGTTGCTTGTCCAATCATAGGATGACTATGTCTATGGTACAGTTCTGAATAAAGCAAATACAATCTTAGGTTCCAGGAAAGACCAAGAGGGAAGTTTAAATGTTTTATGAGACAGCACAGAGAGATCTCAGCAGAAATCTCATATGGTTCTGGTCACCCATGTTTTGGGGATAGCAGTTCTAATGCAGGGAATATATAGCCTACATCACTGGAGGGGTGCCATGTAAGTACACATCTGCTTCTGCCTAAGAAAACACTAAAATTGAAAAATGATAGCTTTCCATAAATATGTCACGGAGGAAAACATTAAGAGAGGGAGAACTACTTAAATGTCAAAAAATCTATTTATATAAGAATAAAAGAGTGTAAATGTGGGCATACTTAAGCCACAAGATGTTCTGAAACAGACCTCTGGTAGAAACAGAGGAAAAGGTAATGACTTTTAAGCCGAAATTTACGAAAGAAGTTATAGGATTTACTTGCTGGCAACAGGAAGAGACTGGATTTGATGACCTGGAATGAACTTTGCTACCCTTTCCTATCCATTCAATACAGCTTGTCTGTGCATTGTCACCAATGTATTGCTATGAATTTTGCTGATGGTCCACACCCAAAATGCGAATGTGCCTCTGCCAAACTGCTTTGCATGGAGCTCTGCCCCAGCAGATCTAACTCACATCGCCCTTCAAGGCAGAAAGAAGAGGTCTGTGGATAAGAGAGAGAACAACAGTGGCTGGGAAAACCTGTGCTGTTAGTTAAAAAATATCTTACATGGGAGTTGTAGTTTTGTTTAATTATTGGAACAGAAAATACAGATTCCACAAAGGAAGGTATTCCGTGTTATGTATAGGATTAGCAACAAGTATAAGAAGAATAAAGTCCATTGAAAGTGTTAAAAATAGATTTTAAAACATAAAAATAGTTGCACACAACAAGCGACTTAATAGGGTATGTTTTAAAATATTTACTGACTTCAGTGGAAACACAGTGTAGTTAGAAACCTCACAGGGTAAAGCTCCAATTAAAGCCCAAAGAAGAAACCTGCATTTTCCTAAATGTCCCAGGGGAGTTAGTCTACAATCAATCTGTCTTAATGGTAAAGAGAGACCATTGGCAGAAATTTTTTCCTTCAGTGACAGAATCAACACTTTTCTCCATGAAGCACTTAATACAGTTCCTATTCACTGTCCAAGCAATTGCAATATTTCACATCTGTCTGAACTAAATTGGGAGAGGTAGGGATAAATTAGCCGTATTTTGTAATTTACTAAGGCCCCCAAATGAGGCACGTTATTTTCTTTAATTTCCTTTATGTATCAGTGGATGCACCCTGCTATATAGAGGATAAACACTAGATCATTTCATCGGAGTTCTACACATATATTCTAACATATATAAGAAAATCTGGATTCCTAATCATTACTATCTGATATTTCCCTAATTTATGGAGGTTGGCTAACCTTCCTTGGTGAGACAGTGCTTTCCCTGGATCTTCACAGTGCTGGTCTACAAAGATTTGGCAAGTGTGCAGATGGAAGTCCACAGAGAATGAAAAACAGGACTGAAATCTTGGGAAAGCTCTGGGAGATAAAGGTAGTAATGCTGTACTGTGTGTGTCACTGGAGAATCCTCAAGTGAACTGCATATTATTCATCTTTTATGAAACACTGGAAATGCTTGTTGAGGGGCATAGGATGTGAAGTATGTCAAACAAATATTTAACTTAATTTGAATAGGTAACAGTCTGAGGGCACGAGCAGCAAAAGACAGTACACGAAACACGAAGGAATGCAAATCTGCTTGCAAGAAGACTGCCAGCTATAGGAATAAGTTATCTACAGTATCCAGTGCTTATGGAAACAAATTTAGGAAACTAGGAGAAAGATGAAGGAGACAGTGGTTAGAAGTGAGTACTGGGAAGACTGAAGACAACACCATAAGGATACAGAGAGAGACAATGGGGAGAGAAGGCTCTCGTGGGGCATACCACAAGTCCAAAAACTACTTCACCTGGTAAAAAAAAAATCAAAGCATGGATTCAAAGAAGAGATGAAACTGAGGAGAAAGGAAAAATTGTTCTGCAGATGACATTTCAGAGGAGAAAGGAATATGCAGTGGAGAAAGGAGACATGGAACAGCAGACTGCAGGAATGAGGAGATAAGGAGAGAAGGGAAGGTCAGATTCAGATTATGTGGTGCATAACTGAGATCCTGCAACTTCTGTGATGTCTCAGCTCTCAAGAGGGATGGATAATTCGGTCTATTGGCAACTGCCACCTCCTGGCATTCTCAGCAGTCAACAGCAAGAGGTGACAGTGACAGCAACATTAAGCACCTTCAAAGGATGGTGTGAGGAGAAGCCTGCTTGGTGGCATTCAGTGAGGGCCAGGATTTTGTCTAAGGCAATGCAGAGGTAGGATAGAACAAAGCTATTCCAGTAATGCATTTTGAACAGGAGGCTCAGAGAATGATTGAGTGGCGTGCCACAAATTATCATTCATGACAAAAATGGGAGAGCAAGGCAGGCAGAAGAGACATCCAGCACTGTTTATGCAATTATTGCAACCTGTTTCTCTGAACACACTCTACTCAAACAGTTATAGTTTGTGAACAGAATATGCAGATGGACTTCCTCAGAATTTTGGTATCTACAAGAGAGAAGCTGAGCATACTGACAGAATTGCAGATAACTGGGGAGACTGATTTTATTTTTCAATAAGCCAAAAATTGGCCTCAAAGACTGCCATTCATTTATTGTCAGTATTGTTAATTCTTCAATTCTGCAAACAGTCCATTTTGAAAACAGTCTCAAGTAGTCCTATATTCTCTTTCCAATTTCCCTTATTGAAATTGCTAGGCATATTGTATTTCTGTGAGTGCTTGAAGCCAACAAAGATGAGTGCTGCTGTCAAAAGAAATTATTTCATCTTCCCCTCTCCTGGTCACTTGTTTTGTCCCAGCTTCCTTACAGTCACACAAGTGTTCATGCAGTGAATCAAAATGGGATTAAAACTAAAGCTGGAAGAAAATGGGGAATCTAGGGAGAGTTGACCTCACTAGCACAGGGTCAGCTTCCTCAGGACTAGAAACGGAGTCCACACACTGCTGTCAGCTGTGAGGAGAGTCCTGAACCCTAATCTTGTCAGACTGGAAACCACAGTGGCCCAAGGATATAAGAAAAGAAAGTACATTCACTACTACATTTCACCTTCCTTGTTGGGGGTGCATTGCAAGTGTTCTCTGATGCAGCTCTATTGTTAGTAACACAGTTCTCCACCTTGCTCATTAGACATACACATGTAGTACATTGTTTTCCAGGTTCGAGCTGTTACTTTTGCCCTTACCTAACTTAAAAAATTATTCAGAAAATGTAATACAGTGATTTGGGGATTTTTGAAGACATGAGCAGACAGTCATGAGTTTCAGCTACATGATTCAGCTAGAGCTGAAAGCCATGCCAGATGTCCCTCCCCAGAATGGTAATTTCCCTTGGATTTACAGTAAGTTTTCACATTTTGTGTATTACTGAGTACCATGAGGTTTTAATGATCCTCAGGCAACTTATATGGAAGCAAACATTTTTTAATATAGTTTTTCAATTATACAATTATGCTATTGCATAGTTGGATGGACAGAATGTTTACTGTAGAATTTAACAAATTAACACAGACTATATGCCCTCTATTTCTCAAGTGAGAGAGCCCAGTCAGCTGACTCCTTTTTTAATTCAGTTTCATATAAAAAGAATGTGACAATCTAAACAGAATTCCTTCAGACTTTTGTTATTTCTGCTAGTGTAGCCTTACATTTAATTTATGTAATGCCAGTAGCTTATAAGGCCATGGATTAAAATGCATGAGAATACAATACTTTATTACTATGTTTTCTAGTTCTTGATGTCTGGAACAGTACAAAGTAAGCATTTGCAGAGAATTCCAAATGAACAAGCTCTTGCTGACAAGGAATTAATGTTTTCTCATATGAAATATCATTTATACATCAAGATCACAAGGAAGAATGCATGTTTTCACTGAACTCCTCACCTGCCCTCTACCCAAGAATACATCCCCTGCAAGGCTATTTCTAAATTCCAAACCTCTGAGTAGCTGAAAGCAGATGGTCATTTTCTTAAACCAACTTTGCAGAGGAATGTTTCCTTCTTCTCCCAAAAAACAAGGAATCTCCTCTCTTCCACTCCTGAGTTATTCTGGATCAAAGCTGCTGTGTTTTGAGGCCAAGCAGAGCAAAGGGACAAGTGATGACATCCTGCGACAGCAATGTCAGTGGCAAAAAATTCCAGTAGTTTTACATGGGTCAAGTTTCTCCTATTAGGAAGATTTTCAGTGCTCTGTTGAGGGAAATAATACTTACTAATATTAATGAGAATCCAATCTATCAGTTGTGGGCTTGGAGTGTTTTTATACAAAGAAAACCTAACTCAGATGACTTTTAGAACTCATTTTAAAAATGCATCATTTATATTAATGCCTCTGTAGTTAGAACTGGTTTTAAGAAGAAACCATAATAAACAGTTCTCAAATTATTATACTAATCCCATCACTACCTTCTGAAAGCAGCATTTGAATCAGATCTCAGGGGTGAGAGCAAGGCTAAGGAATTCCAGAAGGATTGCAGCTGAAACCTTTTAGAGTTCACTTCTGGAACCAGAGAGCTCAGACATGAAAAGGGGGTTAAGCAGGAGACAGGTTCTGTTTTGGATATATGATTCAAAAGTGCAGCTACATGCTTTTGGATGGCTGTGAGGACACAGGACAAGTATCAAGCAGATATACTTTCCACTTGAAAGAACAGCAAAAATGTCAAAGTGCTTGGAATATGATAATTACAATTTATATATATATATCTTTGAGTCACGGTCTAGATCATCTAATCTAGATCCTGCATCTAGCCATGATCATTGCCAGAAACTTCAGAAGAAGGTGCAAGTAATGCTGCATTAGAGAGTGTGATGAAAAGCTGTCCTCCATGGAAAACTCCTGTTAGCATCTATCTGGAAAGGCTTCCAACCTCAAAATAGGTATCGCTCCTCTAACTTTTATTGCATCACCAAATACTGTATGTCCAGACATTCTTGCTGCCAACAGATCTTTGTAGAATTTAAGGACAAAGGGATAGTTCAATCAAATTTTTGTACTATGGTACACAGTATGATATTTTACACAGTTACTGTTCTATAACTATATTTGATGAAAACATCCTTTCCACAAAGGCATCCATTGGCAAACTGCAGACATGAACATGTGGAGCTGCTTTCACTTCTCACAGTGATTTGTTTTAATAACTGATCATCTCTACTCCTAAAAGTCTGTGCTTCCTTCATGTGTTGAAGCTGCAAAGTTTCTGTTTCCAGACAGTGGTTTCTGCTAAACTTTTCCTTGCTAGAGAAAAGAGCTTGCTGGTACACAGAAAAGACTTCTTTTGAGAGTTCTTCTGCTCTGGACTCAAGCCGCTTCATCCATTTTTACACAGAAAATCAATTGTGCTCTGCTGCCTCTTACAGCAAAGGATTTTCCCAGATCTCACAGTTGCTTATTGTTCTCCTCTGTTTCCTTGCCATTTTTTCATTGTTTCTGAAGTTTGAGCACCAGTGCTAAAAGTCATATATTCAGTATCAGTCTTCCCACTGCTGAATGTGCAGGTGTTATCACCCCCTTACTTCTATTTGCTAGATCTCTGCTTACTCACCCAAAGATCTCGACAGTTTTCCATAACACATGTTCACCGTAGGAGCTCACATTGATTTGTGCTGACACCAGAAACTCTAATTACCCCTGGAGTTCCTCCCTTCCTGCTGATACCCAGGTTCTGTAGGCATAACCTATACTCTGTGTTTGCATTTACTCATTAACATCTGGTTGCATTTCAACACATTTTGTTTGAATGGGCTCAGCTCCCTTCTTGATTCAAACCATTCCATGCCATTGCCACGTCCAAACACACTCTCTGAGCCAGGCTCTTCATGTATTTACTATCAGCCATTTATGGAACTGTAGAGGTGAAGGGAAGAAGTCTTGGGCTTTGCTTTGCACAGAGACAAGTCAGGATTGCACTGAAAGACAGCTGCAGGCAGAGCTGGCTTTAGCCTGGCTTTACTGCATCCACCACTCATCAAAACTGAAGCAGTGGCAATTGTGAGCATGTTGGTTTTATATGCTCAAAAGTGTAGGCAGATTGCAGTCCACTAATCAAACGTGGCTCTCTAGCTACTAAAATCTGTAACCACAATCCACATGGACTACAACAGGATATGAAATTGTATCTGAAAAACTGAAGATCAAATCAGAACTCCACTTATAAAGAAAGTGATGCTTTTCTGTCAGCATGCCTATATAAGAGGTTTTTGCAGATGCGCCACAGTCTTGAAATGCTTAAGGTGAAAATAGGAACCATAGTCTGTCTGTATTTTCAAGCCTTGCTTTGCACTGGAACAACCTCACATCTGCCAAGAATTTTCATCAACAGGGAAAGTTCCACTACATCTGCTGCGAAATCTCTCTTGTGTATCAGGTCAGAATGCATCTGCCATTGGATCTACATAAGAAAACTTATTATATTTACACTCTCACCCCCTGGGATTTAAACAGTAATTTTGGAGAGAGTTATATCAGCAGAGCTTTCTAGTTTAGGAATACGCCACGGTGAGAGAACATAGAAAATAATTTGAAGTCTTTCTACAAATAACATTTAAAAATGCCTTTGGGGAAGGGGAAAGAAGATTTTTAGTTTTCTAAAGTGCATCTAAAACTCAGTAACTTCTAGTACTTAATTTTAACTTAAGGTAAGTGAAATGAGGTTTCACATGAAACAAGATATTACTAGACTATGGGAAAGAAGTTCAAGCATTATAGTCCTATGTATGTCACCTACACAAATAAATGGCATATATCCAACTGTTCCATGCTTACTTCTAAATTAATCCTTTTAATGTATTTAGCCATTGCTTTGAGAAATGCAGAGATGTGGAAATGCAGAGACATATGGACAATATACAATCCCTCCTGAACATTTTCCTTCTACTTTCCAGGACAGAATAACTCTGCAGGCATTTACACCTATCAAGCATATCTTTCCCTACCCTGCAAATTGTCTGTGGGTTGTTGTTGCCTCTCCAGAGGGCTGGGGGGCTTTGCCTATCTGAAGACCTGTCTTGGTGCTTATCTCCTGCCTGGAGTTAAATGTGAGGCAGCTTAAAGCTGACAGCTCAACATTACACACTGGATGAACTTGATGATCTTAATGGTCTTTTCAAACCTAAACAATTCTATGATTCCATTCCATCATCTACTACATATATGTATGTTTATAAAGGTATCTTAGCTTTCCTGTACAACAGTTAGTGATTGTGTCTGGTTAGCTTAATGGATAGATGTTGATAATAGATGTTTGTATTTGTTTGTATTTGTGATATATGTATTCAGTTGCAGTTTTACTTTGGCCTCCTAATTTTAGCAGTAGCATTCAATATATACAGTACACACCAAGCTTCTTTTCCATGTCTCTCCAAACAGAATTCTCTGCCCCATATATATCCCAAGGTCCCTTTTCTCAAGGAAAAAAGCAAGGAAGAAATGCACCTTATTTTCCCCCACAGATGAAATCAGAGTGTGGTAATAAGAATAGCTGTGGAGTCTGCCTGCCTCAGAGGTGCTGCTGAGGATATGCACTGCTGCTCATTTCTGCAGCTGCCCAGAGACACGTGCTGCACCACAGGGAACACTGCCAAGGGCAGATGGGACGAATCTGTGCAGGATGTAAAATATTCATCACACCTGCTTGGTGTAAACAAACACGAACAGTGGGAATATCCCTGCCTGCAGAAGGGAAGCTACTGACCGAGATCTCTTCTACAGCTCACAGAGCTGCACACACACAACCATTGCTGCCTCGGCACCTCCTGATGTATGTAGGACTCCTTGGCTGCCCTACGGTTGCACTTAGGGGATGTACTGTCATGACATCTGGCTGTCTGGTCCTTCTCCATTGGTGCCAGCCACTGTGACCCCATCAGCGATCCCAGGCCCTGTGATGCTCCAGCCCTATCCCCTATATGGTCACTGAAAACATATGTCTTCCCAAGGATATCGGAAGAGTAGGACAGACTGTACATGTGTGCTTGCATGTATGCAGGTGTATCTGCCCATGCACACAAACACGTGACTATCTTCCCATACAAATCCCCCAATAAACTAAACATATGGTAATCTCTAGACTCAGTCACTTTGACTCCCCAGTTTTAATTGGGCTATTGCCTATTTAGATGCTAAGCACTCTAGGACATCACCTTATGTCATCTGCAAAATGTCTAGCCCTCTGTTTGGATAACTGTGGAATAACAAAAATTTCAATGTTTTAATTTCTAATATGAATGTTATATAGAGCTCAAATACTAACTAAGAGGAATACATTAAGTCAGCCAAGCGCTGTTTTCAACACACCTAGTTCAATCCAGACATCCTTTTGTTACTTGTTCTGTGCAATTTGATTAAACACAAGCTGATATTAACTCAAACAGCTGATGTTAACTCAAACAGATTGTACTGCACTGACAATAAAAGGATAAAAATTGATTTTTTCAAGTCAGTCTAGCCTTTGTGTTTTGTGATGGATAAAATCATAGTATTTCTGCAATTAAAAAGCTGGCACATAGTTGGTTCGGCGGACATTTAGCACTGACAGACCTTTGTTACAGATGACAAATCGTCCCTCTTGCTAGACTGTAGAAGCAGTAAGATCACTTGAAAAACCTTAAGTTCTATTGTGCTGAACATTATTGCCAATATTATTATGATGCCTATATACATCATTATTGGACATGTCTATGTTAATGGAGCCATGCCACTTCATCCTGAGTGAATGTAAAACCACCAAACAGAAGTATTACTGCCAGAGGTCTGAAAATACAAGCAGGGAGAGGTAGGGAAGGCCATGGATGTGTATCTGAGGGCAGGAGAGCTGCTGGGATGCTATGATGGGTATCTCCATGTGAAGCTCCAGCCACAGAATGAGCTACCAGGTGATGCCTGAGGTGGGCCACATGGAAGAGATTTCATTTTGAAATGACTTTTGAAGATTATCTGTGAATTGAGGCATGGCCTCCCCTTTTACAGCAACTTTACAGAGTGGCATTTGGTCTTATCATAAATATTTTATGCACATAAATATTTGCATAAAGCACGAGATGTGCTGACAAGTATATCTCTGTCAGCTTTTTGTCTCCCAAAGAGAGGATGGTATTCCTCTGATCTGGATTCTACTGCTAGTGAGAGTTATGGATTCCTTATGTGCTCCCTTTTAGTGGAAACTTTGTCTAGCTTCACCAAATTTCCTCAAAGGTATGTATAAAATTTCTTTTGTTAAATATTTCTGTTCTCTCATGGAAGCAGGAAAATTCTTCCATTTCTGGTGTGATTAGCACTTTCATGTACACACCTTGTACATATTGATCTACAATGAATTGTAAAGTTTCTATTCTGTTACATTCTTACTGGAAATCTTGGTAGAGTATCTCTGGAAAGTAATCAATGAATCAATCAAAGAAGAAAAAAACTGCAACAGAAAATACTAAAGACAAAAAAATGATTGATCTGAGGTATTGTCTTTGCAGTATGTGCCCAGCAGTAGCTGCAATACTGCACTGCTTAACATGTCTGTGGGCCTGTTTGAATTTGGTACCTGCTTTGCTGCTGTTGGAGTTGTCTGATAGAGAATATTAGAATCATTTATGTTGGAAAAGACTGCTAAGATCACCAAGTCCAATCATTAACCCAGCACTGCTAAGTCCACCACTGAACCATGTCGCTGAGCACAACATCTACACATTTTTTAAATCCTCCAGGGTTGGTGACTCAACCACATCCCTGGACAGCCTCTTCCAATGCCTGACAACCCTTTCAGAGAAGAAATTTTTTCCTAATATCCAACCTAAACCTTCCCCAGCACACTTGAGGCCATTTTCTTTTGTCCTATCATTTGTTACTAGGGGATTCTGGTCCCTTCAACTCTCCTGTAAAGGTAATTTAGAAACATCTAATGTTACAGCTCCTGTTCAGGTAATTTCGAAAATGAAATTGTTAGATCAGAGACTAACGAAGTTATTAATTTAGAGAAAAACATGTCCACTTCCAAGTTAGTTCACAATCATTTTGATGTTTGATGTTATAAATGGTTTTAAAGCACTTAATAGTTCCACAATTACTCTGCCACAGGTCTAACCACTGCATGTGCACAGAAGCCATACAGGGTCCATGAAAACATTATTCCAGACTGTCTGCACCAAGAACAGGCAATTCACATGTTTAGAGCTAATCCTGCTAATACATTTCTGGCACAAAGTACTGGCCCAAGGGTGTCAAAGTCTCTGGATGCTAGAATTGTTATTCACTATTGAGGCATTACTTTCCTGATGAATCAGAAGTTTCATGGAAAAACAGAGGCACCTTGAGTCCAAAATATATCTTTTGGTACGTTTTGGTATAGATAGATCGAAGCTGTGGCTCTAACAAACCCTGCCCAGATGCATATTGAATTTCTTTTGATGAGCAATGTGATGCTTTCAGATTTTTTTTTCCCCAGTAAGCAGAAGCACCCCTGGACAACTGATGGGGTCACAGCTGAGCATCTGTGATGCTAAGACCAAGTAAGATAGATATCCTCACACTGTCCTCAGGCCTGGAGAAAACAAATAATTGAGCTCCTGAAACAAAGACCAAAGACAACAACAGGTTGAAAAGTGAACAGTTACTCAGCAACTCAGTGCCCATGTGATCTGAGAATAGCATGACCATTGTTGCTTGCAAAGAACAGGATCTTTAACTACATATTTCCACTGACTCCTTTGCTGAGCTCAAAGAACAGCATGAAAACACTGTGATTTGGATTTTCTCTGCCCCCTGCATAAACAGAGGCCACAACAGCACTGGACCCTATTACTCATGACTACTTTTCACACCACTCCAAATGTGTTGCCAAATTCCTCAAGCCCACCAGAAGACAATTATCCCTCTTGGAGGCTGCCACAGTGACAAGAGCCACTCCTGACTCTTAATCTGCTTTTATCTTCTGAATACAGTAAAAGTCAAGGCTGTCAAAGTCAGTTGCTTACACAGAGATCAATAATAGAAACAAAAGGAGAAAATAAATTCACTTCTACCTGATGCTTGGCACGCATTCTAAATATATTTCTTTTCAAGGACAACATGTAAATAAAGAGGTCTTTAATTTTTAATGGCCATTTAAAACTTCCTCAAGAGGAGTATTAAAATGCCTGGGGATATTTTTTTTAGTCTCAAAATCTGAAATATTTACATGTAGCTAACAAAATTCTTTTCCAGCCAAGGGTTATAAACACACCCTGACTTGGGGGGTTTCTATGCCTTACCTACTCACTGACTGTCTTTTAGCATCCACAGCAAATAAGCAGGCACCTGCAGAAGGCAATTTCCTTCATTTCACAAACCCTGACCCATTCCTTGGGTAGACTGACCATGTGTGAGTGGCCTGCAGCTCCCATAGAACCTGCATTATAAAGCCTTCATTGTAAGGCTTTCACATAAAGGAGTACCTCTGGATTCTTACTACTCTGTTTTACAGTAACTAGTAGCCCCCAACAGCAAATCTTGTGCTTTTCTCCTTAAAAGCAGTTTAGAAAGTCCAAAATACTGACAAACCTTCTATTTATTTTCCTCCCAAGTAAATGAAGTGTTTTGTTTTTCTCAAAAATAAAATGAGTTTGATTCATAACACAAAACTGTCAGTGTTCCATGACTCCCATGTGTATTTTTCCCAGGACACAGAATGAAAATAGTGAACTGCTCTGACTACTCTGGTCTCCAGCAGGAGCAATGAAAAGACTGAACTTGCTCAATACAGGACATCTAGCCAAGACGTAATCATGAGGAGGGTGGAGTGGCACTTTTATTAGGACTATTCTTGGGCCAAATGCTAACATACTTTGCAAATGCTGTATGTACCCCTGTACCCCTGAGCGCCAGAAGGTCAGTCTTTCTGACAAGTTTTTGCTTCTTAGAACTGTGCCAGTACCAGGCAAAATCAATAGATATATTTCTCCTAAACTTATTCTCTGAGGCAGTTGTGAAAATAAACCATTTTCAGCTCAGTCTGAGATAATCACTTGAAATGTAAGCTGAAATTAATGTTTTGGAGGCAATGGTGGAAAGTGCCAAGCAACTTATGTGTGACCCATTTTGCCTCTAGCATAAGCAGTCATTAGCATTTGGCTAAGGAGGTTACATGACACTGGGAGGGATATTGTCCATTCACAGGAGAGAAACATTACTCTGAAAAAGACACACACACACACACCTATCTGTTATTTGAATAAGGGAAAAGGTTTACCTTGTCCATCCTAGATTTTGCAGGACATTGCTATGTGCGTTTACTTGTCTGGAAGACAAGTATTGTACTCCTACCCAAAAATAACCCATGCTTAGATGTGGAGACAAAAACACGCACTGATTACTAGTGACACACCTTTGCCAACGTTGATAGACACAAAGCTCTGGAATGTCATCAAGTCCTGCAGTGTTGTCCCAACTCTTGTTCAGGACACCTGTGTGGTTTCTCCATTCCCAGCTGGTCCGATTGCACTCCTGTGCTGGGACCTGCCCTGAGCAGTTTCTCCCTCATGATGACAACTGCAGCACGAGGCTGTGCTGCAGGTCTGGAAATCCCTCCATGCCCAAGCAGAGCACAGGACAGACTACCTCAGCATAACCTCTTCACTTATCTGCTCTCACCCTTGGGGTCTGCAGCCCAGAAAGGAACCCTTTGCCCCACATGCACAATAGTACTGGAGTCCTCCTCTGAAATTTCAGAGGCAGAACTTGCTATTGGGACTCTACTTTTTGGCTGTTTGTGCATATTGGATTGACAGAGTGCCATTAGCCCAGTTTCCAGGGCCTTGGTGCACTTTGGCCACGACAGCTCTTGGCACAAACACTTCTTCTACAAATGTAATAGAGACAACACTAAAGTGGATTTCTTTTCTCTCCCTATTTATGTTTGGAAAGATTTTTTCCTCCAGAATTTGTCAGTTTGGGTTACTCTCCTTTAGATGGCACTGTTACCACTTCCAAGAGGGATCACTGCTGGCCACTTTGCTGAACAGGACTGAAACTGGGACAGGGCTGTCACTATCACTGGGCTAACAAGCCAGTGCAGGTCAGAAGTGATCCAAATCAGGGGGAGCCCTTTGAGATATTTGCTCTGAAAGGTCTTCATGGTATCATCTTCATGGTATCACACTCCAGCAGCTCCTGTCAATCAGTTCTTCAGAGTACCCCTCAGAGCATGATGAACTTCTGACATTAAGGACAAATTTAATTTCCTTCTCTTCAGAATAAGTTTGAAGCAGTTCTCAAAGTCAACAAGAGTCATGTGTACATACATGAAGGTCTTAAACAATACATCTGCTAACTAAATAATAATTAAAATCCAAGCTCTCCACAGGCACTGCAATCATTACTTTTAATAATTGCTTATGTCTGAGCTACTGCTCTAACCTTTTTTGAGTCTACTGTCTCAGTTCACGTGCTTCCAGTGTCTAGGCTTTTCCCAAAAACAGAAAGTTGGTTTAGCTGGCATTTAATGGGTCTGTATTAAACATTGCTACTTGCTATGTACTTCCTGATGACAATTAAATGAATCGTGCTGATTAAGAGCATTTGCAACTGAGAAAGAGGGATGATTCCACGATGCTATTCAGTAGTGGTCTGAAACAGCCAGAAAAAAAAAATCCAACAATACTCAAAGAAAATGGTCATGTAATCTTAAGGTTGCTACTGCAAGTGCCTAAAATTGAAAAGCACTCAAAGAAGCTGTTGGTGTGGTCCAATATTCTTTATTACATACTGACAGTCTCTTCATCTAAACACGTCTGCTGGACCACTTACATTGGTGCTTTCCCCAGCTTTGGGGAGAGAACAGAAACTGTGAGCAAAACAAAAGAGTTATGGACGTGGGCAGACTCCTACCTGCATGAAAAACACTGGTCCTTGTGCTGTTTTTAAGACTCAGTTCTGTTCTCATTGCCTAGGAGCACATTTTCTAACAGAATTTAAGCCCAAATCAGGGAAAAATTTATATTTTTGACATTATGATGGTGTGGTGTAAGGAGAGAGACATACTAAAATTTTAACACAGGTGACTATCAGCCTAGAAGAGGATCTCTAGTACCAAAATAGGATTGCACTCTGCTAAACAGAGTGGAACTGCCAGCTCAACAAATCAATCCCAAACTTCTCTGGAATTATACCACACCTTTTTCCTAAATGAGTATTTTTCTTTTGCCAAACTGCAATTCTATTCAGACCTCAACCATTTTGCCTGGAGGCTTCTCAGAAACACACACAGTCGTTATTATTTTTATAATGCAAAAGGTTTTCTTCCATGCTGCCTTAACTCAAAGCTAGCCAACACACTTTTGCTCAAGCTTTCAAACAATAATGCCATCTCAGAAAATGTCTACAGATTCTATTTTTGCATGACACTCAAAAACTTGGAAGTCTGTGTCTATGTTGCAAGATGGCCAACTGCTTGAGCAGTCCCAGATTGTCCCACTACACATAGGCTCTCAACTTTAGCAGCATCCTTAGACCTCCCTGGAAGCTTCAGACAAGACAGATAAGCACCTCAAGCAGAAACTCAATCTTTGGTGCTTTAAACATTCTTCTCGAAGTGCTCAGCTGCCTGCATGCACTAAAAATGGAGGCTAAAGCAGCCATACTGCAATTGTAGGTACCACATCTGGGTGCCTAACAAGGAACTGATGGGCTTATGCTGCCTGTGCATCTCCTCACCCAGGGAAGCCTGGGTTCTCTTTGACAGGGAGAGGTCCACGTTACGTGGCTCCCAGCGGATGAGCAGCAAGGCACGAGTGTCTTGCACTGCACTGAACAGTGATGTCCATATGTATATGTATATATATATATACTCCAGGGCAATCAGGTAAGCCCAGAAGGGACTGACACTCCTACTGAACACAGGTGAGTTCAGCAGTGGATCTGTGAAAAATCTACATCTAACTCTGCCCAAGCCTGAAGGCACTGTAATTCCACAGGTGTATTATTTTTCACCTCCAGTCACTCAGAGCAGCATTACTGCAATCCCCAGCTGGCCTGACAGTACAAAGGAGCTGGGAACATGAGGCACAGCTATGCTTGGCCAGGAAAGATCCCTAAGTTGTTCAGTTTAGGAGGCATTCTTAGGACAGATCTAACATGCACCAACAGAATGAGAGTCGTCTCAAAGTTCAGTTGCAGCAGCTGTTCTCATTTAAACCATATCCAGAGGAGATGAAGGAGATATGCCCAAGCTTCCAGAATTCCTTTAGCAAATTGTGAATAAGGCATGTGATGAAAAATCTCACCCCAGTGGACAATGCATAGACAAAGATGAGCAGACAGTGCTCTGCCCTTTTTTGTTTCCCTCTGATTTAAACAAGGATACTCCACAGTCAGCTAAAAAATAATAATAATAAAGATTAGAGATGCCCAAAAAGTCCAGAAATGTTAAGCCTAAAGAAAATTAGAGGGCAAAGATCTCTTGGGAAGGTATTTAAAATATTTAGGACATTCTAAAAATTCCCTGTTTTTCAGTTCAGTGAACTCCCCCTGGCAAGATCAGCTTCTACTTAGGGAACTGTGGTTATTTATTCAAAGGTAACCTTTCCCACAAATATAAAAAAAACCCTGAAACTGAATAAACTATTTCAGAATTTGTAAAGTCTGATAAAATCTGAGTTTTGTTTTCTTGGTTTTCTTCCTCCCATTTAACACTGAAAGTTTATTCTTGTCTTTTCCAAAAGTAGACAAAGAGGCAATCAAGGGCATTATCTGAACTTTGAGTCCTACTGCTGGTGATTGTCTGTTTTACAAAGTAGTTGGGACCTCAGCTTAACCTGGGAGGTTGTGTATACATGGGCATCATGTGAACCAGGCCCAGACCTCAGAGCTCAGCTACATTTCCCAGATCACTACACAGCTTTTGAAATAAGCAAGACCTACAAGTCCTTCATGGTTACATTTGTCATCTTAAAATTTATTAATTTTGACTTGAGTTTAGTGAATGAATAAGCTTTTCTAATTACCAACATTTTCTTTGTTTTCTATACCTGTGGAGTGCAATGTTCTAAATGCTTAGATAATGTTATTGTAATGTCTTCAGGAATTGGCAACTCTGTTAAAAGAGACTCCTTGCCTGATCCAAGGTCAACAGGAAGAGAGAGAATTATTGAGAGCAAGTTGTTTCCTTCGTCTAAGACCTTTGGTTAACCAAATGCATGGATTGCTTTTGCATTTGCTCATGAGTGTCAATATCTAGTTTATACTTTCTATTCCAGCTGTACCAGTTAGAGACTGCGCATTCTAAGTTTCTTCATCTCCTTTGCTCTTAAAAGCATCCTGAAGCTCCTCCACGCTTGTGACAAATGCTTCAGTCAAAATTCTTCCTTCTCCGAGTTCCTGAACTTTTATTTGCAAATATATGGTATCAAATTATTCAACCCAAATGACTAGATGACATCTACACTCAACACATGATTACTCTGGCCACCCAAACTCCAAGCTTGGTAACTTGGCAGAGGTGCTGGATTTCCCTTGCCATTTCAGATTTCCATTCTATGATTCTATGAAATTATAATTCCCTTCTCATAATAACCATTGCAAAGAAATTACATGCTTTTGTCCCAAGAACAAATTGTCAGTGACTGTGGAATAAATTTGGACAAATGACAGGTGTAAAGGCAAAGTATCTTTTCACTGGGAAGAAGTGCCCATTGTACTTACCTGCCTGAAAAAGTACTGCGTTGTTATAGCAAAGACATCAAAGCCACAGCTGGCCCTTTTAAGCTCATCTTGGATATTGATTAATTGCCGGGACTGCTCATCACACTTTTCCTTCAATCTCTGAATTAACTGCTTTTCAGTGTCTCGACCCTCTCCTGGTTTGGGGGAGAATCCATTCTTTGGGGTGGTTGGCCTTTGCTTGGAATGTCCTACAAGGCAAAGAAGAAAAGACCATTTAGGTCACTTACTTTGTACGAATAGACATGACTCTTATGTCTTCCTAAGGCCACTGGGACTCATACCTACAAAAGAAAAAAAGGTCTGTAGCAGTCACACAGAACTTAAAAGACTTTCAAAAAGGCAAGAGCACAGTGAAGTACCTTTCTTTAGGGGCCAAGACTCAAAGCTTTTTAACAGTCCTCTCACCTCAGGCTCTGAGCCTGAAGGTCTTGCACAAGTTGAGGAGAGCTGTTCAAAGAGTGTATCACTGAGAACTGAGATTGTTAGAGGAAGGAATCACCTCATCTGGGTTTGACATCTACGAGAACAGAGGTCTGCATCTTGATGTTTGATGCTGAACTCTAGCTTAAATGGCATTGACAGAAATGGGCACTTCCAGATCAAGATTCCCTGTATCTTGTTGTGGACATGGAAAACAGCTAGGTGACATTTATCCTCTACATATTATTTCTTTCTCCACCTGAACCCCAAGCTTGGTGACTTGACAGAGGTGTCAGTTTTTCCTTTGCTTTTGCATATTTCTTTTTGCCTTCAAACAGGACAATGTAGGACTGGAGTTGTCCCTCCCTGGATTCAAACACAGCATGGGTTGTTTGCTATTGAGGTACCAAAATTTCTTTTTATCAACAATACTGCAGTCTACCTTGACAGTTCTCCTTGCTCTCATCTTTACAGCACACCTAAAGTTGTAGCACTTAACAGATATGTATGGAAGTGCCACCAGGTACCATGTAATGCTGATGAGTTACATCACTGGCTCTACATGGCTGCCCTTACCACATTACTGGTCACACCAGAATCACTATATGGCTTGCTATATGAGCTCAGGCAGACTCTGGCTCCTCTGATATACTCCAAGTTGGCTTGAAGCAAGCCTGATCCTGTGCAAAGATGTGAAAGCACTAGTGTAGTTTGTCTTTAGGATTTCAGCTTAAATACAGTGTCATGTTCACATGAATTGCACAAGAACTAAAGCCTACTCATGATAAGCCACTGCAGGGAAGTGAGGCTTTTTTCCTAAGTTCATATCCTGCTTGAGTCAACTCTCAGTTTCTCTGGATATACTCAGTTATGAGGATGTAGCAAGAAGTGGCAGCATTTTGATAGTGTCAGGTTATTCAAGCCATTGCTCAGGCAATCTGTTTTGTCTTTACTGTCTTAGCTTTCTGAGAACTCTCCTCTGCAAATATTTATGGCCAGCCAGGCATCACCTTTGCACAGCTAACTGGGGTTTGTTTTTCTACCCTCATCATATATGCACATATATCCTCTGCTGACATGCTCTTTAACTCATTCCTATATACCAGCCAGGAACCTCGGGTTCTCTTCCACAGATTCTCTCATTAGTCTCCAAGTTTTAGCCTAGAAGCTAATGCCAGTAAGAAAGAGGGAGGAAATAAGAGTCAGACAGCTTAGTAACATGTGTTACTAGATATGATGGATATGGGTCTGGAACATTTCTGTGTTAGCAAAAAGAGTTGGATATGCAAGAATGTGAAAAAAAAGAAAAAAAAAAGACTGGTTTTATAGTCTTGTAGTACTCAGATTCTGAAAAACAACACAGAAACAATGTCTCCAACCAATCTCCAGCAATGAATGCAATATGGGACAGTTTTCTGCCGTGGATACTACCTACCCCTTTCCTAAAAACCTGAAGAATCCTTCCACAGAGATGCTGTGATGCTGAGTCTCAGACAATTTGTAAAGTAGAGTATTGGCCCAGAGGTAATTTTGTCAGATGTGCTTTAGACCTTTTAGATCTTTAAGACTGTGGCCTGGGTGTGGAAATGGATCCTTAGGGCAATTTTACTAGATCAGACAGAGAAACAGTATGGATTTGACAGAGCACTACCCCAGGACCGTATTCCTCCTTTTTCAAATCCCCAGTTTGCATGGAGCCGTTGGGAGGGTATCTTCCAACTTGACTGACTACGTCCTGGCTCCTGGCTAAGCTTACAGGGACCTAGCTCCAGCAGAGATGCTCCCTCATATCCCCAAGTATCTCATGATGCAACTGCAAAGAGCCACAAGTGCAAAATAAATTTTGAAACTTTGTGTCCATGACTTGAATTTGTGAAAAAGAATACCAGGTTTTGCAACATGTTAATACTAGTGTCATGTGGTTGCAAGACCTAAATAATACAATACAAGGAGTTTCTGTCATTAAGAGAGTTCAGCCAGAGAGTTCAACTATTGTCCTTTACCCGTGATTATGTCAGTTAAAACCTATGAACCATTTTGTGCAGGAATGGTATTTTCTTACAGATTCTTCCATTCATGTCAAGGACTCTTAACTGGGCAGTAGGTAATACCACAAAATAAGAAATTCATAAAAGCAACAGCCATAAATATCTGTCTTTTTAGCATAAAAATCTTGGGTTGGTTAAGCAGCACAGTGATGTTACAACAGAAGACTTAGGGAGAAGTGCAGGGCAAAGCCCTTGAAATCAGTCCAGTTTTAATTAAAATGGAAACCCATCAGGTTGTTCTGTCTTATATCTTTCTAGCTTTCCTGTTCACTGGAAGATTTGAAGTGCACAGCTCTGTGTTGTCCTTGTCAGTATTATAAGCTGTCCTTGTAAATTAAACAGTGCTATTCTCCTCAGGGATAAATCTGAATTTCTCAGTTCATTTGGGTCTGAAAGGCAGCTTACTAAGCTTATTCTGCCATTGATGTCTCTCTTCTGTTGCTCTGCACAAAACAGGGTATATATTAACGATGCTGGCCCTGATCCTGAGTGTCCTTTTTGCTGATGGTGGGACCTGGGGGGCAGACCCAGTGTACACTGAAATCACTGAACCTCTTTGATCCACTTCAAAACTCCCAAGTCTTTTTTATCTACCTGAGTGTTTGAACCAAGGAGACATAACAAGTCTGTACTCATAATTAACACAGTCCATGAGGATTTAGACAGGGAATGCAATTTATTCGCCTTTTAACTGTCCAATTTCTGACATTTTGGTAAGGAAAGTGAGAAAATTACTTTGAGATAATTGATATCAAGCAGTCTGTAGAGTGACAGAAGTCAGAAATGGATGGCACCATCCTAAAATGGAGGAGAAGGAGAGCCCGTGAAAAAAAAGACACCTGCTCCTACAGACAGATTTCAGGAATGGTATTGCATCAATAGATAAATAGATAAAAGACAAGACTCTGCATTTCAAAATTCCCTTGCAAGTCTTCAGGAGGATTGATCCAAATCCTAAAGATCAGATTCAAGGCTAAAAAACCCCTGTGTATGACAGTTAAAAACCAGCACTGATTAAAAGGAACTGAATGTAAGGAGACTGGTAAGAGAGGTAAAACAATCCAAAACCAGCACTCAGAAATATTAGAACCTGTTTCATGGCCAGATGTAGCTGTGGTGGAGTTACCTATAAGACACATTCTCTCCCATCAAAAAGTGCAAACGATGCAGGAATTCATGATCCTAATGAAGGAAAGGCTGTGTTACTCCTTCTTAGCACCACTACACTCACTCTGTTCAATGGCTGTTTTGACTTCTTCTTTTTAAATTGTTTAGTAGATGAAAAAATTGTCGGTCTTTATTGCTTTGTTATTGCTGTTGTTATTTTAAAGAATGCCAAAGGCTACTCTAAAAAAATAAATGAAGATTATGTTTATTTTCCTACTTGATCCTTGCAGCAATAAACAACTTTAGATTGCCTTAATTTCAGACAGCCAAGCTGAACAAATTCTAAATCAGTCTGATGGATAGAGGTCAGTTACTGAACCTCTCATGAGAATGAAGAAACCTTTGAGGCCTCGTGAATTGGATACGCCAAAAATTTAAGCCTTGAAAATCACTAAGTCAGCCGTGGAAATGCAGGCCTCATTGACAATGCAAATACACAGTACAAATGTGCCTGTTTTTCCTTTTGCTTTCCAATTCTAGAAGAAGCAAATCAGCTGTGCTGTCACATGCTGCTACAGCCAAACCAGTGCTGATACTTAAACTGAACTCCCACCGTTATAAACACAGGTGAGCTTCTGGGCTGGCACTCTGCAACAAATTCTTCTCTGCATCTCTCTTGGTGATCTCATCAGGTGAAAAATACTCTGCAAATTATATGATTCAGAGGACAGTGTCAAGTTCATCTTTTTACTCCAATATCTTTGCAAGGAGAAGAATTCTGAGTCCTGCTGGTGCCTGGAAAGATTAAATTTAACCTTCCATTTCCTTGATTTTGTTGGTTGAGAAGGAGAAGAATAGGGATTGATTTTAGTAAATATGAAGAGACTCTTGATGCAAGTTTGAAGAGCTGAAGAGCTGTTCTACATGCTTTATATTTTACCACCAAATGAAGCAACATGGGGTTCCACCCTCCCATAATTATATCTCGAGTATCATATGACATATGTAGAAATGACATTTTAACTATCCAAGTAGAGTTTGAAAAATGAGGAAATGGAAGATAAACTGCAAGAACAATGGAACCAGTGGGACCATGCAAGCTCATTACAGAAGCATTTACATCAACCAAATGCCAGCCTTGCAAAAGCCTTCAGGCACCTTATACAGTTCTTAATGTACACTTAGTAGATATAAATAGAAACAAGTTGTCCTTGTTTTAGTAAATAAACAAAGATATTCTTCAGAAATTCTTAAACCATGTGATTTTGTCCAATATTGAGGGGCAAGTTGACAACGTCCCAAGAGCACTTTGAAGGTTATTTCTATAGATAACCCCTTTTCCAATTATGCTTATAAAGAGCCCAGGAAATTTAGTGTCTCTGCATAAAAGTAAGAGTAGATTTCAAATACTATGCTATCATTCCAGGAAATTGTCTGAGGTGTCTTTTATTTGGCTATATCTATCTGTTCTCTTTTCATATCAGAAAATTGTAATAATAAAAAAACCTGTTCCTGTGTCCTTAAACATGTAAGAGCAATACCTCTTTGTTTTAAAGGAGAGATGATTGAATGGTTGTAACAAAGAAAACAAAAGTCTATTCAGCTCATACATGGGTATGATAGAGCTTGCTGTACTCACAGCCAGTTTAATGAACCGTGAGCACAATCAATCCTCACTTAACAATAGTGGTCTCAGATTTGAGTGTATTAACAAGAGATGTAAAGTCAACAAGTTTAAGTTTTCCTTGAAACAGTGCTTTTGGGTTCATAAATACCTGGTGAATGAAGCTTTGTGGGTGTTACTGCGGATTTCTTGGGGGATGAGACAGCTGGTCTGCTAGCATCCTGATCTTTTTGTACTTCTTTCTTCACACCTGCTTTAGAAAAAAAAAATAAAGGTAGAGAGATATCTGTTCTATAATTCTGTTTGCAATTGTGCAGATCTATGTCACTAAGGTACATATCAAAATGGGAAAATGTAAGTATTTCCTCAGTACACACCCTGGTCTTCACTCAGAATGATGTTACACAGCATTTCTGTGCTGGATGCCAACCTGCCACAACTGCAAGCATGACTCTGTATGTGTGGCTGAGTTGACATGCACAGCACTAAAGAAGGATGAAAGAAGGCTTTACAGACTATCTTGAGTTTTCAGTCACCTGCGTAGTGACGAATGTCACTAAGGCACAAATAGCTATATGGGTAGCCCATCCTATCTGTTCTGAGGTCTGTGTTCTATCTCTTTACCTTGTGTGCATCCTCATTCTGGGCTGCAGGAGAAGCTGAGTAGGACTGGGCAAAGCTGACTGAAGCTACCTGCAATCCCTGCACTATCAAATTTTTCCAAGGTTAGGATGCTGTCTTTTCTGGTGACCAGCTTTCCCAAGGAGGGTCTCATAGAGGCAAGAGAGAGGTTTGAACCAGAAGCAGGCAGGATGTGTCAAAGCTGTGCTGGATGCAACTGTCCAGACACAGGAGAGTGGGTTCCTGCCTTTGCTGCTAAGACACAATGGCAATTATTCAACTTCTTCTTCAAAAGTAGAAGGACCCTGGTAGCTGCTCTGTGGCCCTCTTATAGGAGAGGGATTTAGAAAGCACACAGCAGGCAAAAGGAAGGACAGCCTGCGGGAGCAAACTGTTATCGTTCTGCTAAGCTCATCACCCACAGGGAAATTTTAGGGGAAGCGCCATCTCTGGCATCAGACCTCAAATAAGAGCTTGTGCCGAATGTTTTTCTAAAAATGGGGATTCTTCTCATGTCTTTGAAACAACAGCTGTTAGTTGGTTAAAAGAGAAACATTCAGAAAACGTGGATTTCAAGCGAAGTTCCTGCAGGGAAAGTTCATTTTTTAATTACAATTCTTTGGGCTCAGAATTTGTCATTTCACAGAAATATGGAATTTCAGGTTTAAAGAAATCTGAGGGAGAGCACTGGTGTAATGATCAGCATAACATGCAGTACCACAGGGTATGGTGCAGCAGCAGGTTATGCAGTTTGATCTTTTCTAGTTTGGAGTGTACTAGAAGTAACTCAAAGGCTAAATTGCACATAAAAAGTCTGATGCTTCACGGTAACTCAGGAAACAAGACAAACACTTCAGTTGTTATTACAGGACAAAATGCATGTAAAACCTCAAATAATACTCCAGCTGTCATACGTGTTTTGAAATGCCAAAAGGTGTTGTGTGTGCAATCATAAAATAATAAAAAACACATAAAATACAATTACAAAAGGAGATAAAGCACTGTGTGTATTTCATGATCTTGCACACTGTTTTAATTTTCTTCTGATTCTGTTTTTTAAAAAGTATATTAATTCTGATGTGGAAGAACATTTACTTCAAACTCTAGTGCTATTGGCCACAGACTTGAAATATGGAACTCCAATTAGCTCAGTGTTAAATGCTTGTACATTAGCTTTATTCCTGCTGGATGCATAATCAGGGCTCTTAGTGCTGAGCCTTCCAGCAAAAAACTCCTGGCAGAGCAGGAACCACCACTAACTTCCAGGCCTCCTGGAACAGTTACCAAGGCTCTGTCAATCCCCTCTGGCACAGGAGTTCATTCAGCAGGTAGCTGTCTTTCTGGTAGCCAGTAATCAAAGCCACAAACTGCTAATTTTTTTGTGAATCTGCATTCCATTTAGTGTTATATATCTCCCAATGGTTCCTCTCTTTTGAAAGATATACTCATGTAAAGAAATTGCTATTTCAGGCCATAGGATAACTGTGAGCATAAATACTTGATCCTCTCTTCTACTAGTGTGCTTACAGCATTTGTTTCTGAAAAATACATACAAGTGCACAGTTATGTAAAGGTATTTACATTTCCTAATTAGCACACACAAGCCTGCTCCAAAGAAAACAGAAGAAGAAAGCGCAAAATAATTAGAAATACAAGGCAACACATTCCAGAAATCACTTAGAAAATCAGCAGGCAAACAAAGCCATTTTTCCATTCCCCCAGCACTGTTGAATGCCAGCCGAAGAACCAAAGCAAAGTACACCTAATAAGAGACATCTTCTCAAGAACTGCTGCAGAATCAGCACTTGTATTTGCCTGTACCTTTCTGAGTCTTCAAAAGCCAGAACAGCGGGATAGGCTTCAATTTGCTTTCACACTTCAAACTGAAAACATGCTAAGTAATTGCACATTGAGTATTTCTTTCAAAACAAATCCTAACATTCTGTAGACATCATCAACAATTCAATGGGACTGACTGCATTCAGATGGATTCCAGCTGTTCTCAGGAGTATTTTATAAGTTAACTAATGCAGTCTGCAAGTTTAAAAAAAACCAAACCAAACCAAACAAGGAAGGGTTTTCAGTCACTGATAGACAGAGAGCCACTTTGAGCTTTCTTCTTCCTTTCCCCCTGATACCCACAACTAGTCATGTCCATGGTAAGTAATGACATATCTCTGCATGTATTGTTTGAGACAAAATGAGCAAAGCTGGAAACATAATGGATTCTGTAGAATAAGAGCAGTCTGATTCTCTCTAGAGATTCTCTCCTCCCTGTGATCTATGAGACACTGAATAAATAAGTGGAAGAAAGACTATGTATTTGTTGAAGTAGAAGCTGCTAATGCTTGTGCTTTCCCTTTGTGTTTGTTTTATATTTAAAGTCAATCTGATGAGAAAAAAGAACAATTACTATTTAATTGTCTCATATGAAAGTGATTGTTTTCTTTCTGTACTAAAAAGAAAAATCTCTTTATCTGGTATTTAAACAAAAATGAAGGAAACCATCTCCCTCCTCCCCCCAGATGAATCATTATTGGAAATGAATTAAAAAATCTCAGGGTAATTCAGAACCTCCGACCTTAATTGAAGAGTTAAAACAACTACTTTGTCTCTTTCTGTCATTTTACATGGATCCTACGGCATATTGTTTTCTCTTCCTCACACAGTTGTGCTATGGCATGTTTTAGAGTGGTTCCTAGGACAGAGGTTGGAAAACTTGCAGCTGAACATCTCACTTTCACCTGCAGCACAGTGCTGCATAGATGTGCATTCAGTACAGGAACGATAGGAATGTAACCCACTGCATACTCCTTATTTCAGCTTTTAAGGGAAAGTGCTTTCGAGAGGGAACAAAGCAGCAGAAGATTCATCCCCCTTCATCCCTGCAAGAGCACTGGTGCTCACTTCTCCCCATTCAGCTGACCTCAGGTGATCCCACTCCCTCCTACTAAGGATGTTCTGTCTGTATTTCGCAGAAGCTGATTAAAAGAAGGGCATTTTACACTATGAGCTTGCTGATGAGAGCTGTGATAAGACTGGCCTCCTATTTTTCATCTTGACTGATTGCATTTAACAGCCTGCCTTGTTACATATGATTTACTGGTACTTGTAAAAGCACAGGAATTGACTGGGTGAGTTTTTTGAACAATGCTTTTGATTGTCTTTAATTTAAGGGGCCAAGTAGAAACACACTGTTCAAATTAATTACTTACTGTCATTGCACTCAAATTAGGATGCTTCTTATAGGAGATAACAGTCACTTGTCTGAGATAAATATTAAATAAAAACCAGGTTGAAATAGGTATGTCATAACACAGATCCCCCCAAACCCACAACAAGGCATAGAAAATATAAAAATCCTTCAACCCTTTTAATTTCATAGTCAGTTGGGTGACAGGTCCAGTCTGGTGGACAGAATTGAGACTTGGAACAAGCAGCAACATGGTGTTCAGAAATTTGGATCAGGATTGCAGATATGAACAAGTGAGCCCAGAGCTGCATCAGTATTCTGAAGGTGAACCAAAGTTTCAAAAGACAGCAGGTTAGAGATTTGAAGCTGGATTTTCTGTGTATTTCTATGTTCTGAGAGAAGAATGTGGTGGAACAAGACCAGACCAAGAAGGGATGAGATTACAGGGCAAGCCGTCTTACATGAAGGGCATAAAAACTATGCAGAGATGGTCAGATGTCAGCTACTTCTCAATTTCTTACACGTAATGATTGACCCATATTTTCTTTTCCTGAATTGCATGCAGGTCTTCTTATCTTTGTGGGAGCCACGTACTCAGCTTCTCAGTGCAGACCCACCCTTTAGCTCACCATTTCTGGTCTTGGGTTACTTCTTCTGAATGCACCACTGAGGAGTCTCTGACTTTCTTCTCTCTGTATCTTCCTAGTAAATAACTGAAGGCTGCAATTAGATCTTTGCCTCCTCCTCCTAAGCCCAGCGCCCCCAGCCTCTCCTCCTAACCTGTCCTGTCACTTGCCTCAATCCCCTGAATATCTTGGTTATCCTCTGCTGGTCTCGTTCTAGAATGGCATACAGTTCTGGTTCTGCAGTTCCCAAAGCTGGACACAGTTCTGAGTGACAAGACAAGTCTTGAATAAAGGGGTAGGACCAATGGTGCTGCAAGTCACACTCTTGTTAATATAGCCTGGAGTGCAGCTTATTGCTGTAAGAGCACATTCTAGGGTCAGGTTCAGCTTGCTGTTTAGCAGATCCACAAACAGGGCCTGCAGAGCCTCTTCCCAGAAAGCTGGCCCCAGCCTCTCCTGTTGCATGGAGTTATTCCCCCAAGGGGCAATACTTTGCACTTGTCTTTTTGAACTCCATGAAGCTCCTGCAGGCCCATTTCTACAGCCTGGTGAAGTCCTTCTGAACTGCAGCCCTGCCCTCCAGCATATTAACCAATCACCCCTGATTTGTTGTCATCTGCAAGCTTGTCTTCTTTCCCACTTTTCATTTTTTTGATGGAGATGGCAAGCAGGATTTGCCCAGCATCAATCCCTAACGGATGCCAGTCTGGCCTCTGGACTTAATACCTCTGATCATGACACACTGATCCTGATGGTCTAGTCAGTTTTCCACCCACCTAATTGTCCATCTGAGGTTTGCAGGAAGCTAAGACATCCTATGACTTTTTCCCAGAAAATCATCTGGGTATGAGATAGGAACTGTAGGAAGTAGTTTCAGGCCAAATTCATGCTGTTCAGTGGCTACCAAAACAATTTTATCTAGAGAATACATGACTCCCAGGCATGATACAGGCTCAGCCTCAGAAGCAGAGCCTGAAATGAATGAAGTCAAGGTCAGGACATAACCTAGGTCTAAGGCAGTTTAATTTTAATCAACAGATCACAGAGCTGGGTGAATGAACCACCCTGCTTCTGGGTTTAAGCAGGTATGCCTGCATGGTGCTGCACTTTTTGACTCTCCAGACCTGTCAGCACCAGCTCAGGAATCACTGCCTGTCTGAATACCCTTTCCACTGCACAGCACAGACATGCTCCTCTTGGATTACTAACTGCTGTGTTGTGCTGTGCTGAGGTAAGTACAAGTAATTCTTACACATCCTAAAGGGCTCACCCCATACGCCACTAACTGCACCATGTCAAACTGAAGGGTTTTGCCCAAATTATGACAGAATCAGATCCTAGTGTGATGTAGGATCTGAGTTGACCCATGCTGAAGATTAATCTAGGTGGTTTGTAAGAGAAACCCACTGTGAGGGTAGGCAGTTATTAATCTGCTGCCTCTGAACACTGCTTTCTGTAGACATTCCCCCACTTTGAGGGAAATTTAAAACAGAAAATTCATATATATGTGCTTCAAATATTATATATTTTTATCAACATCTATGGAAAGAGGAAGCTTATATGGCTTTTCAGATCTGGATTTTAGTTGCAAAGATCCTGATGAGGAGTTGCTTTCACCTGTCACTAAACAAAATATGAAGCAATAATAGAAAGGGTAAGTATTAGTTAGGTTATCACTGTAGTTCTCAAAGTAGGTAATATATTTAAGTGAAATTAAAAGACCACTCTTTTCTAGTCAAGTACATGCTTTTTTCTCCCAGTTTCTATACATTGACAGCCATATAAATATAAAAAGGGCTGTGCAACACACTGAAACCTAATTAAGTGCACTCTTTTCATAGACTAGTGGAAAGGCCATCAGTTCATGCCTGCAAAACAATTTGCCTGACAACAATCTGCTGCTGCTGCTATTCTCCCATGTCAGAATTCTTTTTTCATCATCTGAAGCACAGCAGCAGCAGCTATAGGAGTCCATTTTCATTAATTAAATCTTTTTATTCCCTGTAGTCCAATTTATTTCACAAGCACTTTTAGTGAAATATCAGGAGTATAATCTCTCTTGAGCAGTCGCCTCAATTTTTTTTGGTGAAAGTTTAGAGTTCAGGTGGTCTTCTCAGGTAGCTAACACATGAAAGCTTTCATGTGATTTTTGTTGGTTATTTTGGACTCACTAATATAGATAGATATTTACCTTTGTAAATTAATTTACTATTCACATACAGATAAAATGATATTGTACTTTTTCGGAAATGTTATTTAAATTTAAATTACTGCCATCCTCTTTGTGAAATGCTTTCTTTCATTTTTACTTTCATAAAATATGCTGTATCCAATATATATAGTGCCTGTACTCTTCAGCTATAACTGTGGAGTGCTCTAAGAGCTTTAGTTTAGTAACTGCACTATCTTGCACAGCAGGTTGGACAGATGCAGCATGTGTTTATAAACACACATGCAACATCAAGCCCTAGAGATAAAAGTAGCAGGTGACTTCTAGGAGCATTTTACATAGAATAGCTATCACATCATTCCCCAAATACACAGAACATGTGGAAGGAACTATTGTAGTTTATCTACTTTTCAGAGGCTTTACTATTATATGGCTGACTTCAGTAGGGACTGCCTAGGCTTTGGATGTTTTTTTATTAAAAAACAGTTGATGTTAATAATAAGGAACACAACAAAACATGGTAAGGATAAATTTGTGTCCAGCTAAGTCTTTCTGAGATGTACTGCTGACACTCTGAGTCTTCCCTTAAATACCCCTTAATTCAGCATGTACCAGGAAGGTTAAGCCCTACACCCCTCTTCAAAACTCGCATCTGGATCTCTTGTAACTGCATTTCTTTTGAGAACAAAGACTACCTTCAACACAAGGACAGCCAAAATGGTCACTGGATGTAAAATAATCTATTGTGTCATTAATTCATTCAAGAACATCTTAAGTAATTTATCTTTCCTATTACTCTGTCTTCCTATGCCATGGTTGCTCCTCTGTCCCTCAGACTGTCCATGCATGCAGTTGCTGTTATGATATAGTTTGGAAGAATATAAGAAATTTATTTATTCCACTGTTTTTGAGACATTTTATCTTTCAGTTTGGAGCACTGGTGAAGGTTTCTTCATTGTTGCAGTAATGAGGCTGGTTGCTTCCATCATCTTTACGACATGGCAGTGTTGGTGATTCAAGGTGTGGGGGGTCTTAATTAATTTTTACTGTATCTTCAAACATCTTTGAAACACTGATTTTGTTTCTCTGCTCCCTTACCATTATCAATCTCCTGCCCTGTGACGTCCAGCAATAATGCCAGACTTGCCAGGTATAGACTGATCTGCGCTTGTCGTTGTTTCCACCTTGTCAGGGCACTACAAACAGATCTTTTACAGTGTTTACCTTTACCTTCTCTGTCTGCTGCAGGGCATTCTTTTGAAGACTGGCCCTTTCAGCACACATATGCACGTTCTCTGCCATATTTAAATTACGGTATCTGACATAATTGTAAAGGGCCATTGTTTGCCTGGGATCAGAAAACTCAAAGCAATATGAAACTTCACTGCCCTTTCTGTACTTGCTTCATTTCATCTGTAGTGTCTTCCTTACAATTTAATGAAGAGTTCAATCTTAAAAAGATGGCTTTGTGCTTCGTCATTTAGAAGATGTGCAAAACTGTCAAAAGAATACTTAAACAGAAGATTTTATATTCTATAGGGCTCTCTATCACATTGGGATCTACACTCAGTGTTCATATACTATTGTAATACAGGCAGGGTTAGACTTGCTAAAAAACCCTTGTCTTTGTCATTGCTTTGTTTTATTTTAACCTTCGTTCCCTTTAGATATTTAGCATTGTAAGGAACCATTACACTGTTTTAATAAAAAAGAAATAAAAAACCATGACATGCCCCATATAAATCTGCTGTTCCCTCGGCTAGGTATGTTTAATAAAAAATTAAACCAATGCGTTGCACTAATATAGTTTCTTTTGCTTCTGTCTGTCATGTTTAATAATAACTTTCTAAACTTGCCAGCGTTCCTTTTTCAGGAACTGTGTCTGATTGTTTGCATAACACAGACAGGTAACCCTACTTTCATGTTTAGTTTCATTCCAGAATAAAACAGGCAAGTTTATGACATGGCAATTTCTGAGTTATCTCTCTGCCCTTTTCTTGACCCCCAAACCTTCTATAGTATTTATCTCTCCCTGTACAGTTGAGAAGGGGGAGTGATAGAGCAGGTGTCCAGCCAAGGTCAAACCATGACAACAGGTTAATTTAACTTTAAACTGGGTGACCAGTCTTGGTCTCATATTTTGTACTATTTCCCAGCTCCATTTACAGTGTGTTATTAAACCCAATGGAACTTACATTGACATGAAAGACTATTGAATAAGAACCAGGCTGGACAGGGCTGGTGACTTACACAAAATTATTTATTTTAGAATCTAAACTGTTAGATCTAATATGAACTTGATGGAACTGGTCATATGAAACATAACTGGACCTAGCAGAAGGAAGGTTTAGGTAAGGAAACAACTTAGGAACAAGACTTTGGGGGGGTTTGCTTTATTTGCTTGCCTCCCTCTGCCTTTCTGAGTGAAAACACACTGATTGCTTAAGCCTAGAGGCCAGTATTCTCACCCTTGCCAGCATACCTAGCAATGACCTATCTGCTCAATGGTTTCTAAAGCAATGCAATGTTTTCAAAAAGCTGTTTGGTAAGAACCAATAATACATACACTAAAGCTGTGGCATGTGTAGTTAGGGACAGTAAATGTCTTCAACTTCAGACATAGCTCACAAAATGAGATTATAGCTGTGTTGTTGACTGTATTTCAGAGACCACAGTAAATAGAGTTCAAATCAGCACACTGGCAATGTGCCCAAGGACAGTATGAAAATTAATTGAGCCAGCAGTAAAATATCATCATAATAGAGTTTCTGCATTTCTTTGCCTAATACAGGTGGCTTTTTAAGTCTGGAGCACTTACCAGCAGGTGCTGTGGCAGTTTTTGGTGCTGGAAGTAAGCTCCTGCGTGGCGTTGCTGTGCTGCTCGATACCTGCGTCGTGCTCTTGCTGCTCCCCTTGGGAACATCTTTAGAAGGTGCAGATGCCTTAGGGGTGCTTTGCTCTTCATTTCCAAAGCTGGAACCTGCAGGGGAGCAAAACTGCACTAATTATAAGTGCATAAAAAATGTATGTGAACTGTGGCATACAAACTGAACTTCTATCAGCAATTATAATCTACAATGACATGTTCTCACTGCAACATGGGCCAAGTTACACAGACTTTCTCCAATATTAACATTTAGGTATAAATAAAGTTCCCAACAACTTATTTAAATGCTAAGTCTTGGCAACTGCTGGAGTCTGACACCACCAGAAACCTAAGAACCTGCTTTTGATCTACTTCCACAGAGGTATGTGGCTACAAGGCTTATGAGAAATCAAGGGATTTCTAAATATCTGCATGGAAGAGCTGCTTATGGCTCTGGAGCTGCCACAGGAGCCAACCTACACATTCACCCTAACATTTGGAAGTTGATGGTTGTCAGAAAAAAGGAGAATAACAGAGCTCAGTGGTGCAAAGCTCCAAATTCTCTACTTAGGTAGGGTTTCCCACAAAGAGTCACTCAGATCAAATTCAGATGTTTGAATAGTAAGATGAAAAACAAACAAAAAAATTTCTTCCTTCACTGTCACATCCATTTCAATCATATTCTCATAACGAATCTTAGGTTGCCAAGGTTTCCACCATATATTAACCTCTCTCAAAACTTTTAATGGATTTACTTCCCTTCAGCATCTGCCATCTAGGAAATAAGACACCCTAGGCTCCTTGTAGACATAAGGAAAACAATCTTTTCTTAACATTTGGGAAAGGCAAAGTTGGAGTGTCTTCTTTACCTGTCTGTCTAAAAGGTCTGAGAAGAGCAAAAGATTATAGCAGATTACAGACTTGAACATTTGCAGAAGAATAAATGTTTTGTTTGAAAAAACGAGTGGACATAGTGTCAAAAAATAAAAAGGATTTTAGAAGAAGGCTTTAATTCTTATTTCAAGTGTTTTACAAAGATACAATACAATATTGTTTAGGTACTGCCTGCTGGAAAATGAAAGAATTAGTTTAATTATTGGCATGTTCAATTCTCCAGTATTTTTAAGACATAGGCTTCTTGAATGTCTGCAAATAAAGAAGAGGTTTCATTTTTGCCTTTCTTACTGAAAATCTACTACTACAAAAATGCATGTAGGAAAAGAAAATCCTCCTTTCTGATACAGAAAGAATATACCTTTTGGCTCTGACAAAACAACTTTGTTTTGTCTTTAAGACTTTAAGGCTCTTGCCTATAAGCCTTAATTTAAAATGTGTATCTGCAGTATAAATGGAGTTCTACAAATATATTTGACCTTTGTCAAGCTACATTAAAAATTCAAACACAACAGTGTAGTGTACTCTATGCAGGAACAAAAAGACCTGAAGCATTTGTCACCTTTACACTGCTGTGCACATAACAACCCCTCAGCACATCAGATCGTTGTTTTGTATCCAAACTACATGGATTTTTCACACGTATAACAAACTCTTAAGTTTATGTGCTGAGTTATCTGCTGACAAAACACTGGTGACTTCAGTAAAGTCACATCAGCAGAAAATCTGGCCCAGCCTAACCCAGTCTCCTCTGCAGCTGTGCACGAGGACATCTCTTCTGCTGGTGCTGGGGGACACTGCAGCCTGTGTGATCACTTCAGGCTGCTTGCATCACACTCCTGAAGTTATTCCTGAAGTGGTTTCATACATGTGCTCACCCAGCCAGTTTGGGCAGCACCACTTGTAAAAATTTTTTTTCTTTCTTCAGCTATTTGTTTAAAAGTTTCAATTGTAGAAGCACTAAGCTTGAAGAGGAAATTATTATTTGCAGAGAAACATCATTCAAGTGCTCTTTAATGGAAACCCTTTATTCTCAATTGTGAAATGTATTTTATGAAAGAACTTTAACCTCACAAATCTCACTGAACAGAAGCAATTCCTGCATGGAAGAACAATGCCCAGGGGAGTTAACATAACCTCTTATTAAAAAAAAAGAAAAAAGAAAATTAAAAAGCTTTTCTAGGTATTGAAACTGAATTGCTGTCAGCTACAAACACTTCTTCTGTCTAAAACCCAGCATAAGAGGTCTGCTAATTACATAAATGAGTGGGTGAGAAAGGTGAGAAACATTGTCTCATCACATCCTTGGACCAGAAATGCCAGTGCTTGGAGGGAGCAAGCCATTCACCTTGTGCTGTGGCTGGACAAACACCCCCGGGGGAAGAAAGGACAGAAAAAAAGTGATAGAGCTTTTGTTCTTTTATGAAGAAAAGGACTCATGGAGACAAGCTGTACTGCTGTACTGGGTGTCTTGAAGCCATGCTGTCCTGTATCAGGCACGGATGCTTCCAGCAATGGACCCACCACAGGGCAGAGCCTGGCCTGGCACCCAAGAAGGAGGCACTGCTCGGACAATGTGTTTAAGAAAGGGCAAAACACCACCCGATAGTGAGGAGTGAGGGAAAAAGTGCAGGAAATAGCTCTGTCTAGGGGCAGAGAGGGAGCAGGCGTTCCCTACACCCCCTGGAGAAAACCACAAGGAAGCAGGTATCTCCCTGCAGCTTTGTGGAGAGGATCAAGGCGGAGAAGATATCCACACTGCAGTCCACGGAGGACCCCCCACTTGCACAGGTGGACACTGAACAAAGGAAGCTGCAGTCTGTGCAGAGTCCTCACAGGAGCAAATTCCTGGCAGAATCTGTGGCCAATGTTGATGAGAACCACAGCAGAGCAGGTTTGTCCTGCAGAACTGCAGCCCTGGGTGAAGACCCATGCAGGAGCAGGGAGAAGTGTGAGATGGATGAAATGGCAAATGAACTTTTGTGGACTGACTGCAATCCCTCTTCTCCTCCCACTGCACTGCTTGATGGGGATGTGAGATGGAGGAAGTAGAGGAGTTGGGAAGGGAGAATTGAAGTTGAGACTGGGAAAAAAGGGGTGGAGGGAACCTATTTTATGAGGTTTTTTTGGTCTTTGTTTCTCACAATTCAACTCTATTTTGACTGGAAATATATTAAATGATTTTTTCCAAATCAAGTCCAGTTTGCCTGTGACAGCAATTGTTAAGGCATCTCCATGCCTTTATCTCTACCCATGAGTATGTTTACCTTGTTTTCTTTCCTGTGTCCTGTAGAAGAGGTGAGATAGTAAGACAGCAGCACGATGTCACCATAATAGCAATATCATTATACCCAGGATTTACTGAGATAAGGTCAATGTTTAACATAAGAGACAGTATCTTCCACTTTGCTCTTCACTCAAATATGGAGTTTGGAAAGAGACAGTGGGATAAAACAACTTGTGTGCATAATATGCCACAAAAATAAATGGTTGCCGCTTCCATGGATATCACTAGGACAGCTTCTAGTTCCCTAGAGCAGGGAAGGCGAGTTCCACCTTGCTACACATGGTGCTGGATTCCATATTTCTTTTCAAACAGCATTCAAAGAATAAATTAAATTAAGGATCTAGGAGAATGCATACTTCTCATGATCTATGTGAAAATTAAAGTTTTTCATTTACTTCAAGGAGTCAACTTGTAGGAAAATCAGAATGATTATTCATCAGATGATATTTGTCAGTCCATCATGAGATAATGCCTTCCACTATTATCCACAGCAAGTGAGTCAGTAGTATTTGCCCTCCCATAATATCAGCTCTTATTTTTCAGTAAAAGCCTGTAGAGAAACACCAGATGTGCAGTGGGTGAACAGTTCCCAGGTGATCACTCTCTTGTATTGTACCTCTTCCCTCCTACTCCTCTACTCCGGCATTCTCTCTAAACCAGGGGGGACTCCTTGCTTGCCTTTGAAGCACCTAGCAAGTCATTTGGGGTCTCCTACATAAAAGGTGCTGTATTTTTGCAGACTCTGTGCTCTATGAGGAGCAGCACTACTGATTTTGCAGTAGAGTGTTTAACAGACTATTAAAAATCTTCTGGAGCTAAAGGCGTTCAACCTCACTTTTATCATCTCCTCACTATGAGCCCCAAGGAATCTTACTCTTCTGCTTGTGAAAAAAAATACAGAAAAGAAAAATAGTTGTTTGAAGAGTTGCAGTTACTTTGCAGAGTCCCTCAATCCCTACACTCTTATGCCAGTAGACATGCAGAATTCAGGGCTGGGAATGTATTACAGGGTGCGAGTTTAAAGAAAATCATAACAAAAATCCCACTGGCTCCCAGATGTCTTTGAACCACCCTCTCTCAATATCTGCCACCATTCTCTTCACCATCTCACCCTGTCCTGCAACAGCTCACTTCAAGGACTGCTCACCGACAGAAAAGAGTCTCTTGTACGCATCACCAGGAGTTTGTGTCTCTTGTATGTGTTCCTTTTCTGATATTATTTACAAATATTTATACAAAAGGATGGAAATGCCATATGATATCATATATGAAAGTAAAACCAGTGGGAATATGGGTGGGGCAAATTCTGCATTTGATGAGAAATTAATTAGGCCACATTGTGTGGCAGGCCTTGATCGAGAGGAAACAGCAAAAGGAACAGCTGTGTTCTGGAGCCCCACAGCTACAGATTTCCCGATCTGCGATCAAGGGTAATAAAGTCTCCTTTTGCTGGAGAACTTGCATCCTTTCTAAAAAAGTAGCTTGTCTGACAATGCTTACAGGTTTCTGTTTTGCTGACAAACAAGCCACAGAAGAGCATGACAGCATGAGTGCAGCTGCTTCTGCAGCTCCCCGTCTCATGGGCTGGTATGTGAAGCCTATCGACATGGAGTGAGTTTCCAGCTCTGTGCAGCAGGTCAAGCATTCACTGTACTGGCAGTAGGTTTGGAGCTGTTAGCTCCCACCACAGCTGTAATCACACCCAAGGCACTGGGGAACATGCTGGCATCGTGTATGCTCACTGAAGGACAAACCAAGGGTTTACCAAGGGTTATAGGAGGGTCTTTTCTTTTAAAAGATCCTTGGATACTACTTGATGCCAAGTTAGTGACAATGAAGGCATATCTAGTTGTTGCATCAGTGATCCCACTTGGCATTTGTAAAGCACTTTCCAGTCTCAGAACTCAAGAAGCTTTACAAAAGAAATTGAGCCACTTTCCAAACTAGAGCAGCAAGGAAACAGCAGAGACAGAGAAGTGAGCAGAAACACCTGATAATGAATGAGGACTTTTTTTCACCTGCAGAACACTGGGATGTATTATTCCTCTAGGTTTTACTAGGTTGCACTTTTGTGGCCCAGTTTTCTGGCACAAGTACAAGGACAAAGAGAAATCTAAAATCACTGCCATGGGAAACGATCTGATAAGGAAAATACCCAAAGTGCTGTGAATAATTAGGAGATGTTTAAAAACAAATCCATCAAGACACTTTTCACTAAGTTGGAACACTTACCCATCCTTCAGTTAATGTCCGTTCTTAGTTTCTGATGGTTATTTGTGAAGTGGTAATTTTTATAGAATAATTACAAGATATGCAACCTGTCAGCTGAGATTTTTATTTCATTATTTTAAGAGTCACTGTTTTCAATGTAACACTTCGCAGTGCAATTTTCAAGAGACACGAATGAACATACAGCTCTGTACCTCAAGCTGAAACAAAGTTATTGACCAAGTGGTACAGTGTGATTATTAGTCCTGAGGGCTTATCATGTTATTAAGAAGCTATGATAGTACATAAGAATACTATTGGGCTAATCAGTTTTTTGTCTTTGCAGAGAGCCAGTGTCTGGTATTTCCGGATACAACAGACCAAACATGCAGAGATCAGGGGCCAGCTGATAACAGATTTCTTTTCCATCCAGAACAAGAAGAGGCTTAAGGGATGTCCACACAATATTTACGCCTAAGTTACTTAGCTTGAAGTATTTTTTCCCAGAGCAGTTTTTTGGCTCAGACCAAAAAAGGTGTTTATGCAATAAACCCCTGTAACATATTTATTCGAGAGGAGCTTTGTGCCTGATCACGTGCCTTTATAAAAAATGATTTTTCAGAAATCTGAACATACAAAAATTAAACCTGAATTTTGAATTTTCAGTTTAATAATTTCCACCAAAATAAGGAGCCAAATCTGCAGTGCCTGTCAGCACAGGAGCCAACTCCAAGGGTTTTAGATAGCTTTGGATCTCTGTACTGCCAATGGCCACCTCTCAGACAGCCCCTTCATTGCGAGGGAGGGAGTTTGGTGCTGTCGATGATTAATGACAGCCGTGTGATCATTAATGTTTTTTGTACACTACCACTTACATCTGTAAGAGATTGCTGCATGTCCATCCTTCTTCCCATGCTCCATTCCTAAATCCAAGTACCTTTCTCCTATGACACCCGCTGTCCCCCCCGATCTGGCCATGCAGAAAGCTGTTGGGCACTAGAAGAGTGAGAACTCTGCAAAACCCACCATTACCAGAAGAGCTGCAAAAGCACCTCTGTGCAGATGCACTGGCAGCCTCCTCCTTCAACTCCAGCTGCCTGTGACAGCTTCTGCAATCAAAGCCTGTGTCCTGCACTTGCTGCTGATCAAGGCAAGCAAAAGACTGAGGTGGTGTCTCTGGAAGGGCAGAGGGAAGCATCACCTCTTCAGGCTGAGCGTTCCTAACTAAAGGGCAACACTGGCAACCCTACTCACAGCAGAATTCCCATGCAGACACCTTTATTTGAGGCTTGGTCCATCAGGCTGTACCTGTGCTGCTAAATAAAAGCTGGCCAAGTGCTGTAGACTGTCTCATTCTGTCACCACCTGGGTTAATCATAAAAGCTTTCCTTTAGAGTGTTAGAGCAGCCCAAACCACAGCCACAGAGTGATGAACAGGGTGAGGGACAAGGTGACTGGCCTTAGCCTGGCTTCCAGGCTCTCCCTTGCCCACCACACTTGGACTTCCAGCCAAGCATCCACTGAGCTGGGCCATGTATGCTCCCAGTCACTGGCAAAGGAGGTCATTCAGCCTAGCCTCACCTAGAAAAGAGTGGATTTAAGAAAAGTGGAGATGTTTTGTCTCTGCCAAGTGGAACTGAAGCTCCTCTTTTACAAGTTTTACTGTTTTTGATGACAGTGACTTTTTGAAATCTAGATTAATTTTTGTGTCACAGACCCATCTTCAGTGTCCTTCATACATAATGGATAGTAGAAATACAGCCTGCTGATACTCCTCCTTGTGTCAATACTAACTAATTCATTTCACATCACCAATTAAAATAAACATTTTTGAATCCAGCTAAATGCATTTCTTACCAAAGTGTAGTCTTCAATGCAAGAAGAGTTTGACTTAGGATGAATGTTTTAGGCAAAACACTACTCTCTATACTAAACAAAAGGCACATGCAGTAAAACTGGACCAGATTTACTTTAGGTATTTGTCTGGCACCATCATGCACTATCTTACAGAGGAGCTGGATGACTACATGTCCAAGGGCCACTTCTTCCCCTTGTTACCCAGCAGGGTAGTCCTCCACACCACAACATTTCCCAGACACCACAGAGTCCTCAAAGTAACACCAAGCACTGATGGCATTTTTTGCCAAAGACACATACATAATCCAATGCCCTCAGCTGCCAGAATAACCCCTGGGATCACCAGAGGTTAGGCAAAAGTTAAAATAACAAGAAAGAAGATACATATAACATTCCTTTTCTACTACCACTAAAGCATTATTGGCATGCATCAACCTACTTAAGGGGGAATTTTCCTGGATAGGTAGATTTTGATATTCCTGAGTAGTCCTTCAATCCCAGCAGCCACACTTCTAGAAGCCCCAGCTTTGTAACGTGACTTGTGCTCATGACCATCTGCTCTAATGGCACCAAGTCTGCTTCTAAACTGGCATATCAGTTTTAATAGGGCATAGACACCCATGAAAGATAGGATTAGAAGTGACATCTGCTCTGCAAGAGGTTTCTCCTGATGGAAAGAAGTGCCAAATTATAGCCACGTGCCTTATTATAAGGAATGACATCTGTTGACATTTACAGCATTTTATCATCAATAAATGCCTTTTCCCTGGAATTGCTGCTTTTAATTTGCTTGAACACTGGCTTGGAGTGCCATATTTTGACACTTAAAGGTACACATAATTCTTGGTTAAAGTGTTAATGACATTCCAGTGATGATAATCAATTTCCACCAGCTTTAGCCATCCATACTGGTTGCCACAGCTCACCAGACTAGGAGAGGTTAAGTAATGCCCTAACAATTATCAGTGCTTAAGGTCTGGTAGTATTCAGTCCTGCTCCTTCACTGCCAAACCACAACAACACGTGTGCTACAGTTTACATGGAATTACACTAGATCAAAGAGCTAGTAAATGTGTCTGACTCCTTCCTTGGCATAATGATGACTTCAGAGCAGTCATGCATTAAGGAGGGGAGATGTCATACTGAAACCTCAAGGATAGGAGAGCCTTAGAGAGTCCTCAGTTAGTCATTAATTAATTGCACTTTATGAACTCAGGCACAGATCCTCAAAGCTGCTAAGAAACTTAACTCCTGTTTCATCTCACATTCAAATTTAACTCAAATTACTTAATCATCACCTCAGCCCTGAAGGAGTTTCAAACCCATAAATGTCTCCATTTTGGAGTATGAGGGATGCATGCAGCTCAGCAGAACCTCCCATGAATGCTGAACAGTGCTTTGGCTGGAGGACAAAGGTGGTGACAGGCACCAAAGCTGTGCTTTGAAGACAAACAGTCTTCTCAGCTGTTCAGAGCAACCATTTGCTGTGCTCAGATCATGTTCATCCTCTTAGACAACATGCTGTTCAAGAAAAAACGCACATGAGAACATGCTTTTTCCAGTTAATTTTCACAAACTCCTGTGTAAGTAATGCACAACATATACAGTGGGCTGACTCCTGTCTAGGTATGTGTTCTGTGGCTATTTCAGATGTCATATAGAAAAGAAAATCTATAGCAAAATAAAAATCTGACAAAATCTTTCGTGTAGTCCAGAGTTTCAACAGTCAGGAAACATCTTTCAGTGGAAAGCTTTATGTTTTCCCCTTGCACTGGCTGCACTGTATTTTAAGGTTCCCCAAGTAAGCTTGACTTACAGAATTCTGCTGATTCTGTGTTTTCTTCACAAAACATCTTAACCTGTTTGATCAGACTAAGTTTTTTTAACAAATACTGTCAGTTATGAGGAGCCTGGCTGTAAAACTGCAATTCAAAAACACCTGGAGAGAAAAGCACACAAGCAAAACAGGCTTCTGTTATAAAAGGCATTATCCATGGAGAGTAAGCATGAATTTTCAGTTACGTGACCTGTTAACAATTTTCCTTATCTCATGTTTGCTAGAAACAGTGCCTTTAGTAGATTATTTGGGGCAAAATTCAATTATTTTTCAATAAGCTAATTTTACAATTAGCAACACTAAATGCTATGACCTAGTGATCCAGCTAAATAAGTTTTGCAAAAAATGTTTTAGCTATGATTATATTTCTAAGAACTGAAGTAATCTATACTGGTTGACCTATAATATTTTGCAGGGAACAGATGTTTAATTGCATTTATTTCACAAAATGAAAGCTCTTAAAAGTATATAAAATTAAAAATCTGTTGAAACTTACTAAGGTTAAATAGAGGAGATATGTTTCTTTAAAAATGGCAGTGCCCTTATAGAACAAATTATTTAACCTTTGTACTTGATAAAGTATTAAAATTTCTGTTCATTTGATCCTTTTGCAGTTTTGTTTTCCACATATGTACTTGAATTTATATGACTGGCAGTAGCAGTATTCAACTCAGCAGCTTCTCTTCATTACAGTAAATGTTACTGATAAGTAATAAAATGTAAGACCATTTAATTGGAGCATGCAGAAGTGATTTCCACATGGTTATAATGACAGAGCCAGAGCAGAACAGTGAAGCTGCACATAGAACCAGCACCTAGGGAGTGCAGCTACCAGGAGCACCATGAGCAGGACATGAAAACACCTCTCAGGTGGCTGGCATCAGACAATCAATGAGCAAGATTCACAGAGAGAAATTGCACCAGCACCACATGCTAAAAGCTGCCAGAAGGATGCAGTGAGTGGTGGCAGTAGGTGACTCTCTGCTGAGAGGTACTGAGGCACCCATCTGCTGGCCTGATAGATAGTGAAGGGAAGTTTGCTGCTTGCCAGGAGCCAAGATCTGGCATGCCAGGGAGATCGCCACTATTGGGAAAAAGCAGACTACTATCCCCTACTTCTTTTCCATGTGGGCACCAAAGACACAGTTAAGCAAGACCTGGACATGATTGCACAGGACTTCAGAGCCCTGGAGGCCCAAGTGAAAGGGACAAGGGGGGCCAAGTGATCTCCTCTGTGCTGCCAGCAGAGGATAGGGATGAAGGCAGAAGCTCAGGCAATGTGTAGATCAATACCTGGCTCTGTGGCTGGTATTGACACCAGGCGTTTGGTTTCTATGATCAAGGGATGCTCTTAGACAAATACAGGCTATTCAGGAGAGATGGGATTCACCTGCCTAAAAGAGGCAGGAGGAATTTGATAGCAGATTGGCTTACTTAGTGAATCATGCTTTAAATCTGGCGAGTAGGGTCCACAGTTGCATCATCTGCATATCCATAAGGGACAGGGTGGATGAATGCACCTACCAAAGTAGTGAGGAATGCTCCCCAACCCTTTTCAAAGGCAAGCCTACACATAGTCTGTGCAACAAACAGAAGGAACTGGAACTCAGTGACCAGTCTGAGAATTATGATGCCATAGGAATTACAGAATCCTGTTGGTGGGAAAATTCACATGACTAGAAGACCACAGTGGATGGCTGCAAACTCTTTTGGAAAGAAAGAAAGAAAGGGAAGAAGAGAAAATGGAGTGGCACTTTCTGTAAAACAAATTTGAAGTGAGCCATGGACTGCCATCTCCAGTTCTGGTCCCCATAGTTCAAAAAAGAAATGGATGGACTGGAGAAGGTCCATAAGAGGTCTGTGAAGATGATGAAAGGGCTGGAGAACCTGCCCTATAAGGAAAGACTGAAGCAATTAGGTGTTATTTGCCTGGAAAAGAGAAGGCTCAGGGGGGACTCAATCACAGTATTCCAGTACTTAAAAGACTCCTATAGAGAGGACAGAGGGTCCCACTGCACAAGGAGCCACATGGAGAAGACAAGGGGCAAGGGGTACAAGCTGGACTAGGATAGACTTCATCTCAATGTAAGGAGGAATATTTTTACAGTAAGAAACATCAGTCACTGCCACAAGCTCTCCAGGGATGCGGCAGAGTTTCCTTCACTAGAGTTTTCAAAGATATTATTGGACAGGGTGTTAGATCATCTCGTCTAGTCTTCCTTTCCCTCAGAAGGTTGCCCAGATGATCTTTCGAGGTTTCTTCCATATATATAGAATATCTGGCTATTCTATGATTCTGTGAAAAGGAAGTAATAAACAAAGAACCCCAAATTACAGTGCCAGGCTTAAAATAAGGAATATACACAACTGCTTAGTCAAGTGGCTGTAATATAAATTATGGTATTGTAATACCTATCATTTATGCTCTGGATATGTATTTCTTGCTGGGTTTGTAAATGTGAAAGACACCAACCTGATTACTCAGATGATGAGAATCTACACTTCAGAGTGCAAACACAGCCTGGGCAGCCAGGCATGAAATTCCTTGTCCAACCGCAGTGCCCCAGTGGTCTTGCCACTTGCTCTGGCATCAGGGAGTCTTCTCTGAGCAAGTGGCTTTTGTGGGCAGGTGCCATGCTATTCCATGTCAGCATGCTACAGTATGGTATCATTGAAATTAAACAAGTTATAAAAAGGTCATTAATTTGTTCATGGACTTCTGCATCAGTGGGCAAGCTTCTGCCACGCTGGACTCATAACTGCAATATCTATTTTGACATGGTATAATACTGTGACATGCAGGTAAAAGCTTTTTTAGGATTGTATACTGACACTGCTACTAAAATGGCAGGTGAATTTGACAAAGGAAACTATATTCTTAAAATATCATGTACATGAAAGACCCCTCTGGTCTATTACAACAAGCATTCGGTCCTGGCACTTTTACGGCTCTTTTTTAAGGCAGCAAATCCACCCCATCAACACTTCTAAGTGGAGCATCGTTATTCTTTTACATCAGAAAAATACTTAAAGGCCTCACTGAAAAATAACTTGAGTGGTCCTTTAGTCAAAACAGTGAGTTAACTTGTTAGGCCGTTTTCAGGCACAGCAACCAAATACCATTCATATACACTAGAAGATCTCTTATTTGGGTATAAACATTTTATTTTTTGAAACTGTAGATTCAGTAGAAGAGCAGGTTCATGGTTTGTAATGAAATTAGGATGTATATCACTCAGCAAACCACAGTAAAGAAGCACAGTAAGATGTGCTTACTTCTTGCTACACCACAGCTGTGTGTTCTGTCAGAAAGAGAGGGGAAGGATGAGACAGTACCACCCAGACACTCCTGAGTGCCATAACTGAAGCAAGGGCAGATCCCCTTTCCACATCTTTTCCAACATCCCCTGCTTGTTGTATCTGCTAAGTGCCTCATAAGCAGTGTGTTAACACAGTATCACCTCTAAAAGGATTAGAGGAAAACATGGTTGTGTGGATCCCACCTTGCCTGGCTGGGACCCCTAATAACATTGCTTTGTTGGACAAGATCCTGCTTCTAAATCCATTGCTTTTAAAAAGTAAGGTCCAGATGTTACAAAGAGGTATAATTACTTGCACCTTTGCCATTACTCTTTTTCTTAAACAGGACCTTTGAATATAAATTCACTTGCTCATCTCTGGCATATGAAACCTGAAGTGCCAGATTAACAAGAAATATCCTATTAATTTTGTCTCTGTATGAACCATTCTGTAGTTAAGACTTGTAAGAGACTACTTAAATGAAAGCTTTTTAATCATACATTTGGAGTACAGCTTCTCCTTTTGTACAATTTTAAATCTCAGTTTTGTTTTGCTTTTTTTTACGACACCTGAAACTATTAATAGGATCAAGAACAGGTTTGTCTATGTGGGGAGTGGGGTGAGGGGGTGAATGAGTGCCAATTATTTTAAAAAGGCATAATGTACAGTTAGAAGTATGATCTGTAGTATTTTATACCAACACAAATAATGTCCTTTTGTATTTCAGGCACATTTAATTAACCGTGTGCGTATAGTACAAGTGCAGAAATACTAAACCAAAGTGTTGTCTGCAGGAAAATTGTAATTCAAGTGATTTCCATGGCACTTCAGTTGCAGGAAAAGGTCTCCAAAGCCTCTGCACTGCTAAGGAGGATCTGGAAGCTCTTAGCCCTGCTAATGAAAGGCAGAGGTCTCAGGAGAATCTGTGCAGCAGATCTGCCTTTGAGACTCTCCTGTGTTGTTTTGCTGGCTCTGCAGAGTTTCCTTCTCCTCCACAGTGGCACAATCTGATAGGACCATCACATGCCCTTGGTGTTTCTCTTATATTCCTGGGCCCTGAAGGCAGATAGTAATGTAAAAATCTCAGTTGCTATTACTGTAAAAGAAACTTCTTTATTTTTATTTTTTAACCTTATTCAGCACTTGTAATGTAGCCTGAGAGCATCTCCAAAATCTTCCTTTTAAAGAAATATCCTGGGGTTTTTTGAAAGGGCATGAACACTGATACCACATTACCCTGCTGTGATAACATGCAGGTTAAAGGTGCATTTGCTTTGAGGAGTGCTTAAAAAGCTCCTCCTTCTCTCAGTTAAACATGACCAAGTATCTCAGGTCATTTGAGTTCTAGTCCCTGACATTTAAACACGTGGATAGTAGCACAGCTGTAGAGCACTGATACTGAAGACAAGGAGGCTCTTAGAGCAGACAGAACAGCAGAGATCCTGAAGTATGATCCTGCAGTCAGTGTCCTGCCATCACTGTTACAAGGATCTTCTGCAGATTCAGACTACAGGCTATTTGCTATCAAGACTTTTCTTATACTGAAAAATGGAATAAAGTATGTGATGATTAGTAAGTCAGCACTTTGTGTTAGAGGCAAATCCTGGGGAATTAGCCTAGATTCTCCAGCATCATTTTGTCAATGCTCTTATTTTAGCAAGAGATCTCTGTGGATGAATTAATTGCAAATTGCTTGGGATGAAAGGTAACTATTAGACACTGTTAGGAAAAAAGGTTTATCTGCAGATGAGATAAGGTTTATCTGCTTCCATTTTCATCCATGCAATTCTAGGAAATGTGAAAGATCTTTGTTAAAAGCCACATTCAACCAAACTGCTAGTGCCTGCAGTGCAATATCACAGTAGTCTTTCACTAATGAAATCCACCTTTATCTTAACAGCTTTCATTTTAAAAAAGTGTGGCAACCACTGCTGTTTGCCTACAGGAGGAAAGATGTCCTAAATAATGAGTAACTCATGGATGTAAATATGAAGGGAAATAACAGTGCTTTAAAATATTTACAAAATGCTACTAGGGATCCATTATGAATTTTCAGAGCAAAACACCTAGCAATCCATACTCACACTGAAAGTGGTGGAAAAATAAATTCTATTACATATATATATATGCAATGCACACACTCTGCATTTTTAAAACAATGGGAAATTTTGAAAATTAAAACTATTTGCATAGGGGATATAAGAAGAAATATTTGACACACAACAGGAGTGCTGAATCTGGTAGCAGTGTTGCTCTGTATACTTACTCCTCTAACAAGCAATTCTCAGCTTATTCCAGTATAAATATAACAGAAGGACATTAAGATAGATGAGAGTGGCCAGAGTAGGTTTTCAGGTGGAATTTGAGACCTGAGACACCTGGCAGTATAACAGTGAAAGCTGAACATCTTCTGAGTGATCCATCTATAGCCTAAGCTATGAAATCCCCACTTCTTGACCTGTATTTCCCAAACCAAAGGCTGTTTCCCTAGAAGTGAAGCTGCTAATGGGCTCCTAGGGTGTGTGGGGGGAGCATTTACACTCCGTACAGAATATTCTTCACATTACAAAAAGCAGATGCTTGACATACAAATGATCTCTGATACAGTAAGCACAAAAATCTTGCAGCACAGCAGTTCCTTGCAAAAGTCTGGGCATAAAAGTAACTAAGAGCAACCCTTCTCTGTCACAGCAGAGCTGAACTTAGGCTAATGAGTCTGCTAGTATTGCAAATTGGAGAGTTCACTCTCTTCTCTCTTCTTTAAAAGCAAAATTCATTTGGGCTTATAGCTCCTTGGAACTTTTGAGGGATGAAGGGATTGTGATTACAGTCCTGTAAGCATAAGGAACTCCTCTTGTCCAAACATGAGGTGGGCTAATGTCACACGCTGCCAACTGCCCAGGCTGCTGAAAAAGGACAGATTTTGATGGCAGTGCAGGTTTCAGGCTGAACTGTGCCTGAACACTTGTGTCTTACAGTATGCACAGGAGGATGGTATCTATTCATGAAAGGACTAGAACACAAGTCTTTTGAGGAGTGGCTGAGGGAACTGAGGTTGTTTAGCCTGGAGAAAAGGGGGCTCAGAGAGGTCCTTATTGCTCTCTACAACTATCTGAAAAGGGTGTTGTAGCAGAGGTCTCTTCTCCCAGATAACAAGCAACAGGTTGAGAGGAAATGGCCTCAAGTTGTGCCAGATCAGGTTTAGACTGATTATTAGGAAAATTTTTGTCACTGAAAGGGTGATCAGGCATTGGAACAGGATAGCCAGGGAAGTGGTTGAGTCACCATTCTTGGAAGTGTTACAAAAATTTGCGGATGTGGCACCTAGGGACATGGTTTAGGGGTTAACAAGGTGGTGCTGGATTAATGGCTGGACTCAATGATCTTAGGAGTCTTTTCCAACCTTAACTATTCTATTCACTGCTGTTTAAACCTCTTTCAAATGGTGCTGTTTCTAGCTGTGTTATAACAAACCTAATTTAATGATGCAACACCCTTCAAATGGCTCATTCTAACAAAAGTTGGGGGCAGCCCACTGCCAAACTAGTGGCCTTGTTGGGCTCTGCCAGCTACTTTCACTTGACCTGAATTCACCAAGCACCTGGCACACCCAAGATGAGGAAGGTAGACTAAAATGCACAGATCAGCATACCAAACTGAGATATTTTGTGTTTAATCTAATGCTGTGAACAAGCATTCTAAGAGATTCAATACTCGATGGTCAGCAACATCAGATATTTATTATTATTTTTTGTGACTGGAAATTACAAATAATGTCTGAGATCAAGAAATACTACTAGCCCCATAGGACACACATACAGACAATATTTTGTATTATAGACCATATGTCTCCTAAGCAAAGTACAGCCATCATTAGAAATTAAGATAATACTCCACCAGAATCCCAGCCTCAATAACAGTCAGTGGCTTCTCAGTAGCTGGAAAAAAAGCAAACAGCTTCAACTTTTATAAGTGGTAACAAATTTTTCTTCTGGGTTTACACGACAGGGTTTCATGAACTTCCTCTGGAGTTTGTTTTGGGTTTTGTTTTCTTGTTTATACAATGAAAAGACAATAGAAAGCTTGAAAAATATACTGACTTTTTCAGATTAGTCAACACACCAGATATTGCTGGTTTCTCTGAAAGGTTTGTGGTTTTGTTCAAATTCATATTGAAATTTTAACTGCTACACCCCAGACAGGGTTTTTATTCTCTTTGTATTCTCTGAAATTTAGAAAAAAAAGTTTAAAAAAGGGTTCCTGTGAGTTTGGAAATGTAACATATTCATCTGAAAAACTTTTAAATTAGATTAATTTGGGGCATCGTGGTGGTTCTTCAACATAATTTCACTTGGTTCATGTTAACAGAATGCAGGGAGTTGTAATAAATCAAAAAATTTTTGCTCTTTGGGTGATCTGGAAGACCATTTCTATGTAACAATGTTGGTATCATTGCCAACATCTGCCTATCTATTTATTTTTTTCAGCAAGCTGTTTCATGAATAGGAGGACTAATGAAATCTGGGCTCCTCTGAATTTGTGCTGTGTGCTTTGTACATCTCCACTGCAGTGATGATGACAGCGCACTCAAGTACCAGTTATTCCCAGAACAATGCTCCTCATCAGATGAGCAGCATGAGCCTCCACCACAGTACCTGCAGATCCTCCTTGTGTTTGCAGCTTCAGTGTTTGTCTCCTGAAAGGGCTTCAGAAATGACACAGAGAATCTTCACTGCTCTTCCAAAGCCTCTAACAGGCCCGTGTGTTGTGGCAGTTTTGAGACCAGAAGGCCAGACAGGTCCCACACCACTGAGCTCACTAGACAGGATTTTTGTCAGTGAAAAGAACTACTTTGGATCTTTGGCCATTAACAAGCTGCTAATTCTATGAAACACATAGAATCTGGATTGGCTCCTCCCCTCAGTGCAGTTCAAAATGCAGGAGAGATGGAGAAACTTTAGTTTATTAATACAGGACTAATCCCAATGAATAACACAAATTTTGTTTACTTGGAAAATCATGAAAAAAACTTGAGAGAGAAAACCCAAACATTTGAGGCCTTATGATAACATTTAAAAATGAAACATCTCCTGAAACAACAAGGAGGAAAAGCCTCTGTCAAAATGTCTGCATTGATACTGAAATGTAAGCATAGGTCTGGGCTTTCCAGCTGGTGAACTGTGGGATGCCTCTCCAATGTTATGCAGACACTCCAATTTAAGCAGGAGTACAGCCCTAAATTAGGAGGTTCAACAGTAAATTCAGCTGTCATACATTTGTTACTAAAAGAACTATTTTTAAGAACTATATTATTAGCTTAAACGCTACATGAATCCTTCAAAAGCTATGACTCTGAGTGGATTAGTGAAGTGGGTGTGCTTTCAGGCTATGCTTAATATATGTCTTATTAATTTAAAGCCTTATGATTGCTTTCAATGTGATTATGACCCAAAGCCAACCTCCATTGTATCTGTCAAAGTTGTTGGTAAGATTCTTTTCATGGTGGAACAATCACTTCTGAAAGCCTGACTGTTTTTCAGAAGGCAAATGCAAGTCCATTTGCTTTTCAGAAGCACAAAAAAGTCCAGTAAGAGAGGAGGAAGATCTGCTGACAGGTTCTCCTTCACGGGTCCTTCCAAAGCGCCAAGTGGATGGAGAGCGTCTGGGTCCCTTGGTATCAGGGATTTACAGCATAGCAAGCTATTATTCCAGCTGCCTGCAGCCTGAATGGCTGTAGGTGGACATCTACAGCACAAAGACTTATTGGGCTATCCCAGGGGGTAGATAACTCCATAAGGCCCCATGTCAATTGGCAAGGGTTAAAGCTGGAAGCTGGTTACTGTGGAGTGCACCACGGCCTTGGCAAAGCAAGCAACAACACAGGCAGAGACTTGCTCACTCACAGTCCCTAACCTTCCCAATGCCTGGATCAGATAAGACACTATTATTTATCTATTTATATTTGCATATTTATAATTATTATATGAATAAGTGCTACCAGACTATATTTAACACAAACTTGATATCAGAAAACTGCTGCTAATCTTCAAGAGAAAAGTTCTCTTTGTTTATTGCTTTCCTTTCTGCAAACATTTAAACGTCAAGTGATTTTGAAAATACAACAGTCTATATAAACTCATTTAAGCACCCAGAAAGGGCCTCCTCTAGCACGGCTGGAAAATTCAGAGGCACAATATGGAAGAGAGAGAGAAAAGGGGTCACAATTACAAAGATATCTGATCTCTAGCAACAACTACAACAACAACTCTTTGAAAACTGTGTGTAGATGTATCTATGACATAGTTTTAAATAGGAGCACTCAAAGGTAGCAAACACCTTAAGAAGAAACAAAGCAGAACTGTGAGAGCTCTTGAGTTTGTACAGCCCTTAGCACAATGAGGCTGAAAATGGTTGTGCTTCTTTTTCACTTAAGAACAAAACATCAGCCCTGCTGGCAGACAACATATCTAGCTAACCCAGTTTTCTGTTTTCACTGGTGATCAGCAACAGAGGCTGAAAAAAAGCACAGAAACAGAGCAAGAGAGTGTGAAACCTGCCCTCTTTCTGTGGCTTTCCCAGCCTCAGGAGCATGGTGGTTTAAGGGCTCTCCACTCAAGGTACTTTCTGTATACAAAGCAGCATTCCATGTTTTTCACTTCTCTGGGCTTCTCCAGTCTTTGCTTGTGCCCCTGTAACCTTTTAGCACCCACCACCCCAGCACCACACTTTAGTCCCTCCTTTTTTTACTCTGTACCCACATCAGCATGCCTCTGATGAGGCAAACACAGGGGATTGGGTTCAACAGAAGATTGGGGCAACTGAAAATGGGAGCAGGCTGGCATCTGCACAAGCCCACACAGGCAGCTCAGCTGCTGGTGCCACCATGCTTTGTCCTGGCTGTCAGCTACATGACAGAATGGTACTTCTTCACCTGCCATCCTGCCCACTGCTGCCCAGCCCCAGAGCTTGCCCTCCCCTGGCCCTGCTGCCTCCTCACATTCCTAATTCCTGCTTTTCAGCAGGGGATGCATTTTCCTGACATTTAGGTTAGCACAAGTGCCTCAGTTTGGATCACATGCTGGGGCTGGTTCCTCAGAAAGCGATAAGCCATCTGTGGAAAACAAATCATTGAGCAATATCCCAAATGCGTAGCTAAACTGCATCTAGGCATTTCCAAAGATCTCTGCCAAAGTGTGCAGTCAATACATACATGATGTAGAAGTATTTGATTTATACAGTCACCCTCTACTTATATTTTGATCCCCATGCACTCTTTCTTCTTCAAGGAAGATGCTTGGCTCCCAGTCAGTTGGAACAAGTCCAATATAAAGATCAAGTCTTAATGACCAGGAAAGCCTTTTGATAGAGAGAGGGTGGGTGGTCTACCCCAATTTTCTTCTTTCCTTTCTCTTTCAGCTCTCTTGGTGTGCAGGCATATGTGTGTCGTGGAGGGGTGCTGAATGTACAGGATGAGTCATTTGCTTTCCTCACTGAGCCCTGTTACATAGAGACTTCAGTCATACAGAAGAAAAACAGACCTTTGCACTGGAAACAGCCTGGGAACCAACCAGCCTAAGCAAAACCACACAAATCATCTGGATACACAGAGCCCACTGCAGAGAAATGTATTTCTTGAGGCCCCATGTTCCTTTTTGACTCACACACACCAACACTCATCAGCAATTGACTCTGAGTTTTATTGTAAGCCTCTGCCTCGGAGAAAAAAATTGTTTGTAAAAGTAGTTGAATTCAGGCTCAGCCTCATATTCCTTTTTAATACAGCTTTCCATTATATTGATTGATTTTCACTGTCCAACGCACACCTCACGTTTGCAGACCGCTGGTTCCCAGATGGACCCGGCGCGACGCGATATCGATTTACTGCTATTGCCACTGGAGGGCGACCCCGATCCTGATAACAGCCCAGCGCCCCAGCGAAACCAGGGGCGCATCCTCCGGGAATGCTCCTTCCGACACACCAAGTCAAGCCCAAGGGAAGGCCTGAGCTCAGTTTACCTGAGGTGGGGGAACAAACAACGAACTATTTCTTTTCCTGCTGGGTAGTCAAATTCTGGTTTTACTACTTTCTTCTATCTGTGTGTAGCTCCATTAAATTAATTATTGATAATATTGGGAAAACGTTTAGATGAAAATTCAGACTACCCAGTCTGCTTACCTAGGTAATGGAATAAGAAAAGAATAAACATGGCAAAAATGTTTTCAGTGAAGATGAATTCAGCATTTGATTAAGCAGGAGAGTTCTGCAAGCATGTGGAATATGGTTCTTTAGTTACAAGGCACACTGTAAATTTATAATTTTGCAAAGGAAACAGGAATCAATCAATGAATCGATTGATACCAGCTTTTGGATGTGAACAACGGGGTTAAAAGAAAATAATTTCTCTGGAAATAAACCAGAACACGTTCATGTGTTCAATCTCTCTGATCCAGTGATCCAGGAAATAATCAGTGTGACGGAGCTGATTTTGGATTCATGCTGGAAATGGTGTTGATAACACAGGGATGCTTTAGATGTTGCTGAGCAGCACTTACAGAGTAATAAGACTTTTTCTGCTGCTTGTATTGCCCTGCCAGTGAGTGGGCTGTGGATGCACAAGGAGTTGGGAGGTAACACAATTGTTGGGATAGGTGACCCCAAGTGACCAAAGAGATGTGCCAGATCATATGCCATCCTGCTCAGTATATAAAGGAGGGGGAAGAAGGAAAAATAAGGACACGTTTGGAGTGATAGCATTTGACTTCTCAAGTCACTATTAAACATGATGTGGTACTGCTCTCCTGGGAAAGGCTGAACACCTGCCTGCCCACAGGAAGTGGTGAATGAGATCCTTGTTTTGCGTTGCTTGTGTGTGTGGCTTTTGCTTACCCTGTTAAATCGTCTGTATCTCAACCCACAAATTTTGTCACTTTTACCCTTCCCATTCTCCTTCCTATCCTGCTGGTCGGGGAGTAAGTGAGCAGCTCTATGGGGCTTAGTTGCTGGCTGGGGTTAAACCACAACACTGTCCCAGCTTTGATTGTTTGCTCAGAGCTACTTCTCTGTATTCCAGCATGAAATGCTCCTGTGAGAACTGAGACCACAGCCCAGTGCAGCACACTCCAGTGAAGGAAAAAGTATGTTGTCACGGGTCAGTGACTGGCTTTTATTTTTGGAAATCAATACTGTCAAGAAGTTACATGTTTTATTCTGCTGCTGCACAATGATCAAAGCCTTAGACTTGAACAACAACATGTGTAGTGACACCATAAAACACAAATGTGACCTATAATGTAGTTGGTGGGAAGGGCAGCAATGCCAGGAATGAGGTTGTGATGATGATGCTGGACCTTTTCTTGCTTCATACATGCATAACTGTTTCATTGCTGCCCTTGCCTCTGGGTCGGATTTATGCTCTATGTGGGTTTGTGTGCAACTATAATAATGCAACTGTAATAAGTGTATTTCAGGGTAACAAAAATTAAGAGAATTGTGCTGTGACAGAACATGAAGAACCCATTTACATGAAGAACCCATTTATTCTGGGTGATTTTTGACAATTTTTGCACTGTAGATCTATTAACTTTTATTCATGCATGTGTACTGGAATTCAGATAAAATGTCACATCTTCAGAGGATATTGGCATAATGTAACTTAATGTAAGAAATTTACAGGAATTTACTGTCTCTGTAAAAATAAAAATCTTTCATCAGCTATTCTGTCTGACAAAACAAGGTTTGCTTGTTCCATGTCAGAAAGCTTCAGAACCAGAAGTTTTATTGAGACTTCTAAGTCCCTGATGTTATCAGAAGTAATTCCTAAGAGTTGAGCTTTACCCTAAAGACACAATCTTCCCTAAATCTAAAATATTTCACGGATTAATTCTTCTAAAGTATGAATCCATTAGGTGAAATCACAGCATGCAATTTCCTTTAACGAGTCTCTTCTGTAAAATATAAATATTTAATAACTAAAATGAAGCTATGAAAGAAACTGGGAATTGAAGACTATAAAAGTTGGCACAATGTACAGAACAGGCCACTTGTGACTGATTAGTTTGACTTAACTGGGAGATATACAGTATTTGATCAACAGCATCAGATACTTTTTAGGACAAAAAAGGGTAAAATGAAATGACCAGCTACTTATTTTCATATTTTGGTAAAGCACAAATTACTCTCCACCCATGAGGAAGATACATTGTATGATTAGATGTAAGAGATTAAACTTAAATTAATTGGATGTCATGGGATTAAAAAATAAACAAGCATGCATTTGCAATAATCTGATTGATTGAGAGGATCTAATTTTTGAAATAAGCAATTTGCCCTCACATAGTAATCTTACTGAAGTGAATATGTATTTTCTGTTCCCAAACTGAGAAATACATACGTAAGTATTAATAAAAACCAAAGCTTATAGTTTATCAGAATAAAGCTTCTCTATGTAAGATGAAACTACAGCTATCACAACGGTGATTATAGTTACAACACATACTATTTTGTGGGCAAAAGGGGGATGACTGGGTTTTTTCTGCATCCTTATTTCTACAAAATGATGGACTCAAGCAGAACATTTTTTCTCAGCTGGGATATTTATTACAAGCCCTGCCCCATGCAGATCCTCTGGTGCTTAACAGCATGTGAGCTCATACTTTTGCCTTTCTCTCTGTCCAAACACTTACAGAGTAGCTCTCCCTCTACACAGATGTTTACTTTCACAAAACTTGTAGGGATTTAATAGTTCTTAACCTCCTGTCAAATTCAGAATTCAAAGGACCTAGGAGAACTGCTGACACACATAACTGCCTGAGCTACATTTCCATAGGAAGCCAGGCCAAGATGAATGTACATGGCCTCAGGTATTCCTTCTGCCCTCAGTACCTCTGCCATCTCAGATAGATGTGCTCTTTCAAGCCACAGAAACAATAACTGTCTCTCCTCTCTAGCTGCATGGAGGACTTATACAAATGAGAAAAAAAATTGTTAAATACAAAACGTGAGCTATGGACTTAACTGTGAACAAAGATACTGTTAGCCACACACAAAACCCTGAGCCAACAATTAACTAGTTTGCTTTGTATTTCATTGATGTTGATGTACTCTCATGAACTGTGGATTATTTTTTAATAGAAGTAATTCAAGGTCATCCAAGTTCTATTTATTCATGATTAAGCACTGATTAAGAATATGATATTAAAAATATAAATTGCTAGAAGGTCCAGGATGTCTGGTATGACCCTTTGCGTTTGTTTGAGAGCACAGGCTTATGCTTATATTGTACCAAATACTGTCAAGTAACTAATGTTGCAGTAAGGATGTGACACGGAAAGAATATTCAGGTCACCGTATGCTGAACTCCTGAATTCTGTAACATTTTCTGAAGCACAGGAACCTAAACAAATCTTAAAAAACTTGCAGTGAAAGGCACGCATTTTGTGAAAAGGAAAAAAAAAGCACTTCATTTAATAAACTGGGTCATTTAGTAAGCAAAATAAAGTTTCCAAAAAGGGAATGTTCTTTGCAAAATTATAATATTAATGATGGTATCCTCACTAGCATGAATCCCAGCCAGTATGTGTTCAATTTAACAAAAAAGCAGCAACGTCCCTATTTTCAGCAAAGGTGCTCCTTGTTAGACAGTGGAAACTGAAGTGAGTGTGGATTATCTTAAAATAAGGACCAGTCATTGTCTACCATTAAGGTAGACAATATGTAAGCCATGATCTGAGAAAAACTACTTTATTAGGGAAGCCAAGATGATTTAAAAGGCTAGTTAAGGCAAATGATTGACTTTCAGTTTTCATGTAATCAGAAATCAATTCTTCTGAAAAAAATTCCCATCAAGTGCTTTGTAAACTAGAATTGAAGAAAGTAGAGACTGTTCCAAACTTGCAGCCTTAAAATAAAGGTTGAGACAGACATCATGACTAGAAAGTCCAGCAAGACAAGCAATGAAAGTCAAGGTCACATCTAGTTTTAAAACCTAAAAGTGACAGAATGACAAACAGAAGAAAAATTAATGGGAGATGCTGCTTGCAGTTCAGTTCTATGGCCTTTAACACATCATTTTTCTTAAATCTAAGTTGCTGATCAAATGTTTAAGACGAGAAGGGACCCCTAGCCCAACTAAATGGACCCCAGCCATGTCAGAGATTCTACATATGGCACCCAGAGACCTTAACATTGAGCCCCTATACTTGAGGCAGCATCCACATTTCTTCGTTAAGCCAAATGACTGCTCATCAACAGAGCAGGAAACTCCACAGTGCCATCAAAAGTCTGCAGCCATGGCAAGGGGCTGCAATCTGCCTGTAGTTCCCAGGGTCTTTTCCAATTGGACCTACAGGAAAATTCTCACATCTAATTATCACTTGGACCTGGGGGACTGATCACCTATAGCAGCTGTGCCACTTCAGGGCCACCATTCACAGTGAATTAAGCTGCACTGACACTTTTAACACTTCAGAGGAAGGAGGTTTGGGTACATGCCCAGAGAGCACACAACTTTCTGTGCAGTGAAGGCGGTGATAGCTGGCAGGGTGCATGGAGGAATCCTTGCTAATTGCTTCACTGCTGCAGGCAAAGGGCTAAACCCTTGTGTATCATGGGGCTAATGCAGAGTGGGGTTAATTGGGGCTTAATTAATTAATTACTCAATTATTGGAATTCCTTTTGATCCTATGAATGCCTGCCTACAGCCATAGCATCATCTTCTACATCTCCTCACTCCTTTGGCCTACCAGGCACAACTATGTTTCTTCCTCACACTCAGGTGGATATGCCTCATGCTTGCCTCTGGTCCTGCCACAATTCCCTGACTCATAACCGTTGAACTCCCTCATCCTCCTTTCCAAAAGTAGCAAAGACCACAGCTGTGAAAAGCTGTAAAATTAAATCCTGTGTTGGAAAATTCAACACCAACTTCTGCCGAAACAGAGATTCACTTTGTCACAACCTTTGGGTCCTTATGGACTTAATTACATGTGGGTTTTACTTGCATATATTAGCTTAATTTGATTATCTATTTTGTCTTTACCATATATTTTACTACCTTTGCTTTCCTCCATTGCCCCAAACAATTCTCAGAGCTAAGACTTTTGTTGTTACCTGTTTCCCTCTTCTGGCATATATAGTATCTAATATGTTTGTTTCTTTGAATAATTTACACATCTGCACAGCCAGGATCTAAGACTGAGGTGCTTATGTAAGGTCACAGGCAGGAAAGTAGATGAGACATCCTCTTTGATCCAAACACCTTTGTGTCTAGTGACTCACTGCCACAACTACTTCAGTCTTATTTGATTTCTTAAATTGTGTACAAGGTTCAAAGCAGTGACAATCTTTCCAGAGCAGGGAGTCAGGAGCTCAGAGGCTTCCAAATGCTGTAAACATCTCTGTAGACATCATCAATATTTAGCAACCTAAAACCTTGGAACAAGCAGGTTTCTGACAAAAGCTAATGTTGTGACAACACAGAAACAAAGGAAGCAAATCTTCTTGGGAGTTACTGCCAGCACTCCTGAACCCAGCACCCCATTTGTTCCCTGCCATAGCACTGCAGCATCACTCAAACAGCAGGAGGGGAACATAAAACTAGCATCCATTTATTTTTCAAGGAGGTTGGAAAGCTCATAGCAAATACAAGCTAAGAGCTAAACTTCCAAAGGGGTCTTAGGATATGATCTCATCTGAGTCATCATCTGGCAGTGTAACCTCACACAGACTCAGCCCCACAGTTCCCTCGACTGTAGACTGTGGGGCTGTATGTGCATGTGAACAGGGATATGCAACACATTTCTGCAAAAAATGGGGCAATGGCTGCTAGACAAACACTCCTAAAATCACATTCTGTCTCCTGACCCCTGGGGTTCAAGTACAAGGTCGCAGGCTTAAATGCACCCACTTTTTTCCATCATCTGGTATGTCTTGCTGAAGCACCAGATGCCAGGGAATAAGGAGCGCACACCGAAGGCACACTGTAGTGGCCAGTGGTGTGGTGACCTGAGAACACCAACACTGCTGCAGTGTCACCACAGGCTGCCCTGGAGCTGCAAGCTTGTGCAATCACCTGTTTATTGCAGGGATGTTTGAGCTCCACAGCCACTTGTAGGGAACAGGGAGGGTGGCTATGGCAGAACCTATGCCTCCTTGGCAGGGTAGCATGCTTCGGGCTGCTCAAGCTGGACTTTCAGCATTTCCCTGTGTTTCCCTTCTTAGGTACATGTCCTCCTAGGTACATGCCAAGCAGCCACCTCTGTGACAGCATGGACTGTCCTGGTGCTGCTGCCCGTATTGCTAGCGGTGCACATCCCTTGGGCCTGGTAAGTACCCCTCCATTTTCCCTTTGGCCCATGTATTGGGCGCGGCTGAGATTGAGTTCACTTCCCCATAGCAACCCTCACAGTGCTGTGCTTTGCTCTTCGCTGGCTGCAATTTACATCTGCACCATAACTTTCTCTTCTTAAATATGTTATCACGGAAGTGTTACTATCACTCCTGATTGGCTCACCATGGCCAGAAGCATATCCATCCTGGAGCCAGCTGGCATTGGCTCTGAAGGACATGGGGAAGATTCTAGCAGCTTCTAACAGAAGCCACCCCCCTAGTCCCCCCGCTACCAAGACCTGGCCACAGAAACCCAATACAGCCCATCTGAGGACTTGGCTGTGACTCCTTTGCTCACAGTGAGCAGTGACAATGGAGTCAATGAATGGGTAAGTGTGGGAAGCAGCACAGTGAGGGAACCATGAACAAATCCCTAATTTGCTGTGGACTCTGTCAAAGTAAAATTGCTGCCCTGCACCTAATGTTAATAGGTTGGATTGCACCTTCACAGTGCAATAATGCTTCTGCAGAAAGTGAAAAAATCTTCAGATATTGCATTTGATTCACACCAGCACTTTAATCCTCAGTGCCTGCTATGCATGTTTGTAATTAAAGCATGGGTATTATTAGGAAGATGGTCTGTCTATGAAAAAGCATTTTATAAAGAGACAGTAAAGAATACATGGCCAAATAAGTATATTTATCTATGAACCAATTCTTGGAATTAAAGCGAGGCTCAGGTCCTAACTCTTCATCAAATCAGGCACCTGTGCAATGAGCACAGGGAAGGTGTTCAGTCCCAAAGAGCGGTGTATTCTTCTTGAGGATACAAAATCAAAAGTTTGACTGTACTCCACTCCTAAAATTATAAGACGATGATTCATCTTCTGCTGGAGAAAGTAGCCTGAGGCTTAGAAAGGGTGGTTTTTTGTTTGATTAGTCTAGAATGGGTTAAAAGGTCGTAGCTTTGATGACAGTGAATGAACCAGAGTTGACTCCAGGCTGGCAGATGCTCACACCTCAATGATAAAACTCCACCTTTCAGCATTTTAAACAGCATTTATGCTCAAGGCACATGCAATGCAAAACTTGTCTGTGGAAGCAGAGTGCTGGGGACAATAAACAGCTGCCAGGCCTGCACCACAGCTAAGGAGGGGACAAGAGCAATACTGAGCAGGATGGAAAGGGCTCCTTCTGCCTCCTGCTTCACCTAACCAGGCTCAATGAGGCTATTCCCTGATGATGTGCTTAGGCTGGTCGAATTCCACTCTCTGTCTCTCCCCTGCAGCTGGTCCTGGCGCTTGGGGCAGCAAAACTTTCTTGCTGCTGCAGTATCTTGAGGTGGCTCTTTCCCCAGAGTTTTCCTGCCTTAGTCAGGACAAGCTAACACTGCCCAAATTGTGCGGCCAGATGGCAAATAAAACCTCCCAACTGTGAGGTTAAATGCTCAACCCTCATATTCTCCTAGGGCTTTCCTTCAAAGGCACCGATGCTCTGAGGCTGACCAGCGCTGCTGGCCTCCTGGAGCCAGGTTATTCCTCTTTGCAGCTTGCAATGAAACCTGGCAGCAGTCTCCTTTCACTGGGGCTCAGTCCTGGTTTTCTTCAGGAAACATTTACAGCCACGGGTATAACATGATCTACAATTGCATTAGAGTAACACAGAATCTAAATGTTCCAATGCACAGGGTGTTATTTTTCCCTACAGTGCAGTTTTTATTTGAAGTTGTTCCTCCTCTTGGGCTACCCGGTGCAATTAACATGGAAATCCCTGAGGACTCTCATCCCATTCTGCAGCACTTCTTCAGTCTCTCACTAATCAAGTACACAAGCGTGAAGGAAATTTGTACTGGTGCCTGGCCTCATATTTTTCTGTCTTAGGCTATACTGAGAATAAACAACACTTTCACTGACCACAAGATAGTATTTGTTTAGCTAACCCATTCCCCCCCACCCGCATTATTATAAAAAAAAAGGTAAACACCTTTGCTCTCTTAATAAACATCAACATATAACCACACCATGATCTCCTCCACAGTCACTCTCCTAGGAGTGCATTTCAATGAGTTGATTATAACTCCTTTAGTAAACTATGAAAGACCCCAGAAAACATGTTTAAATTCACATGCTTCAGAAAAAATAATCACAACCCTTGCAGAAGTGAAAAGAAAAATTAAACATAAGTTCATAACATATTCACTGGACTCATATGAACCACATGGATCTTGTAGACTTTTAAATATATTTGTTAAAATAATAGTGAACACTGCATCTACACAAAAACAGGGTCTCAATGAGGTAAAAGGATCTGAGTGTAAGGCAGGAGGTAGCACTTCACAGAGTAAAATAAATGATTTGCAAAATACAATTTTTTTTTTAAATAGAGAATTTTTGGCAATACCACCACTTTTAATTCCTCCCATATATACTGTGTAGTTTGTGACCAGTGACAGAGCTTCAGCCAGCAGCACTCACCCAGGGTGTGATCAGCTTCTGGATTTTTATTGTTCTTGCCATAATTTAAAGCACATCTGTAGGACTGAGTAGGCAAATTAAAAAAAAAAAGGTGAAAATGAGACCTATTACTGAAGTGGAACACTGACACTGAATTTAAATTGCATCCAAAGTGTCTCATCAAGTAATAGGCAATTCATCATATCAAAATTCCCTCAACTGAAAATATTAGCAATTAGACAAAGGCTGTTAGCACACCATAGCAAAAAGGATATTGGTTTTATAAATACCAGCTCTGCTTATGCTAACAATAATGCCAGTAGCTATATTTAGTATGGCTGCTGACATGTATTTAAATTTCAGGGCATGCTATACAGGGAGAATTTGGCTCATTTCAGTCAGAGGTTTTCCACAGTAATAAATCTTTCCCAATTATGGTGCATTTAACTTGTCCTCAAATGGTGTACCGCAGGCCTACTGAGAGTCCATCAATTGACACTTAAAGTAATATCATGTCTTATTTTTCAGTTACTATCTCCAACCTTAAATTAATTGTTGTTAGAAGAAATTTTCATTAGTACACCACTGGTTTTGGGTAACTTCCATATAGAAACAGGACCTGAGGTACCTCTTGTGAGCTGCTGCAGATTCATGCAGCAGACAGCGAGTGGATGGAAAAAGCAAGAAACAAATGTATTAAAAAAACCCCAAACCAAACCAAACCAAAAACCAAAAAAACCCACCAAAACACCAATGGAAATGCTTCTTTCTGAGACAGCAGAGGCTGTGCTGCAAGTAAGTGGATAGACAGACACCTGTGGGATAAATCACTGAATATCCGCTGCAGTCTTAAATCACTGAAGAGCAGCTGCAGTCTTTGATGGGACAGCACTAGTGGAATGTCTGGTCTCATATCATGGCAGACAAGAAATTGCTGAAATCCAGGACAAGCTCTTTCTTCAACATTTATCCTTAAATGTGACCCTGCCAAAACAGGTCCCTCAATTCCACCTTCAGACATTTTTAACTTCAATTTTGTTCTTCTTTGTGCAACCTCATAGGCAGAGTTGAGAGTCATAATCTGAAGTGACACCTACACTGATCTCAACTTTATCCACTTCACTTCTGGTTTTCACTTAATGAAGAGACTCACAGATAAAACAGTTCTCATGGAGAATAAAGTTGTCCACAAGATGACAAAAAAAAAAAAAAAAGGACTGAACTGTAAGAATGGGTTAAACCAAACATAGCTTTTTATAAAGGAGACCATGAAGTGTGGGACTTAAGAAAATCTTCAGGTGTGATTTGACCAATATAACTCTACCTGTTTTTTGTCTCTGCTAATATACAGTAGATACAGGCTCTTTTCCAGCTCTTTCTGAGACTTTCTTACACTGCTACTTAAAAATACTGTAGATGAGGCAGTTGTTCCAAATTAACTTTCTGCTCCTTTCCAATACACCTATGGATATGGTTTTGCATCTGTGCCACTTTTACAACAGCATCAAATGTTTAAACATTTTCAACCACTACACATCTGCAGTCCAACATCCACAAATCCAACAGGCATTGAAAATACACAAAAAAGGTCATGGTTATATCAACCTTGATGTGCCCTGAGGATGCTTGCAACATCCACCTCATCAATCTAAATTTTCTTAAAGAGAACTGCTCCTACCCCCAACAAGGACTTGCGTTTAGGGTCCTGGAGAGTGTATATACTTAACAGAATACAAAAAGAAACCCCCAATGGTTATGTACTTCTATTTATTTTAAAACATCCTATATAGAATGTAGGAGGGAAATCAATAAACAATTCAGATGATCAAGTAACATCAAGTAACTGTATTACTGCATTTCTTGGTGATCAGGCAACCCCCTCAGCTTGTCAGAAACATATGCCTTGCAGACCAAAATCCAGCACCATGTAAGAGACCCCTAAACCCCAAATCTGTCAACATGTCATCAGCATGATGAAGACTCATTCACTAACTGCTTCTCACACCAGAAATATCACAGTCTGGGCACCCTACAGCCGTGGATTTGCTTTCTTTTATGAAGTGCACTGGATATACTCCCAAAACCGAACCACTCTACACCAGAACAAGGCTGCTTTAGATAATGAAGAGAGGACAGAAATACCCAGTTGTCAGTGGGAAATCTGTTTTCACAGAATAGCCACTCCACGTCTGACTTCTCAATCCCTGGCCCCACGAAAGTCTTAAAAATATCTTCAAAAGCCAAGTCTGGGAACTGAAATTCATAACTCAAGTGCACACTTAAAATTACGGACTCAGAGGGGAAGGGGACTTTATGGCACATAACGATTTTGCTCTGTGCTAGACCCTTGCTGTTTCACAGCTGGTTATTACTTTTCCTTCTTTGTCCTAGAAGAACTAATAATATAACCTTTTTCAACTCTCACTTATCTAATATCCAGCACTAGTTTCCATGTACCAAAGACTTTTTTCCTTTACATCATCCAACTATTAACGTAATCAACTTAAGCGCAAAGTAGTTTAAATATAGTTCAAAGCTTATGACATCTCTATCAAACCTGAGGAAGAACTCATGTGTCTGAAACCTTGCTTATTTTTTTTGCAGAGTTCTGTCAGATATCCTAATAAATAATAGTGCCTTTCCCTGTAAATATTTTTCCTCTTTATAACCTTTTACCACCGTGGCTATAAGACCACAGCTACACAAATATTTCACCTTACAAAACACCAAATCATTCATTTCCAAAACAGTATTTTAAGAAACACCAAAACATGAAATCATACATATAAGAACCATTGTAGATCTTCTTGTACTTGGTAAAGCCTGGGAAATACATACTATGCCTATTTAAAGTTGAGAACCTATAAAACGTCTCTGCATGCTGGATTCAAAGATGGATTTGTTTTTCAAGTTTACTTATCCGAAGCAAAACACAACTCCCAGGTGAAGTTAAAAGTAAGAGCACTTTGTTTCCATGAAAACACTAGGGAAGTCTTACAGGAGACTGGACTAAAAGGTCTGGGGCTATCCGAGTCTGTCCTTGTCTTTCCAGCCCAAGCTGTGACCTGTCACATGTCTCTCCCCTGTCAGTTTTGTCTTGCAGGAATTTCATGCTCCGAGCATGGGACCTGCTTTTGGAGGTGCCGTGTAGAAACATTTCAGTGACAACTCAGGCACGGGGCACGCTATATATGTTTCACAAAATAATGTGTCTGGTGGCTTAAAACCCCAAACCCCAGCAATTCAACCTGTCCTGTGCAGGGCTACCCCACTCCCTAGGGTTACAATCTATTCCCTCCCAGTGCATCACTACAAAACACCCACAAAACAGTTAGGAAGCAGCAGCTGGGGAAAATACTCTGGGAGGAGTCCAACACACCCTCCCAGCCTGTTGGGACAAGCCCTCATGACCATTAGCTTGGTGACCCACATTGTTCCATGGGCCCTGGCACATGCATAGTTCTTCATATTCACTTGAAATCTCCAGGGATTATTCTTGCTTTTATACTGCTGTCATCACTGCCAGGGGCTCAGACCACCCTGCACAAGCACAGCTGCAGGAGTAGGTACCACCCAAGCATCTCCCCAGAAACTCATGCTCTTTTGTGATATAACTAGGATTGCATATCCAGGAGATATTTCCAGGATTTTCCTTTTTTGCCTTTAAATCATATTTCTTGCCTCAGCCTGTCAGACCTCTGACTAAATAGTATTTGATAGCTCTCAGGACACAGTGTGAGAACTTGTCATTTCCCAAGTTTTGAGAGCAGAGAAGGGGAGAGAGAGGGAGCTGTCTGTGGAGACATGAGGAGCACTAAGGACACAGGGAAGCTCTGGCAATTGCTGATACCAGGTAGGAATATCGGTATAAAACAGAGTGATGTAGCTAGGGGAGTAAAAAAAAAAAATAATGTAACTGCTCTTTCTGGATTGAATCACATTGGTGTCAGAGATCAGAAGGTAGATTCTTACTCCATCAGTTTTCATGCTACACCTGTATCATCTTTTACACCAAGTGAAAATAGATAATGGAGGCTGAAAATGGTTTTACAAAATGACGTTGGCAGAGGCATTAAAGCCTATGAGTCAATAATAAACTGTTGCCCATTTTGTCAAAGATAATGTTATGTCTTAGCTTTGATAATTATTTTTCCTCACCTTAACACAATTCCTTCCATTTATTGTTTGCCACTTTGTGTAAGAAGACTCCATTTACACTGCTTTTCCTGTATGTTTAAATATGCTAGTTATTTTGTGAAAAAATTATTAAATCTCCCTTGAACAAACCACAGGGATTGACCAGATTTGTCTGCTTTCCTGTGGCATTGTGCACACTGGGTGTGTGTTCAAGGGAGGTCCCTGCTAGTAGCTGCCTCAGGGGATTCTCACAAGAATATATAATTGTAATTAAACATTCTTCTCCTATAAGCAATGCAATTAGAAAAAATGCACAATTAATGCTGATATTGGTATATTGCTAAGAAAGCCTCATTTAGTTTTCTGAAATTAATGTGATTCAAGAAGATACCACAATTTAACCACAATTTTACACAATTTTACAGTTTTGCTAAAAAAACCCCAAACCAAACCAGCACTGTAGTGATCTGTAGATGTTTGCAGTGAGGTCACCTACCCTCACCTGCATCAGCCACAGTCATCAAATTAATCTCACGGAGATTTTGAAACCTAGGAAGTACATGACTATTCAAGCTGTACATATGGGCAATGCTTGCAGTCACAGGTACCAGTTGTCAGAGCAGAGCAGTCTGTCCCACCAGACAGTCTGTCCTTAAGATTTTAAAGCATTTCCTTAATTATCAATTCCAAATGAATTGCTCCTTGCAACTAAGCAGACATGCACTAGTGAATCCAAAGCCGTGAACAAGAGAGGGAGTAATTGCTTGGATCTTAGATCAGATCACCGTTGATTCAACAATGCAGTTATTTTTCAGCCAAATGCTGTGCTTACAGAATAGAGGAAAAAGAATGGACACTAGGTTGAATAATATTCTCTGAAATTTAAATATGCTTCAATCCTTCAGAAAAGAGTATTCAATTTGTTCAGGCTTTTGATCACTTACAGAAAAATCCAGTGTAGGCCCCATTTTACTATTATGCTTTTAAAAAACATTACCTTCTTATCTAAATCAAAACAGCACAATCATTTTGAGCCTATTTCACTAAGATTCCAGAAAGTAAAGACAATTTATTTTTTATATAAATAAATCCTATCAAGGATGTCCATGGCTCATATAAACTATTCAAGATCCTTCTTTCCTAATCATCTTTCCTGAAATAATCTTTCGTCTGGTGGCTTGTGATATGATTCAGGGGAAGAATGTCAGTGGCAATTTCATAAACACATGATGACAGAGAAGAAGGTAAGACTGAAAGATCACATTGTGTCAGAGGACTGTTGTTATGCAGAAGTTAACAAAACGCATATGCCACTTCACTTAATATCAATAACAGTCTGAGGATATTACTAGAGATTTTGAACCCTTACTGTTCAATAAACTTCATATAACCCCTCTGATTTTCACAGCACTGCCTATAGTCCAGAACTGAATTTGGAGATTACATGTTGTCGTTATGGATTTTTTTAAATAGAAGTCACCGATTTTGTGTTGACACACGGTATTTGCTTTAAACTAGGTTAACGTGAGAAGCAGTCAGGGAGCATTAGAAATACAGCAAACACAGATCATGCACTCACGCATTCCCCGAGGATGCGCACAGCCTGGCTGCAAGCTGGGAGGATGCACATAAAGCTGGTGAAGGCACACAAACAAGACACGATGCCAGCTATGCAAATGGATGGATTGCAGCAGTACCCCACGCTGCAGGATATTCCCAGACAGAAAAGGAGTGGCAAGTGGTACCAATGAGCATATATACTCCACAGCTCTGACACAAATAAATTGTGGCCACTGGGATGAAAGGGAGATGTCAGGAATCATCATGAAGCTTTAGAAAAAATTGGAGTTCTGTGAATCTCTGTCAAACAGGGTGTCAGAGACTGTTCCCTTTGGATGTGGATGTCCCAGGCCACCCGTAGCAGCTCTTTCCAAAGTCATGAAAAGCAGGGGCAGGGGAGGGATGATAACACCAGAGTACACAAACCCATTATAATTGCACATAAATATCATTATGCTCATAGTGCTAGAGAATAGTGGTTATCATGGGCTGAAACTTCTCATTCTCAATGTATTGTATTGCAGGAGGAGTTAATTTTTTTGCAAACCTCCGGTGAATATATTTCTGATAGTGACATGGTCTTCCAGACATGTGTGTTCAATCACATCCATGTCAGTCTTACAAAGCCACTTTGTGCTGACATGATTCATTCCCTTTAGTCATGCACTGAACAGGGATTTTTAAGTGCCCACACATAATTAACCTTATAAACACCTTTGTGACTCTGGTTTCCATCTCTCACACCTCTTTTCCATGTAGGCATGATATTTTCCCTCCATGATTTTTTTGATTCCTGTTTTTTTTCTGTTTCTAAGGAAGGTGGGTATTGCTAGATGGGTGGGTATCACCTAAATGAGTGGTATGGGAGATATGCATGAAGCTTCTTGCAAATTACAAATTGTTGATATTTAAGAAATCAGTCTTGTTTTTTATGGATGTTGAGTTCTTGTTTGTTCCCCCTCTGAAGTTGCACAGATGAAACTCATTTTTCATAAAAAAGCCTTGGGATCTAAAAGAATTAGTTTTTACTACTTGTCCTTTGAATTAAATCAGAACTTTGTGTCTCTTCAGGTCTGACCTTTGCATTTCCAAAATCCCACAGTCATTTTCTTACTGGGATTCTCAATGACTTGTAGATGGGTCATGTTGCTACCATACAAAGTATTACACTGAGAAATTAACAAAAGTCACAGTTTTGTACAGTTTTGTTGAGACTGTTCAAAAAAGTATTTCATTTAGGCCTTGTGGTTGAGAAACTATAAACCGGCTTGATTTTCAAAATAGGTTCTGTAACAAATATAGAATAGATCACAGGCTAAATTCTCTACATTTTTATTGTTCACATCCCAACAGGCTACAAGTCAGTGTATCCATATGCACATCCCTGAGGGATAACATCAATCCGAGGGAAAATCCATGAGTGTCCACCGAGTTATGAATATATATTGAGTAACCAAGATGCAGCCCTGCAAACTACCAAGAGTAAAGAGGTATAGAGTTCATTTTATAGTTTGCTTTTAATTGTAACTGCTACTTTCACAAAGCCCTTACTCTAACTTAGATTCCCACAAAGTTCTCCTTGAACTGTTCAAACACTGCAAAAGAAGTACATTTAAATAAATAACTACACTTTGAAAAATTAATGCAATTATAAAGATGGAAATCTTAACCAGCAAACAAGCTGCTAAAGTCAAAATTAAGGTCTCCACAGCAGCCTAAGCTACCTTTTCCTTCCATACCACTGAGGGAGGGAAGTCCTTCTGGAAGAAGGATGCAGCAATGCAGAAACTGAAAGTCAAGACAAGATAAAAGCTGTGTCCCATGCTTGAGCCCCCAACACACTGGCATAGATCACAAGCTCTGTGACTTATAGACATGCAAAAATTAGAAACTACATAGATGTTATGGAATACTAAATAATTAAAGATGAGAAATTTAATTTATCATTGGGATTTTGCCTATTCCCTTTCATTCTTTCAAATCAGAGCAATAATTCTTCTGGTTAAAAGATTAACTGCCTTAGTAGTTTAATTAAAGCAAAGACAGGTTTATAGTTTTAGCATTATATGAAGTCCTATATTATTTCCATGTATTATACTATTTGGTCTACTTTGCTTTCTCTGTTTGAAAGAGAAAAATATTTTTATTGTAAAAAAACAGGCAAAAGTTAACATGTTATTTTTTTTTTTAAATCAGGCTGTTTCATCTTTCTCCTCACACTTTCTTAAAAGGGTATCATCAATAAACTGTAATTTCCTCTGTTGTTACCAGCAAAGGATCTGTAGAGTATTCCCTAACAAACATCAGCAAGTAGGAGACTCGTAGGCAGCAATAACAAAACCCAGCCCAAAACTCCAGGGAAAGCCAAGCCTTAAAGAACTGAAGAGAAATATAAGTGGCCTGTGGGCAAGTGAGAGTGACTGGATGTATCACTCCCAGTCTTCAGGATGAAACCCCAGTTCCTGTTGCCTTTGACTTTTCCCCTGAAATGCCTTGCAGAAGACTGTTCATTACGTGAATGCAACACTGTGTTGTTTTGAAAATAGTGAAAACACAGTTCACAAAAATGCAAGATTCATTCTGCTTCCAGCAGAAGGTTCAAATGCTTGCTGCTTTTTCAAAGTGTTTATTCTGTGTGATCCAAACGCAGATAGATGAAAAATACAGTTTCAGGGACAAATCAATTATTTACTACATAATCTTGAACAAATCTCTTAAAAAATTTTGAGCACAAAAATAACTCATGTGTGAAAAAATCAAACTGGGGCATCTAGGATGTACAGATAGTGAATATATGACAAGAGGAATTCAATTTCCCAAGTAGGGATTTCAAACTTGTCAGTACTCATAGTTCAGGGCCTGCTAGGAAAAGGTGTTCTTTTAACAGATGGGTTTTTTCAGCTCTCAGATGTTTCATTATGCTCTGAAAACTCTCTTCTATCTTCCGTGGGGAGTAAAACAGCCCAGTTCAACACATGGGACTCTTGGTAGGGTACTGCTTTTGCACTGCCAGGCTTTGAAAGCTTACTTGTCCCAGATGCCACATGTAAACTACACCCAGAAATTGAACCAGGTCCCCTGTGGGATGTTCTTCTGAGCTTAACAGCAAGGAAACAGAAACAGAGAGAAGCAATCAAGGTTGAATTTTGCATGTTTGTGAATCACAAAACAAGGCTAATGAAATGTGTGTTACAGGCGGGGCTGCGTTCTCAAGGCAGCGTACAGTGCATTACAAAGCAGGCAGGGCCTCTTCGATCACCAAAATGAGAGAGAGAAGTTGTCATGCTCAAAGCCCAGCTCAGTCTGGGGAGAAAGCATGTTTTTTAACAGTTATTTTCTTTTTAGCACTATAGTCATTTGGAGTTCTCCAGAGGATGTGATGCTAGCATAACTCCCACATATCTTGGATTAATGGGCAAGAGGTTATGAGACACCACCATAGCCTAATTGTGTGTGTCTAGGCATGGCTATATCCATCCTGGGGGAAACTTCTCAGGGTAATAGACACCTCCACCCTAACTGCTCCTCAACTAGAAAAGTGTATAATAGGCCAAAATGGCAGTACTGCTGAGGATGAACAGACACTTTCTAACGAAAATCTGATTTTCAAAAATCTATCACTTAAATACATAATAAATTGGAATATTTTTTCCACACCACTTTATTACACTTCTTTGTTTATTTTTCGCTGAAAGGATTCAGTGTTTATCTCAGCAGCACTGCCTCCCCCAGCCCACAGGATGGATTATGCTTCGGGGAATAAATCCAGGCTGGGCAGTGAGAAACAACTCTCTGCAGGATGTTGTTCTTGTGCAGAATCCCAAGGTTTTGCTGCAGATGCTGGAAAACACATTTCTACTGGCACTCAGCTGGATAAGAGGGTTGACCAACACTACTAGGAGATTGGCAGTCAACATGGCAGGAGATTAGAGGACGAGAAACAACAATGGTTTTATGGTTAAGGCAGCTGACTCTCGCACTGGAGAGTGACTTGGACTCCAAAACCTAATCCCTATGGGAGAGTGGTACATCACCCAAACCAAATGCTTTACAGGTGGTTGCAATTTGCACGTTCATCCTCCTCTGAGCATCCTACACAAGATCTTTAGATATGATTTCTGAAAGGGGTGTCCCTGTGAAGGGGTCAGTGAGAAATGTCCTTCCAGCAAATAATGAACTGATCAGTGATAAAGAGAAATTCTCCTGTATTTGTGTTTGGAGCTCACTACAGCTATTTATTATGTATTCATAACAGAATTGGAAAGCAGATAGTAGATAGGGACTGAGGCCACACTTTACACAAGGAAACTGCCATAAAATTGTGAAGAACTCTTTCGTATTTGAAGCTTGAAGTTGTTTCTACTGAAGAGTTGGATTTTTTTGTGCACAGCTGCAAATATCCTTGTATCTGTAATTCGTGTGCTCATATACAGTCACACATCTGAACAAACAGGCATGTAGGCTGCCTAAATACTGAAGAAAGATATGCATCTTTTAAAAATTGCCTTTTCTCCAAACTGTTTTCATCTCTTGAAATGAGGTTTTCATTAATAGATGGTGGCTGGATTAAAAACTGCTCTCAGCTGTTCTTCTAGAGTACCAAATATGAAGCATATTTAATGTGACAAAAAATTCACATCTCTATCAATATTTTATTAGTAGTGGAATGCATCTTCCTCAGTGCCTTTTGGCAATATTAATTTACTGTACCCTTCATAGTTTAAAGAAATAACCTGCTGTTTCATATCAATGCAAAGATGAAAACAGAAGTCTTCAAGTACTCATTATCATCTTCACTTCATAAAGGACATCTTGTTTGTTTGATTCCCTTATTAGATTGCTCTTTTCTTTGTTATCAGGGAAAAAAGTACCCAACAACAAAAATAAATCTAGTTAATTGCGTGAAAGGCTTTCATGTACTTTTTGTATATACAGGATTTTGTACCTTTCAGTGTTTTCCTCATTTAAGTACATTAATATTTTCAAAGGCAACAAATAAAATCTAGATTTCAAAACCTCATAGTTAAAATATTACTTTAATTTGGAAGATTAAAAAAAGATTGAGAGGAAACTGAAGAGCTAAAGATGCAGAATACAAAATGTGTCTCATGTTGGAACTCCCTTTAGTGTGGCAGCAGGAATATAACACATATCCTGTGACCTTGCTTTACAACCAGTTCCTGCAATTTGGTAGGGGATATCATTGTAGTAATTACATAGGGGTTCCCTGCTGCCATAGTTATCCATGGTGTTGTGGGGCTGGGAGGAGCAGTGCTTCAGTGTGATGGATTGCTATGGAAAATTGACCATGCTAGAAAGCAAGCTGTCTGATAAAAAGAGGCTATCAGACAATAGCTTCCTTGGCCACAACCCCAGGGATGGGGTTTACACATACAAAACGCATTTTAGTGATTGGACAATGATGCTTTGCACAATATTGTTTCACTCTTGATTCTCATCAGCCACTGTTTTATTTGAATGCCAAGTTCCCCAAAACTGAAGATATAAATAAATAACGCCATTTTACACAGGCAGGGCATCTTTCTTCAGTCTATTGAGAATATCAGACGTGACCCTGGAGGTCAGCTCATCTTTGGTGCCTGAAGCAGAATAGGATACTAAACACGAACTGTCCTCTGCAGTCACCTCAGCACTTCTCACGCTTCTCACGTACAGAAAAAAAGACTTTCTAACAATGAGAAAACAGATGACTGCCTCATATTTCAGCTTATTAAAGGCTGATCTGCAGCTTAACCACTACATTAAGTATATTTTAATTTTATAACATTAATTGCCTCAGAAAGACTATGATTATTCTTTCATGACAATTGACTGCAAGCAGTGAGCTCCTTTTTTTTTCTTCATTATTCAGTTTTTATCTGTGAGTTCAGTTTCTTTCTACCTTACAAGGGCACAGCCCATTTACAGCCAGGTTTCTGAAACCCCAACATGAATCTTCACTAAATTCTTTCTGGAAAAAACACCACTTCTGTATTTTCCACCAGAAATATTTTGTTGAAGACAGATATTTATTTCCCTTCCTATTCCAACAGTCTGCAAATGTCATGAAAGTATTGTTCAAAATCCCATTTTTGTACCAAGATAATTAAAGAAAGGTTCCTTCTAAATTAGAATGTTTATACATTTTTTAACTACCGAAAAAAAAAAAAAAGGACTTCAGAAAAAGGTACCAAGTAACGGGAACATGAGAGTCAACAAACTGTTTAGATTTGCAAAATGAAGAACACTGCAGAAAAGTTTGCCAAGAAAATATTAACTCTATCCTCCTGTGCAAATGGATTACAGCACTATCTTTAATTACACTGCCCTATCCTGGTTTTCCAGGATATTCTTTCAGATCCCAGTTTCAACAGTGTGCCAGAACCAGTCCTGGAGGGGTGCTTATTGAGCACTGAGGGCTCAGTACCAATTCATCTCCTGCCTCCCATGGTGGTTGTCTTGCAGGCTGTCCACAAAATGATAACAAGCACAAAGCATTATGGAGATACCCATTTATATGCTGATTACCTAGAAATACTGTGCCTTGTTCATGGAACCACCTGCAGGCCACCAACCAAATGACCTGGAATGCTTATAAAGCTTTCTAGAACAGCCAGCCTGCTAGTTCATACTGGCAGGCACTGATGCTGGTGAGTTCATGATTTAATGTTTGAGCTCTTAAAGTTGAACCTGAAGGACATATCCAAAGTTGATGAAGAAAGAAAACTGGAGCGTCCAAATCTGAGAAATTTGCTTTCCAATTTTTCTAAGCTGGACTGATCAGAAATGGGTTATCCAGAGGACTGTGCAGGAAGACTGCTGCACAAGTGTGTGGAGTCTGGAACACTTAATCCAGCAATCACAGAGAATTAAGAAAATACACAGATGGAAACTGCAAACTGTGAATTTATAGGAGTGTTTGTACAAGAAGGAGGCAATATCTCATTAGGGACTGGGAATCTGCACAAGAAAGACTAGGAATAGCTAGAAGGGACAAGTTTAATATGTAATTTCTTTGGGAAGTAACTACAGTACGTTCAACAGAAATAATTAAATTGAAGATCAATGGCAAGGATAAACAAGGAAATACCCTGAGTAGATATCAGATAATTTATTTGTTTTATGAATGAAGCCAGCTAGCGCTTTCTCTAAAAACTCTACAAGCACAGCCAATGCTTGTCCAACATGTAAGTACTCCCCTAGGAAAGCCATTACCAGGAAGGTAACAGGAGGATTTGCTAAGGCTCTCAGCCAAACAAGTCATTAATAATTGAGGGCCAGTCAGGTACATATATCTGATGCAGATAATAGAATTTTAAACAGTTACCAATACAGAAGAGCTTTGCAGACAACTAGCACATTTTGACAGTCCCTCTTAGCAAGTCTTTTCAGGATGCATGTTTCTGCAGAACAATTTCTGCATTTCTGTGTGGGCAGGCACTGAGTTGTGTGTGCATGTGTGTGCATCCAGTATTTAGCAGATTAGATTCATGGGCACATAAATAAGGACCATGAGCTGAATTATTCCAGAAGACAAGTTATAACTAAGAGCTAATAGGGAAAACTATTTCAAAAAGAAGTAGTAGAAAAAAGAGAAAAAAATCTTCAAGCAAATAGAGATTCACAGACCTATGAAAATTTCTGAAATCAAGGAAATTTGTAAAACAATATGTCATGGCCAATTAGACATATCAGAAAAGTCTCCAGCCAATAGAAGTATTCATGTGCAATGCATTTTTGTTGAATGAATTCACTCACTCCTTTGTGCACTTACTTCTTTTCTATAGCCAATGAAAATTACGCTCAGGAGAAATTAGACACTAATATTGCTGCATTAAGATGGTGGAGACCGAAACATACTCCCTGTAAATCAGGACTATGCCTACTTTAAAGATGTACAGCAAGAGTTTCCTAACCATTCCACAGAATTGTCTGTCATATAAAACTGTCTGTTTTACCAAGCCAGAACATTAATAAGTCATAAACACCAGCTTGGAGCAGCTCAAAGGGTGGTCAAAGGGATGTAATTTTTTTTCCCTTGGGCCATTTAAGACATACTTTCATGACTCCATGACTTCATATAGACACACATGTGCCTTAGTAGGTGGCTGTGTATTGAAAATTGATGGGCATAACAGAATACAATTTATGTTCTTTATAGCTCTTCATCAAATTCCTATTTATGAACCAAATGATGTGCCAAACATTCTCAGTAGTTCTTCATGCAGGTATTGAAAGTTATGTGTTAATACCAGTCACAGATACAGTGAGTGGAAAAATTATTTCTATTTTCAAAGAACTGCAGAAAGGTTTGGATTGGAAGGCTCCTTAAAGACCATCTCATTCCAACCTCACTGCCATAGGGAGGAATACTTTCCACTAGACCAGGCTGCTCAGAGATCCACCCAGCCTGGACTTGAACACTGCGAAGGATGGGACATCCACAGCTTTTCTGGGCAACCCTTTCCAGTGCATCACCATCCTCACAGCAAAGACTTTCAATCTAATCCTGCCCTCTTTCAGCTTACAGCCATTAACCATGGTCCTATCACTACATGCCTTTGGAAAAAGTCCCTCCCCATGTCTCTTGAAGGCAACCTAAAGGTACTGGAAGGCTGGTATAAGCTCTCCCTGGACCCTTCTTCTCCAGGATGAACAATCCCAGGTCTCTCAGCCTGTCTTCATAGGAGAGGTACTCCAACCCTCTGAGCATCTTCATGGTCCTCCTATAGACTCACTCCAATAGGTCCACATGCTACTTATATTGGGAGCCCCAGAAGTGAACACAACTGAACACTCCAGGTAGGGTCTCATAAGAGTTATCACAATGGTTGAAAACAACTGAAAGAGCTTTTCTGATAAGACTGCCATAAGAAGATCCCTTCACACTGAATCAACAAAATGAAATAATAAAGCATCTAATAGACATCAGTAATTATGCTTTGGAGTAAAACCACTTGGGAAGCAATAGGAAGTCCAACACTGCTTTCTGCCTCTTTTATAGAGTGTGATTCATAAGTAGACAGTGATGAATATGACTAGTGTGACCAGTTACTGTATTTATGAATGAGAAAGAAAGAGCGAGGAAATGCATGCTGAGGTTGTGGGAAAGATTTATGTCTCTGTTATTTTAAAACGCACACAAGCTAAGTGAGACTGCTGGTTGCGTGCTTCATGGAGGCTTCTCAGTGTGTGCAGAGGAACCCATCTGAGCATAAAAAAGCAGCCAGGAAATGCTGCCCTTGAGGGAATAACTCCATAATTCAATATTAAACATGTATAAATTATTTAGCCTGCTCTTTACACAGATTTTCAGTTGAGGAGAAAGCAGTGAAAAACCACTTGCAACTATCAAGTCACTATTTTGTGTCTTTGCCTCAGAAGATATAAATATGTTGAACTCTGCCAGTCCCCCTTCCTAAATCAGTTCATATAAACCTCTTTGTATTTCTATTTGCACTGCTTTGAATTCTACTACCCTTACCTTTTAAGAGAGAGAGACACACAAGAACAACTACCACCAAAGTAAAGCTCAGAATCATATGATCTGCTCTGTACATTGCTTTAAAGATTTTGTTTTGAAAGGGGATGCTTGTTTCCTTTGTATTCTGTAGTGATAACTTGCTCTTCAGATGCAGAGAGGACCATTCCTTTCTTTTTCAAATATCCTAACACAATCATTTTATGCCTAATGTGTAGCTGCTAATATTATTTACAATAACATTATAACATCTACCAGAGCTTTTACAGGCCAATATGACCAGAAGACAATGTTTATTATGAATTACCCCTAAAATCTATCTCCAGAAACATTAACTTCAGCAGAAATCAATGCATTTCTCTGCATTAAAGAAAAAAATATCTTCTCTATTATTTGTTTCAGCCAGAGGTCTTGTGGAAAGTTTTGTTGCCGATGTCTTCAAGGCACTATTAAATATCTCTGCCCATAAAATAGGAGAGGTTCATAACTTCTGATCTCCCTTTAGACTTCTGAGCCATACAGCTAGAGAATTTGGCAAGAGATGTTTCTGGGGTATTTAAAACAAATTGCACACCAACTTATGGACATCATAAAATAAATAAATCATAAACAGAAAAAAATCTTACCATTACAAATAAGTGACCAAAGTACATACATGAGATTAAATCAGAAAAAGAAAGGATGCTGAAGTAAGGGGGTTTTGTTTCATTTTTTGTTGTTTTTTTTTTCCCTATCTCTCCAATGTAGTAGTATTTATTGAGAAAATACATTTCAGCAGCTGACAGTCCTTTCTCCAGACACCCTGATAGTCAGCAGGAGCTTGCAGGAAATGCTCAGTGTTCCTGCCTAGCCCGGTGGTGCAGGTGGCATACACGTCACTTCTCAGGACCTCCCTTGGATGACAGCACTTCCATGGCTTCCTACATGACCTTCCTTGCCTACAACATCTGTTATTTAAAAAGAAGTTTTATAACGCCTCACCTCAGTGATTCTGTAATTTTCACCCATTAACTACTTGTTTTATCCACTCTGGGCAGTGAGAACAGCCTATTGTTTTTTGCAACACTTTTTCATGATTTGAAGACTTACTGTATCTAACCAGGCTTTTCTTCCTCAGCCTGAAAAGCCCCATTCAAGTCAAACTGACAGCAATATTTCATTATAAAGAATGGCTTTTTTTTGCCTTCCCAGTTTTCTGCAGAGTACAATTTTTGCTATTCCAGCTATTGCACCAATCACTTGGACGTTTTCCCCCCTCTTTCTGCCTTTCTCCATTTTCCTTTTACCTTCTCTTTCAGTGAAAACAAATACTGACTAAAAAACCCAATCCAGAAGCCAAAGGCCTAAAAGGAAAAGGCTGAAAGCTTCTGCCAAAGATAATTCATTTTTTCCTTTTAAAATATGAAAATACAATTATTTTCACATTTTCTGGAAAAAAAAACAGCAATAGTTTTCTGCCACCTTTACATACAAGTTGGACATATGTGGCAGCATCTTAAAAATTGTTATGAATGTGCTACTATTTCTACTCAGTGCAAAAATAAGACAGGGAATAGAGTTACAGTTATGATGACACATTTGTAATTCTGAAAAGGAGATTGTCTAAGTGTAGGCTGCTTCCATTATATTTGAGCAAATTAAGATGAATGACAGCACTGATGAAATCATCTTGACTATTATATACGTGTAAAAATCAAAGCAGGAGAATCTCTGTTCACTCTATGCTGCTGAGATGTTCCTATAATGCTTAAAAATATTCTGGCCTGACTATGTGTCGTACCTTAGCAGGAACAAACAGAAAAATACAGGGACTGACTGGAGAATCTGTGTACTGAAATTCACTGTCCTGATACAGTGAACAACCATATCATATAGTTCTGTTCACAGGCTTGAAAGTTCTGGGGCTTTTTTAGCTACTTCTACTTAGAAGTTCTTCCTGAGTGTTTTTCCTCGTCTATTAAGAATCTTCTGATTTCTAAATTTATTAATATTTCAGGTCTAAATTTCTACACAGCCAAATGTGCCCAGATATTTTCATGCCACCATGGTCCTTACATTTTCATGCCAACATGGTCCTTACATTTAAGTTTTTCTTTATCCTCACTTATCCCCCGTCAATATTGTCCCACAATATTTATACACAGGACTTTGTAATACTAAACATACTATGTATTATCTTGTGTATATCAGACTGTTCATTCCCCTTATCTCTTTAGTAGCCCTTCTTCTGTACCTTTGGGGTGAAAGACACATTCATGCTGGAAACACAAGGAAGAAAAAGCAAATCCTGGGAGGACTGGCTTCTCTCCAGCCACCAGCTCACATGCTCAGCTGTAACTGAAGTATTGCTTTACAGTATTTGCTAATAGTCCTCACGCAAATGATGGTGAAATGAAATAGATGCACCATAACAAAGAAACCATCACTGGTCACTAAATGGCCACAAATATGTATTTATAGGCTACATTTCCTTTGGGCTTTCAGTTTGCCAAACTATTTGAGACATGGAAATTTCACCTCACTTATGGCTATGGACAGTTCCCACTTCCCGCCTGTGTCCCAACTGGCGTTAATTTCTTTTGAATAAAATGCAATTACAAAGGAGGTCTTTCCAAAGTCTTATGAGATGAAGCTCGTATTCCTCTGCTGAAATAGTCCTTTCTAGTAATCTCTAGGATTGTTTCTGATATTTTCAGGGTCATGTGCCATTCATTATATTAACATTCACAGGGTAGAAAATACAACCAGATCTCCCCATTGAGGTTTTTCCAGCTGATGGTCTCTTAGCTTGTAGCAAAATTTTCTCCTATTAATTTCTGAGTGCAGGAACTTGTATTTTTGTACAATTGAATTTCATCCCACTTCTATTACTAGAGACTTCAAGGTCATCCTACTCTATTTGTATGGTAACCAAATCTCTTATTTATTGATGCAGCTTTCACGCTTGAGATTGCAAGCAGATTTCATTAACAAACTCCCAGCAAGGTCAGAAATTAAAATACTAAATAAGATTAGCCCCCAAATCAGTTTTGGAGGGACTCTTCACCTTAGCCTAACAATTCTATTTTCAGTGACACCTGAGCTTGTCTTTCCTCTGGCCAATTCCTCACCAATAAGGCAATTTGTATACTAATCCTGTTTTCTCCAGATGAAGCAGTGCTTTTCTCAAGTATATTGTATCAGCAATTTCAGGAGCTGGCATCTCCTGTGCCTATGGACCCTGTTGTCTTACCAAAGAGTCAACTGACCCTTTTTCAAGGAAGTGCCAGGAACCAGAACCTGACTCTCATAGATATTCAACTGTTCCTGTCCCAGAAACATATGGAAAAATATTACCATATCTTAATCAGTGTGGAAGCAAGAGGAATAACTTTTCCCAGATGTCTAAGAAAGCAGTCAGCACTGTGCTCCTTGCAGATCGTTGCATTTCATCCCATCACAAAAACAACTGCAAGAATGGATGTCAGAGTGGCTCTTTGCTCGGGAGACAGGGCCTTGAGAATGAGATGGGAATATAATTCCTACCCTTCATTTGCTGTTGCTAAATGACTCCCTTATGGAGGCTTCTCTGCCCACCCTTGTAAAAGACCCTGATCCCTTGATCCTTCTCTGTTTTTTTATCTTGCCAGTGAGACAAAGTACTCTGTCACCACACGCACACTCGCTCATCCTGGCTGTTTCATCTTTAATTCATGATTATTTTTTTTTCTGACAGAGAAGATTTATTCAAACAAGAATCACTTGAGTACTAGCTGATAGCCTTCTTTATACAACCAACCAGACTAGAGGTTCACAACCATCCCTACATGCTAGCATTAGCTTAACCTAAATGATGCTTCCTCAGAAAGCCCAGAGTGCCTTCACCTTTTATATTACACACTAAAGACCATATGGAAACTCATTTAAAACGAATGAAGTGCACTGACCTCCTGTCTTATTGCAATGCTTCCAAAGATCATCAAAGCCAGTACAAAGTCATTCTGATAGATATATGGAGCATGGTGTATTCTTCCATTGTTACCAACCAAAAGCAATTTTTATCAATTACACACACATCAAGCACAGATTACACACTGGCTATGAGTTATTGCTGTCCTTATAGTTATTGTCGGGATTCTGCTGTGTTAGAGCAGACAATATTTTTTAATAGAAATAAATGTTTTCATTTAAGCAGTGAGGTATAACAACCACAAACTACTCCACACAAGCACTTAGCCCATAGAAGCAATTAAATGAATTAACCCTGCATTCTGTAGGGCTGCTCATTCATATATTTTATTTTAATTTTACTTCTTTCCATGTGAAAGATGTAGGCAGACTCCAACCCTGATGACACTGTACAGCCACTGCAATGTGTGTCAGAAGAACCAGCACAAAGGGGTAAACAGTTTGCACTGTGACAGCTAATAACCAGAGTTTGAGCTGAGGAAAACACAGACAGTGATAAACATCAACAAGAATCAGCTTTTATGGACATTCCTGAGCACCACAGAAAGGTATCATGCACCCCCCAAGACGTATTTTTTTTAAAAAATAGCTTTTAAGATATCAATTTAGTTTCACAAAACATTCAATAGTTTGCTTACTTGAAATTAGAAAACATTTTCAAACACATGTAACATTTTACTGATGTGAGAGAGTGGGAAGAAAGAACAGGAACAGGTTTGTGAGTGACTTGGATCATGCACTGGAAATTTCAGAGCATTTTGGATTCTTTGCTTGAAATAGCTATTAAATTATTTCCTCAAGACTGAGTTAATTTAATGACAAGGAAGTTCAAAACAATGTCAAATTATGCATTTTTAAACAACTCTCAGTGTTTATGCATCACCAAATAGTATACAAGTTTGATTTATCTTTTGTTAGTACTGTCAGGATTTAGCATCAAGCCCAGAATTCCTCCTCTGACTCCTCAGTTTAAAATATTTAATGTTTCTTAATCCAGCATGGAGAGCTGGGAGACAAAAATAAATGGAGTGCACTACTTGCTGCTCTATTTTTGATAGCTCACTGAAATTTTTGAACACTACTGCTTAAAGTGTGTGAAAGATTTCTCAGGGATAGAAATATACAAACTGCAATCTGTCCCTTCTCCTTTTGTTGTCACTAAATCAGTTTCCAATAATCTCAGAGATAAAAGAAAATGGAAGAGAAGCATGCACCCCAACATGCTGTATGGGAAAACCAAAACACATTATGTGAAGTAAATGGTGCATGTCTCTCATGTAATTAAAAGGGTGCAGGAAAACATCTGGACTCTTCTAAAAAAATCGAGTCAAGGAATTGACTGCTGGGGAACAAAACAAAGAAAGACGTGTGTGCCCCGATTCCCCTCAAAATTAACCAGCAAGTGCACTGACAGCAGCAGCAGCTGACGCTCCCCAGCCCAGACCTGAGCCAGCAGACCAGCACCTGAGAACAAAAGCTGTTACACTAAGCATGAGGGTGACTTGATGGAAGAGAGCTCATTTCAACAATACCCCGGTTAAGCCCCCATGTTCTACCTCCAGGCTCTTGTGGACGGATATATGTCTGGGCTGCAGCTGGGAAATGCGGCTGATCTGCATGTCCAAAAGAGATTTAATCCAACAGCAGTTGATGATTATCCAGCTAGCTTAAGCACATCAGTCTGCATGACAACCATGCGACCAAGGGTAGTATTGCTGGGATCACGGGCAAGAAATATGACCTTCGTAAATGAAAATCCCAGTGCCCTTGACCAGCAATTGAAAGTGAATGCAAAAATACACAGGACTTGATCTTCAAATATTTACTCTACAAGAGAGGGAAGGGTGGAATTCAGCTCCAGATGAGGCATCTTACCACAGCTAGTGGTAAGCCATGGTCTATGGTGTTCACTCTGTGAAAGATTTTGCTTTTAAGATGAAGTAATTATTGCTTAAGTATGTTCAAATGCTGCATCATCCCTTCATTCACTGTAGTATATTACCAGCATTTTCTTTCTCCATTGAAAGAAAATATGGGCTGTCAGTCTCTGCAAATTCTGTAAATTCTCCCATGAAAAGGGAGAGAAATGCACTGCATATACTGTGATATATCACCCAGACTGCTTGTCTTTCTCATTTACAAAACTGTTTTAAAGAACTGCTAAGACAAAGTAAGAATGATCTGTCAATTACATTCTCAGTTAAATCATGAAGGACAAGGAGAATGATTAAGGCCGAATAAACATTTAAATCTTCCAGGGTTAAATTTTGTCTGTTTCACTTTACCTTACAAGCAACAACTATGAACTCTCAGCAGGGAGGGAGATGGAAACTTTCCTAATTATGATTTTATTAGGAATACCTACTAATTAGCTTACTCATTTGCTTAGAAAATAACAGGTGCAGACGCAAAATACACAGTAGGGGCAAAGTGACAAGACAGATGCCTAAACTAATTCATAGAAAATGTGTGCAAGTATGAGTGCATGGTTTCCTAATGTCACCTCTGGTATTGTCTCTGAAGGGAAAGAGAAGAACCATTCAAAACAATCTCTGCAGATTTCCACCGGAGTTTACATTTGTGTCAATTTAAATACCCTGGATCAGCAGTGTCAGCTGAGTCAGGCAGATGTAAAATGACCATCACAGACACTTGAACTTCGTTTTTCACTAGCAGGACATCCCAACCAATGCAATCAGTGAAGTTATATTTTTTTGATCTGACTTTGAACTACATAGCTCCAATACTTGGGTCTTTACACAGAAATTGGAACTCAAGATGGGAAAACTCAGGGTTTAGCATAGTGTTTTGTCTCCACCACAGCAGAAAGATCAGTCACACGTGAGCGATTTTTATCCCCAAAGGAGCACAGCAATTATTCACAGTCAGAAGCTAGTGTAAGCAGTGAGAACAGCCTCCCTGGACAATACTGTGAGAATAAGTGAAGAATCCTTCCTCTTCTTTCTGTGCAGTGACAGTTCGAAATATTTTTGTCAAAACACTCGTTTTCACATTGAAAGCATTCTCAACAGAGCAAAAATACACCACTAATTATGCTCTATACATGAAAAATAGGAGCACAAAAACTTTACCTTCATCTCCTCACAAAATAAGCCACGAGGTGCTTTGATTCCCAGTGTATTTGCTACCCAGTGCACCTCACTGTTTCTATCTTACCACAAGAAGTATCATCAGGCAATAAAGAGTCCTTCTGCACAAGCAGGAGGAAGGTCACAATATCTATGTGACTGCTGCTCAGATGCAAAGGCCAAAGTCACTTGGTATGCTCAGCCTGGAGAAGGGGAGGCTGACGGGAGACCTCACGGCTGTTACAACTTCTTTGTGAGGGGAAGAGGATGAGCAGACACTGATCTCCTCTCTGTGGTGACCGTTGACAGGACTTGAGGGAATGGCATGAAGCTGTCAGGAGAGATTTAGGTGGGATATTAGGAAAAGATTTTTCACCCAGAGGGTGGTTGGACACTGGAACAGGCTCACCAGGGAAGCGGTCATGGCACCAAGCTTGACAAAATTCAAGGAATGTTTGGACAAGGCACTCAGGCACATGGTGTGATGTGCAGGCCCAGGACCTTGTGGGTTCCTTCCAATTCAGGATATTCTACGGTTCTATAAAGCTTAAAAATGGCTAACACTTATATTGGCAATGACAAAGGGAAAAAATGGAAGAGTTGAACTCCAAACAAAGTATTTGTCCTAGCAGCACATTGCCACCAGACTGCATCTTTTATTAAGACAGTTATAGAAAACTTAATGTTTAATCATGCACCAACACTTGCCTTTGAGATTTGGGAGCAATAATAATAATAATAATTGATGTTAATTAGCTTCACTCAGTGACTCTTCTGCACAAGTTTCAAGTTGGATTCAATTGCAGGATCTCTTTATACCAATCTGAAACTTATTAAGAGCACTCATCCATATGCCTGTAGGCTCATTTAACTAAGTAAGGCTTTCCATTGTCACTGTCTTATCTTTGGAATTTATAGCTGTACATATAACAAAATACAAGAAATGATGTTACTAAATTTGATGTAACTGGAAGAAGAGATAAAAATATCTACTCACAGATGTTCTCAAATAGCAGACATAAGAATGATTCCTGCTTTCAGTTGGCTTCCATTAGTTACTGAGTCTGGAAACTAATAGGAGGCTGTACACAGTGGAAACATTTTTCAAACCCCAGCAATATTTCATAAGAATCCTTCTCACAGGGCTTCAATGCTAAAAAAAGTTCTGAGTTGTCTGACAAAAAATCAGAAATCATTGTCCAGAGCTCTAACAAAGGAGCAAAGGATGAGGGGCTACAGTTAGTCATGGATTTATCCTTAGAAGAGGAGGTAGAAAGCTTCATTCAGGCCATTTAAAAAATGTTCTGATCCACAGACTTTGACCACCTTCTTCATAGACAGCTACATGGCTGTATATATGTCACTCTTGCATTTTTTATCTCCTCTGACGGCCACTTTTTTTTTTCTGTAATGTTACATCCCTTAGAGTAGTTACATGTTTTGTCCTTATTGGCCTCATGTCCTTTTTACTTTGTTTTCACATCATCCAACTGCAAACATTTTATTTAATCCACTGATATACTGCAAATTCACTTTGCCAGTACTAATTTTCTTTTCCATTTGTTTCTCTGAATTTACAGCTGGTGAGGGATGCTGTGAAGAAATGGCTGGAGGAAGCCTGCCCAAGGGCTGTGCTCCTCCTCTTGGAGCTGTCTTCATGATGAGACTCTTGCCCTCAGTTTCCACCTGAGCCATATCACAATGGCATCACAGCTGTGCCCATCCCTGATCCTGGATGTAGCTTGCTCAGACTAGGACCCGAGCCAACAGGCTAACCTGGGCCTTGCCCCAGACCTGCCTCATCACTGTGAGTTTGCCTGGTGACCACTGAGCAGGCCTGTCCTTGGTTATGGTTTCCAAACCTGACCCTGACCCTGACCCTGAATCACTGATTTGTGTTCCTGCCTTAAGAGGAGACCCACCTCATTACCACAGACTTTGGACTTTCCCAGTTGCATACACTGCACAATAAGAAGGGATTGTTGGAAAGACAGAGGAGCATTATATGTCAGAATTTTGTGAAGTTTTGCTCAATATTTTGATTTATATCTAGACTGAGTGCTTTAAAAGCAAACTATTAGCGTTGTTTCTGCATATCTGTGACCTCCTCAATTTTTTTAGCTCTGAAGTGAAGCTAATAGTTATAGCACTCCTGTGGTTTCTACAATCACTCCAGGAAGTCCAAAAGAACATTTGTTTGAAAATTAATCCCTTCAGAAAAAGAATGTAAATTAAAATAATTGCAATGGACATGGCAGACTTTCAAAAACAATGCAGTAATTATTAATCAACTGAGATACAACACGTAGAGTTCTTTAATGGGTGAAAACTGTATCTAGAGTAGGAGTTGGTAGAAAAGGATCCAGCTTGGACTTAATTTTCTTTGTTTCTTTTTTACCCATCTTGAGCTACTGGACATCTTGCAAAGAATAATTTTGTTGTTTGACAGATTGGAGAACTATTCATCTTCTGGTCTTTATAAATAATGGTCCAGGCATTACAGCTTCTGCAATCTCGAGCTGCTCCATCTTTATGAAGACAAATGTATCCATGTCTAAATACTCTAGCTAGTCCATTATGTGTGCAAGCTACAGCATCTTCTTCTTTCTCATAATATAAAGCCACTCCATTTGGTGCCAATAATGTGTGCAATACAACTTACCTAAATAAGGACACACAAATTGTTCAAGTTAAGACTACATTTCCAATGGCTTCCCACTGTGACAACTACAAGGAAATTAAAACTCTTCTAGTTTTCTTTCAACAGCTAATGTCAGGACGGAAAGAATTCTTTTTTCCATACCCTGATTTATTGAGAATTTATCTACAACCACTTTTGAAGAGTGTCTGCTTATAATTTGATATTAGTGTTTGTAGATGAACATACAAAGTACCAGGTGATTCTCATAACCATAATGTTGATTCATAACTGTAAGCATACAAGGTACAGTATAATCAAAAAGAGTTCTACAACACCAAGAATAATTAAAAGTACTTCAGTAGAACAGCTACTGCAAATGAATGCACAAAGAAGGCATGGATGGGCAAAGGGGATGTTTAGATAACAAGAGAAAAATCAGTGGAAAATACCTTGCAGAATTTCCTTACTTCTACTAACCTAGAGATTTAAAAAAAAAAAAAAAAGAAATTAAAGACAGGAAGGTAATTAGCTGCTTGCCTCACAGGACATTAAGAAAATTGAAGTAATTCTTACCTTCAGATTATTAAAGATAGCACATGATCCTGCTGACATGTAAAATAAGAATTCTTAGATTTACAGCTCCCAAGCATAGAGACCTCAGGGATATCTGTTTTCCCCTTTCTTTTGTACATGTATACTTACCACAGATACCTGCACTTGTCTGATTAGTGTGATGTGCCAAGAGATGAAACTGCAAGGAGAACTCTATGCATGGAGGATATAAGGCACATTGCTCCATCTCTCCCTTTCACAGCTTTTATCAAGTCCGCTTGTTCCTATCCTCTGGCTGCAGAAGGTGCTTACACCTGCCAGACTTCCAAAATATAGGATCCTATTTTGGGGGTGCAACAGGTAGAGGGTCACCTGGTGGAAAAATCTATGTTAAGTTGGATTTGTCTGGTAAGGCCAATGTGCCTTAACCTTTTTCTCTGGAATTTCTCTACTCCTAATGTAAACAAATACCACTCTTTAAAAAAGCTGTTCTGAGTGTAGTTTCCAAGAAAAAGCCTACAGGTCACAGAATCAAAATGAGTGAAAAATCAATACACTACACTAAGGCTGAGGATTGACAAGAGTCAACACGCCAGGAGGAAGGACAATCCAAATATAAATCAAAGAAATCACCATATGCCCCAGAAGGGACAAGGCTTAGGTGCTAATAGTGATGTGCCAAAGACAACAGTGAAGGATCAGGAGTGCAGAAGCCCAAAAGACCTGAAGAATACATCAGCCTTCAAACCCTAATACATAAGCAGTCCAAGACACTGCTGTTCTTCAGCATACATTGTATAATTCATGGGACAACATTATGCTTCTATTGTTTCTATTCGCCAGTATGCTGGAGGAATTGTTGGGAAGATTTGTTTTTATAATAGTTGCTTGAAAACTGTGAGATGCTCTGCTGAGAGCTGCTGAGTAGAAAGCAGTACTAGAGGTTCTCTTATATGAGATGGGCCTCAGTCTTAGGATCAGAAATCCTAACATGAAGCAGCACTTTCAAAGCCCATCTCTCTCAAGAAATTCCATCATGGAGGTCCATACATATCTCGCATTAATTTTTCAACAGCTTGATCTTATTAGCATTAGAAGTGTTTAAATTTGTTTGTTCACTTATTGTGATTTCTAAGACACATTCAGTTCCTGGTGCAGAAACAGGTAGAAATATTGTTGATTTAATTTATACCAATCCTGACAGCACTGATAAACCATTCTAAATGATGCATAATTTATCATAATCAGTTAGTAAATGAGAACTTGCTCCAGTCAGAAATGAAAAATTATGTTTCACCTATTAAGACATCAGGGCAATGTTAAACCCTGTTGCAATTTACCCCACAAAATACTGCACAGAGAAGGCTGGGACAGCAGTATCAACTCTAAATAAATTTTAGTTTTTTTTTTCTTAAGAAGTGTGAGGCCTTTCACATTCAAATATATACAAGCACTGATCAATAAACAAACTCTTCCTTTCTTAGCTATTACAGACAGGCTATTACAGATACATTTTCTGGGTAGTCTTTTGCAGGTGTAAAATGCTTAGTCTACAAGCAGAGCAGGTAGCAATATTTCAGATTGTGATTTTTTTTTCATGACTGTTAAGATGTTATTTGCCATCACATTTAAATGGTAGCTGCTTGAGCCACTGTGAACATGAACTGTGCTGAAGTGGCATATTTCTAAGCCAGCATGGAATCATTTGGGGCTAAATCTCAAAAACAGCCCAGGAAACAAATTTCAAGAGGTAACTTTCTCAGAGATGAACATACAGATGAAAAAACAAAATATTACAGTGCTCACTCACACCTGTAACAGCAGAAACACCAAAATCAAAGACAACAAAACCTAAAAAAGTGGTTGGAACCATCTAAGTATTGGTATTCCTATGGCTTTTGACCAAGAGGCTGGGAGGCAGTGTTTTCTCAAAATTAAACTTCCTGAGTTGTGATATTTTAAAAGATTGCCAGGGAAAGGATGCTTTATGCGGGTTGAGCCCTTCACTCACAAACAACACAAAACCTAGCAGGGTGACTCAGTTCACCAGGCATTTATTTCTGGCAGCTGAAATGCGCAGAACTAAGAAAATAAAGAAACTTATCCTAAAGTGGCTTTCTGAACTCTCTCAAATTTGGATTTGAAGATTTCTTTCTCTTGTGGAACAGTTGGCGCACCACTGCTCTGACAGCTCCATCTCGAGAAGACCAAGACTATTTTCTTTTGCATTTTGCACACCCAAAATGTGCCTTTGATGACTTTCATGAGACAATGCAAATGTACCCACAGCACAACAGGTCACACCAGCAGCTTTGAAAGCAAGCAGGACAAACCCACCTGTATTAATCTGCCTTTTATGCCACTGGCTTCTGCATCTCTTCCATCTAAAATAATGGCTATCTTCTATTGCTACAGAAGAAGGAAAATAATTTTATTTTCTAATTGTCAAGTACATGTACCCAATCTAAAATAACAACATATGTGGAAAGCAAATCATATCCAACCATTGTTGGGTATCCTCAGACAGCTTTGGCCCAGTTTCATTTCATAGCATGTAAGCTAAACTTGCACTCTCCTAATATTCATTAATCAAGATACAAAGAAAACAACCAAACAAATGCTAAGCAACAAACTACAAATACTCTTTGAAAAGAGCAAAGACACAAAGACAGCATTGTAAGTGAGAGTATCTGAGACTTCTACTAATTGGATTTTCCATAATGCATGGATATGCCCCATTCATTTACAGAAATAATGGTGAGGATCATCAGCACTGTGGTTCTGTCTTTTTAATATTTCTATTATAAGCTACAGGAATCTGTTCTTTGTTTTGCAACACGCCTTTTCACACTCTGCACTGTAAAATACAGTCATCTAAACAGAAAAGAGATCATTGAAGACACAAATAGCTCAGATGGTTAAACATAAATAGCAGCAAAATTTCTGTCAAAATACATTATCTGCAGTAAATCTGGCAGAGGTCTAAGAAGATACTAAGCCACACATTTGCTTAGTTTTACCAAAGTCTGTTGGGAAAGTCCCCCATGGGAGAATATTAATGGAAGTTTGCAACTGTGTGGGGAAATGCAGAAGTTTTTAAAAAGAGAAAAGAAGTGATGAGGAAGAGTAAACAATTTTCTTGCCAAGCTGAAGATGTAGATGCTCTCAATATCTCTGCAACTCAACAACTTTTTTTATAATCTTGAGAAGGAAAGCAAGGTGGTGAATCTGCTGAGGAAACAGAATTATGTAAGTTACACAAAATGACTAGGAATGGAGAGGAATTCCAGCAGGATCTAATCAAAGGGGATGATTGGGCAACATGATGGTAGATAAATTTTAATGAAGGTAGGCACGAGGCAATGCTTAGTAAGTAAAACTGTACTCTTCAATTTTATACTTACTGATTAGCCAGCATATCTGGGGGAAATACACTAGCAACGGTGACATTATTGTCTATGTTTTTCTCAGTGAGCTAAGGAAAGGTCAGTGATGAAAAATTTTTCTCTGTGAGTATTGTTTATTTTTCTCTCCTCTCAGTGTCTGCTGTCAATTTGTTCAGTGTCTCTGACACATGTGATGCAGTAGTTCATCTTTTCAGAAGGAGAGAAAGAAGAACAAAACTCCTAAGACTGTAAAAAGTTTAAGAGACATCTCTTTTTCTTTCAGTTTTCTAAAATGTGTAGGAGGAATAAGATTGTGAAGAATAGAGCATTAGCTCGTGGCAACCAGGTGATTCCAAATTCAAGTGAAAGAAAAATGTCTCATCAGCATTGGAGCTAATGGAGTTTGGTGCCTTGTGTCTTATGGCTGGACTCTTCGGTGTGTAAGAGCATTATTGTTTTCAGTGATGGCTTCTGCTGATTGGGACACTTCCACTGCCATTCTCCCATGAGGATTTCCTGCTGTTAGAGATTATGAGCTCATTTTGCTGGCTTTCCCTCACTAAGAGCATCAATACGATCTTGCCTCCCAGATACGGTAAATTCCTCAAAACTTCTGACTGTTTATATTTGACATTTCTGTGTCTTTGATAAATTTGGCTGGATCTGCCCAAGAGTAGTGCCACTGCTTTTGGAAATAAGACACACAGGGACAAGGTGAGACTGCAGGGTCAGAGCTGATCCTCCCCAGACCTGAGCAATGAAGCTTCCTCAAGACTGGCCCAGAATATGTTATCCACCAAAACACTGGACAGTCTTGTCAGCAAGCAAGAGCCCCTTTCTGTGGGGAGATTGGCCACCAACATCACCCCAGGGCTGCTTGTAGTGTCAAGATTGACTGATTTACCTGAACAGCAATAAGAAACAATGTCACCCTTGCTGGGGACAGACATGGGCAGCTGTAAATCGGAATATGCATGACTGCCATGGAAGAGGAAGTCCCACAGACAGTTCTGCTGGCAGAGGTAATAGATACCAGAAAACCTGCTGGAGCTTATCCTGCTTTCATTCTCCAAACCCAGCAATTTAGTCACTGGTATACTGATTTCAGCTGTACAAAGCACATGCTTCTGCTCCAGCTGGATACACCACAGTTCATGTATGGAAGAGAAATCCCCGCTTCAGGAAATTGGAAGTGGCCTTTGGATGTGCATCATTAGCCGTGACACGGGTGAAGCTGCAAGAGCTGCGCTCTGCTGCTCCCACACTGCAGAGGACAGCAGCTGCAGTGAGCAACAGCACCTGAGTGTGCCTGTGCTGTGTGTAGGGGGAAGCGCAGGGCATGTGGTAAGGCCACCAGTTAGTCTGTGGAGAACTGGAAGAAAGCTGGCCACAAGGAACATCCCAGATCCCATGGTATCATCATCCTAAAGAAAGCAAGGATGAAACTGTGCCATGGCTCTGCCTGCCTCACAAGTGTCCTTTTGCTGGGGTGAGATTCACAGAGGATGGCAAGAGGTGCAGATAGGAATTCAACATGTCTGGTACCCTTCCCAGCAGATTGTCCTTCAAGGACAACCAAGATATTATCAGTCCCTATAAACAAGGGGCGTTGCTGGGGTCTAGTGTGTTCAGTGAGAACGCACCTCAGTTTTAGAAGTGCAGCTTGAAAAACATGTTTTTACTCAAAACTTGTCTGGTGATATACATGGCTCTGTGGGTACTAGGCTGGAGCTCCCAGTGTGCTGAAAAAAGTTCCTGCCCTCGACAACTTGCAACACAGAAGAAAAGATCGAGAAGCAGAATAAGAAAGGGATACAAGAAAAGATACATTACCAAATACTAAATGTTTACATTGACCAGAGTTTAGGCATATTAAAAAGTACTCAGAATGTTGCGGCCTTAATGTAATATTCTTTCTCAGGTACAGCCTTACACCAATTTCAACAGCAAGATTAACCTGAAGATACTGTTCAGCTGATTTCCTCTTGCCCCAGGATATGTATCTTATAGGAGCTCTGTGGACTATGAAGCCATAATCAGTATAATCACACTTTTATACTAAAATATTATGAATGGGAAATGAGAAGATCCGTAATCACTTTCTTCGGAGAACGTGGTAACTTCTCAGTAGAGCAACCCACACCTGAAGGCATTCATAAAGGAAGGGTTACACAAGGAGTGGAAATACAATGGCACTAGAACCAATAGGATTTTGCCAAAACGATTTTGGAGGTAAATAGTAAAGCTTTAAAAAGCATCTATTTCATAACAAATATTACATTACTTACACTTCCTCAGATGAAATTTCTTGGTGCCTGTGCAAACATTTTCAGCCATTAATGGAAGTAAAGTCAACGCATGAAATACAGCAAATATCAGAATCTCAAGGATTTCATGCATAAAAAATCCATCCTGGGAAGCAGTAGCTATCATTATTTTAGTCCCTTATTTACTGTTTCCTAACTCAAGAAAAACTATGCCTCTATCCGGCACCTCCGAACCCTCTGTTACTATCCTCATTCTTGTTAAATATGCAGCTACGAGGTAATCTGCTTAGCAACCAGCACAAACATATTGCTGCAGAAGGAAAGGAAGGTTCCTTGACAAGCAAACTTGGCTAGAAGCCAGCTAAAAGACCCAAAGGCACCTCAGTCAAATGTCTGTGTTTTCTGAATAAACTATAAATTAATAACAGAACAGCAGGGACAAACTAAGTCAACAGTGATTTCAGGGCATACCCAAGCAGGTGAGCCATTGCTTGCGCACACTGTTACTATGGCAGATAGACAGAATAAATAAGAAATAGTTGATTCTTAGTGCAGATTTCCCACTGTGTAATCTATAAAGCTGAAACAAATCGTTTGGCCTCCTGGTCCCCCAAAATCACCATAGCGCTGTCCCTGCAGCAGCAGGCGTGGGTGCTGAGTGCCCTCAACAAAAAGGTATCAGGTTGCCCTGGTATGGCCTGATGCATGTGGCATGTGCTAAATGAAATGAATCATTTTTTGCTTTAGAAAACATTCCCATGGCTATGTGAGCAATCAAAAGGCATTGCACATGGGGCATTCTCAAAAAAAAAAAAAACACCACAAAAGAAGTGAAGGACCAGATTTAGGCATCTTTTATAGAACCAGGCAGGGTAAGGAAGATGAGAACTGACACTAAGTCTTTGAGGATGTGGCAACATTCTCCAGTTGCTCCTCAGGTCAGTCACTGACAACCTACTCTCAGGATTTTATTCACACCATGTCAAGAAGACCCAAGAGCTTGTGTGGCACCATTCTGGGGCACAAATGCATGAAAACTCTCCTGAGAATTGACAAGATTCACATTCACTCTGCAACATATGGATGAAAACTTAAAAGAGATTGGGATACCTCTGACTCAAAAATAATTTGCAATGATGCAGCATACTCAGAATGAAAAAAAAAAAAAAAAAGAAAAGTCTTTTGGACTCCATTTTGACAAAAGACCAGGACAATAATGGCTCTAATGAGGCAGAAACATCTAGGAAGCCAATGAGCTATGCTTCAAATAGTATGTAAGGCAGACCAAAGACAGACCATATGTTCTGCTAGAACAAAAACATATGCTTTAAAGGACAAATCACTCATAAAGAATTGCTTAAGTGGGATACATCATGTGCAGGTACAGAAATGCAGGATGCTGCCACTACAAGCAGCTGTGTGGGGAGAGAGCACAGCCCTGTACATCATGTGTAAATGGGGAAAAAGAGAGGACAAAAAATAGCAGAGTTGGGGGTGGCAATATTGCGATCCAGTTTCTGAATATATTAACATGGAAAATACCATATTCCAGGAACTCTTGATATTCACAGAAGCAATCTTTCCATTAATCTTCACTTGATTACAGTTACTGTTTTCATAACAAGAATAGCTGTACGTCTGATGCGCAATGTATAAGAAATTATAGATTCAGCCTTAAAGCACACATAGCTAAAGATGAAGGACAAATTTTGGAGACAACTATGCGTCACCCATGATGACAAACAGAAAGTTAACAGTGGTAGAGTGGAAAGCAGGCAGATCAAAAGCAACCGATGTCCAGAGCTCATCTTTAAAGATAAGACATAGCATCAGAATTCAAGGTATAAATGAATCAGAGTTGAGTCAATATAGAGTAATAGTTCAGTAAATACACCTGTACCGTTCACTTGCTTTCTTTGTACAAGATAAAAGAAAAAAGGAATCAAACCCTTCCAATTACAGAAACAATTTAGTGGGCAAAAATTATTTCTTTCTGTTCCAAGCAGAGACCACCCTCAGGAAATCAAGCTTTTCATAGACACATACTATTTTGGATGCACTTAATTTTTCAGACGATCTTTGCAAAGATTCCACAATCATTATATGAAATCCTGGGCATGAAGGATGGTAAATCCTACCTATTGTATCAGAGAGCTGGAAGACAGAAATCGAGAAGCCTGATGTGGCTCTTCTGGGTTTTGTGTGCATGGACCCATGGCACACATAACATGGCCCTATAGGCTGCCACACTGCCACTGCCCTGAGAGGTGAGGGTGGCTGGGAGGCCTAAAATCAGCAGTGACTTCAGGGGAAGGCATGTAGCTCTGAAGGCTTCTGACCATACTGAGCCAGGTCTCGTGTTGCTAGAGCCATGAGCAGCTCAGGGAGCATTGCAAGCACCAGAATCTGGATATCCAAATTTCTGAAACCCTGAGATGAGATTCACCCAAATGTTTGAATCTCCAGCTCCCAGCATCTTCCTTGTGCACTCAACCAGGCACTATCCTTCATTATGTGTTCAGTACCACTCATCTATCTCATTTGTGATAGGAATCTTTATTTTGCCCCTCAAAAAGCTCTTCAAAATCTTCCAAAATGAAAAGGTGTTTATTCCCAGAGGATAATAAATTGTCCCTCAGTCAAGGTCACCCTATCCAAACAATTCCTTTCCCAACCAGGCTTTGTCAGACAATACTTAGGCAGACCTGAGAAGGCAGCTGTGAGAGCTGAACCTTTCAAGAGTATTTTGTAGGATAAATGTGTCATTTAAATGCCTCTGAGATGGCAATGTCTCATCCAGTGCATGAGCAGCATCCTGTCCCTGGCACTCACAGGCAGACCTCCTAGGTAACATAGGTTCACAACCCTGATTTTTGTTTATGGTACTTTTAAGGACAGAGCTTTGTAGCAAGGAAGCCCTGTTCATATTTCAGCTGGTTCAAAGATCAAGATGTAATATGAAGGTTTTCAATGTCCCTTATGCTCGAGCAAGCTATCCAAGGCTCTCGAAAGGGAGGGGCTGCAGTTGCATTTATTCTGACCACACTTTGACTGACTTCAGAGGGTGTTGCATGGGAATGGCTTCCTCTGATAAAGAATACCCTCCTCTACCTGTGATTTCTGAATTGGACCCTAGGAAAAAGTGATTGTTTATCTGTATGCTCACAGTTTCACTCCCCTTTTTTCTCCATAGGAATTCTCTATCTTATGGTGCAGTTATTTGCAAACTAGCTTAAAGAGCTCATTCACTGCCAAAGCCTACTTATGTGAGAAGAGAACATGTTTATTGCCCTTGACAAATGAAATATGTTTAAGTCTGAATGACAAAGCATGACTCTTGTGATATGCAAGGTGACTCAGTGCCCTCTGAAAAGGCCTTCGGCTCCAGATAGTGCAAGTGTTACATGACAGCAAGTCCTGCTGGTCTCAGGTGTAGCCAAAGAAGAACCTCAAGTGACACAGCTACAGTGAGATAGAAGGATGATAGGATGTGTCTTCAGAGGAGGAAGTACTTGAGGGCAATATTCAGGGCAGGTGTACCCTTCATACAACTGTACTCAATAGGCAAGCACAGATCAAGGTGGGCTTTCCAAGGTCTACCTGATGTGCCATGACCCAGTCCAGCATGGTCAGCTGCAGGGGGGACCTGGAAAAAAAAGACCATTTTGCTTCTCTAGAAATTATTCTTGTTCACTGTGCAGTCTTCAGTATACAATAATTAGCAGCCATCATCTGTTACACAGCTTCTAGAAAGGACCACCTTCCATCTGCTGATGAGGATGGGTTCATGAGGTGAGCTGAAAATGCCTATCACCTTGTAAAGCCAGTGCTCCTTCAGCTGTTTAGGCAACCAGTATCACACTACTGCCAAGGCTGCTCCTTTCATCTCCCCCAGCAGCAGCTCAGGATGCTTCCTTATCATGCAAGCATCAGTGCTGAGAGGACTCAGGGACAGGGGTGGGTGACATCCCAAAATGTGCACGAAGCAGGTAAAAGGGGTAATGATGTAAAAAATTGAATAGATTTTTAAGCAAACAGCCATGGGTTTGAGGAGGGACAGAAATCCTTAAAGTGCTGCTGCAGGCATGCAGGGTTGCTGTGCAAGGCACCTCTCAGAAATTATTTGATAATAAGTCTGAAATTAAATTGCTGAGATGGCAACTAATCAATCCACATGGCCAGACTGTTGCAAATAAAACTAAACAGTAAGTTCAAGTTCATTTTTTTTAATTGCATTCTTTCATTTTAGCTATCAAAAGTACCATTTGAAACATAGAAAAGAAACATTTAACTTGACAGTATCTCTCTAAACACAAGTAGTTTAGAGGCTAGACATTAAAATATTCAAAGCTTCTAATAATTATATACAGATTATTACCAGTAACAAATTGCTTTTAACAGCTTAATACAGTGGGGTTTATGATGACTGAGACTGGTGCATTCATACCAGGAAATACACCTCTATGGCTTCAGGAGAGATAATTACTAGGCATTATATTATTTCATACTAAATATTTTTTTCCTTCCTCCCTGAAACAGAAATAATTCATAGGTAAGGGGTCATACAAAGGGGTTGTAGCTAGTATTACCAGTAAAACACTCAGAGATGGCAAGTACTCTGAAATGCAGTTTCAATCACGTTAAGATCACCACTGTACTTCAAAGGAAGGAAAAGCATGTACTTTCTCCACTATTAGAGAAAGCTTACATTTAAAGAAACTATTACTTGAGTTCAAAACTTTCAGGCAATCTCCAGTCTGTTTCCTTGACACAGTATCTGATGTCACTGAAAGTTTCAGCACACACATTTTCTAGTAACTACACTACATTAAAAGATATTTTAAGGGCAGAGCTCACCGCTGCAGTGTGCAACACAGGGCTGTGCACCCGTCGCAGAGCTTCTGGCTGGAGTACACCATTTGCTTAGCTTGCAAGCAATGCTCATTAGCACTCGCAAAGTCCTGAGTATGTTTACAGGGTTCAAAAATTGTTTGGGTTAATAAAATCCAAACCACCTCCCGCAAACGGCAGCACAGAGCACAACTGGGTCACTAGATCTCCAGTGTGTGGATTCTTAAGTCATTATAAGTGCTTGTTTAAGAGATTAAGTAGCACTATCTAAGGATTCAGAAGGATTTCAAATGCTGAGATATTTATCAGGTCAAATATATATACAACTCTCAATTGTTTTCAGTGATGGATTAAACTCATAAAAAAATCTTTCCCTAATGTAGCTTCAGCTACTGTTCAAAATGAGGTAGTCTAACAAATGTATTTAGGACAATGAAAAAAAAAATCTACATGTGGAAACGGGTCCAAGGGCTTTATTCAGAATCCTTTGAAGAAATGTCTCCTGTGTTTTCTAATCAGCAGAGTGCTAGCGTGAATGCTGCATGTTCATAAAGCTGTATTAGTACACACTTTCTTGCACTGAGGTCCCTCTGGCATTGGGTAAGTTAAGAAATTGCTGGTATCAAATTAGTACATTGATTTCCACTGGTAACAAAGTTACAGCATCCTAAATTACAGATAAACTATTGCAATAGAGAAGAGGAGAAAACTAATGAATAAACTCTTATTAAAAACAAACAAAAATCAAAACAAAACAAAAAATCAAACCCCAAACAACAAAGAAGTAAACATTCCCAAGCCATTGCAAAGATAAGATGCACAGATCAACTGAATAATGATTAGAATATTTTTAAACCAGATAGATATAAAGTATGTGTTTACTCAACGTGGCTGAGCTGTGCTGTGTTTCAGCAAACATCATATAGCTAAGGAGAGAAGGCTGAACATTTTAATGTACTCACTACTGCACAACAGTTAAGGATAAATATATTTGCTGCAATTGCAGCTCATGCTGGGCAACTCCTGCAGCCTCATTTTAGAGCTACTTGTAGTTTTACTTGATTGGATTGGTAAAGGGAGAAAGCAGAATATACCAGCTCTTCTTTTTCAAAGCTCTGATTTTCTTCACTAATTCATCACTAAAGGGCACAAACACATCTGCTCTGAATAGAGTTTAAACCTGGGTGCCTCTCTTCATTTATGGAAAGTTTTGAAGGTGACAGGGAGGAGGATAAAGCACATTTTAAACCTGCAAGAGACTGGAGTCTGTAGGAGTTCAGATGGGTTAATGCAATACCAAGAGCAGGCAACACATAAATACAAGAAACATTGCCACATCTCCCACTTTGCAAGGATCACTTCCTGGGGTTAGTCCAGATCTGTTGGTTAATCCACATGGTACATTTCACCAATGAAAGGCTTGCAGGTAGCACATTTCTCAGGGGAAACCAGTCTTCACAGGGATTGGCCAGGGAGTTGTGGTCATCTTCCTGGCTCTGCCCGTTCTCTGATAGGTATCCTTGGGCAAGTCATGTCAACAGTGAAAAGTTTAATTTCTCTGTCCTTGTAAGGGATCAATGATTTATTTCCTTTATGGAAAGTTTTAAAAAGTGGGATTTATGTTAGCTTTCTATATCTAGTACAGTTCTGGGAACCATACTCAGACAAACTAGAAGTCCAAAGATAAGGAATAGAAGATTATCAGAGGTTTTTGAAAGTATGACATGGGAAAAAGCTGAAGCACTTGGATTGATACATTCCTACAGAAGGGAAATGGGACATGACAAGTCTTCAAATATGTATTAGGCAGAAACAATTCTCTGCTTCTGTATTGGGCAAAAACAATTCTCTGCATCCTCTGCAGACAGAACAAGAGAAACAGGTATAAGTCCTTGCAAGAGAAATATAGGTTAGACATCATGAATTATTTTCAAAAGGTAAAAAAGAAACAAGCTTCCTAGTCAAGGTCCATCCTTTAAACAGGTGATAAACAACAACAGAGAAAAATCTGCTGCAAATCATGCAAGTATTGCTGATCATTCTTCAAGAACAAGGATTTCTTGCCACGCAGCCCTGTCTTCAGTGACCCTATGTCTCTGATCTCCTTGAAAAAGCTTTGTGAAATGCCTAACATACATTGCCATTTCTTCATGGAAAAGGTATCTGTTATCAAATATGGTCTTTTCTGGCTGCATTCTGGCTATACTTTTACTTTTGCACTAGAGTACAATACACATTAGGACCATGTTTCTAGTTCCATGTTTTGTGGTCTATAAGAAAGCGCCTTTAATGTCTAACTCCCCTCTTTGCTATTCTTTGATTAGCTTGTTCTAATTTCCCTGCAGTTCATATGACACAGTTCTCTCTTTTCCCTGCACAATGTTAAGAGGGAGGCAGCTCTGCTGCTGGTTCTGTATAAAAGTCACTCACGGGACTAACTGAGCTCCAAGAAACTGCTTTACAAATTTGATTACTTTGATATGAAAAATGCCAAAGCCAGCTTTACAGAGATGAAGGACTATATTAACTGCACTGCTGAAACAGGCCCAAGAAAGTTCTCCCTTAGCTCAGGAAGACTGGAGGGGACATCATTGCATCACATAAAAGCACAAATGTTCCTAAAACTTTCCCCAGGGAAGCAGAGCTTTGTTCCACTGGGGATGAGAACATGTGGCTAAATGTGACATTTGTGTCAGAACATTTCAAACATGGTCTTGAAGCATTATCATTCTCCCCCTGACATGGCTTAAGAAAAGTATCTTTTTCAGTGGATTGTTCCCACAGCCAGTGGTTATTTTCCACTGAAAATTTATTGGTTGTGCTCCCAGAAAGCTCATGTCATGGTCTCTCAGACTAACTATCCTGGGACAGAGAAGGTTTAGAGAGCTGGAGAAACTTGGGCTTCAACCCTTCCAATATGCTCCAAGATGGCTCATGTGAGGAATGCAGCACATATACATGTTCTTCACTTCTCCTTTCCACAAAGCAGTGATAACAACACTTGTCTGCCCCCCAACAGTTTTCTGAAAGAAAACCAATTATTATTTATGAACACCTTTCAGTAGAAACCTCTTTAGAAGTGTCAATTATTAAATTTCATTTGACTGAACAGGTTTGTCCACAAAAAAATAAAGGTTTCTGTGTCTAGCCATACCATGCAACACAATAGCTCTGAAATCTGTCACCGCATTCCATCCCTTCAGACAGAATCAGTGGAACTGGAACCAACAACACCATGTGGAGAAGCTCTCCATATTCCAGCTAACTAGAGTGCTTTATGCTGCTGTAAACAGATAGACCTTCAACTGGATAATAATCTGTTGAGTTTTGTTTGTTTAAACAGAAGTGAGGTACTTGCAAATGTAGGCTGTTTATTATCTGCTATTGTTGGAGTTCCCTCTTGCAGTCACAGTGGAAACACCTTGCTCCTGAGTCCCTTGAATGATATGGATTCCCAGATGTGCTGCAGCACAGTCTGCTGGAGACCTCTCCTTCCAAGGTGTATAGCACTGAATAGACCCCATGAAGTCAGTGAAAACAATTACTGAAGTTAGTATGAATGCAAGTGATCTTCAGGCCCTTAACTGCTCCCTGTATTTGTACTGCTTAATTCCTATGCATCACTCTGAGTTCTTGGAGAGTCTGTCTTGAAACGCTGTGCTGCAAACCACCATGGCTCATGGACCGTTTAGGATTTCTCATGCAGGGTGTGTGCCAGGTCCACCCCCAGTTAAGCCATCCCTTCCTGTCTCTCAGCATTTGCAGGTTTCTCTTAAACTTTTTATACCCTTTATCCATTTCCTTCCAATCACTACCAGAAAAATTGCTTTATCTCCAGCACAATACTGCAAAAACAGAAGGAAAGTATAAAACCTAAAGCTCCCCAGCCCTTAGCAGATGAACTGCAATTCATATAAGGCGATTTGTTACTGTATCTTTGCTAAAATGTTGCCAGAATTGAATAGTTAGAAATCTGCTAAGCAGAATTTAGAATGCAATGAAAGTCCAGTATCAACTGTGGCTTACTTATCTCCAGGCCTGCAAGTTAATGCTAAAGAGAAGTTAAATTTAAATGCATTTATTCTGATCATAACCAAAATGCTGAAAGTAACGTATCAGTTGATATGCAGGAGTATATACTGCATATTGGGGGACATAAAACACACTAAGTGCTGTAATGGCCTAGTTTATTTTACAGCACTAGGCTTCCACATCTCGTCTCTCACTCTTGAGACACATTGGTATTAAAATTATCAGTTCCAATACACCAAGCCAAGGACAGAGATCCAGAAAGTTGAGAGTGTTCAGTCCTCTGCTGCACTCCTGCTTGTGATGGGACCCCTAACTTCAGGGCGTTCCAGCTGTGTGAGATGAAACATCAGAAGATACCACGAGCTGGCAGACACAGCTCCTCGTCCCCACAACCACAGGCAGGGGCAATCCATTGGTGGCATCAGCATCTTGTTAGCCATGGGCAGAACTGATGCACGCTCAGAGACCACAGGGCTAATTTGATTGAACACATTATTCACTACAATTCGTTTGTTCAGCCCTAGCTGCCAACGTGAGATGCCAGCACACCTAGCCTGGCTCCAAGTGAGCAGGGCATTACATCAAGCAGTGGGAGGACCTTGCAATGGAGATGGAAGCTGCAAAAAATTCAGATAGCCAAGTATGACAAAAATCCCAACTCCTTTACAATCTACTCAGTGGAAAATATCTAAAAGCTCCAGTGGAACTTCCTTCCCCAACAAACTTCCCTGTAAAATATCTATACAGTGAGGTAAACTTTCAAGCAAGCCTGCAGGAGTTTCCTGGAAGCATTATCAAAGCTAGTTAAACATACATTTCACTAGTTAATTACAAGCTGCAAAAGGGCAGGATGAAGCTTTGTGTCTGCTGTAATGGAGGCAAATCTTATCACAATTCTTATTTAGTACCAGTCTTCCAAATCACATGCATCACTGGGAGTGGACTGTGCATGGTGCCATGCAAGTGAGGGACAGCACCAATAACAGAGGGAGTCCCTTGTGTAAAGCCATGAGAGAAAACAGCAAAACAGAGATAGTGCACAGGCATGTTGGAATCAAACACTAACAGAATTATCACATTTTAAAAACTATTAAAATAGGGAATAAAGTGTATTTTAGCAGGATGATTACTCCAAATGTCTGGCCATATGGGAAGGGTAGAAGCCATAAGTGAATGACTTCAGATCAGAGGATCACCACTGACAATCACAGAGAAAAAGGGGATGCAGAGACTATGAGCAGTCAGGTGTCAACATTAAGAAGTTAAGATAGTGCCTAACCATTCCTTTAATACAGAAATATTTCTCACACATGTGAACAGTAATAGTACTTAGAAAACCAGCACTTTCATGATCAGTGATTAAATCTCTGTTGCCTAAAACAGAGGTGTGCCAATACTGACAGGTGGCATTTACCCTCTAATGAAGCATGGCTTCTGCTACGTCAGGCTGCTACAGAAAATTGTCCTCTCATGGGCTAAGGATCTGCAATGTTTAGTCCTCCCCTACACCATTGCTGGGCATGACTTTGCTCCTTTTGCTTCACCCCTGCCAAGATGTTTCCTGCCACCCTGGCTAATTCTATGACACCTCCTGAGATACCATTTAGGGAAAGGTCTCCCATCTATCTAACCCAATTAAAAACAAAAACAAAATAGAAAATTACATGGCTGTCAGACTGTGGGCTCTATGAAAAAGCCAGTGTGTTTTAAAACATACCAATCTTTGACACTTTAGAGTAGTTTTACTAGTTGGTTTTTTTAACATGATAGCTGGCATGCTCTAAAGTGGGGAATACCAAATGAATCCTAGCTGCAAATTGTTCACCATGACGGTCCACGGTTGAATCTTCTGACTGTGACTGATAGCAAGCTTCTATCACTTAGTGAGCTACTTAGGGGCTTTCTTCAATTAATCTGATTTTTTTATCTGCAGATACTTTTGATTTGCTCAATAGGTAGAGAGATGACAGTTCAGGAGTGCACACGTCCCCCAAAGCCATCACAACTGAGCTCCAGTGAAGGACTGTTGGTAGGCCATGCATAATTCAGTACATTTCTTAGAGCAACTATCACTTTGCCAAAGGAGTGAGAATTACTTATATGCACAAGAGACAGTTTCTTAGGATCAGCTTTTTTCTTTTACATTTTCTTACATCTTACTTTCAGGTTTAAGCTTTTTAAAACTACATCTTTTTAAACTACATCTTATACATTTTTAGAACATACTTCCAAACTATTGTTTGGAAGGCATACAGAGACCATGACGCTACCTCTTATTCTTCTTACTTTCCCACACAGCTTGACAGTGTACAGGCCTGTTCTGTATCTAAATTTACAAGCTGTGAGAAGTGATAAATATCCTAATTCTAAAAAGCTATTGTGTACCTCTGAGACAATTAAAATTCCTTAGATACCTAGATGCAGTACATAATACATTTAGTCAACATTAGAACATGTCAGAGAAAGAATGTCTTATCCCAGGACACGTCCAAGCATCTAAAAATAGCCCTACAGTTTAAATAAAAGTACTGTAATAACATTCACTGGGAAATCCCCTATCCTCAGATTACAAAAGTGTTATTAATTCCTAGATTGTCTGGTGAAGTGTGGTAAGAAGTGAGCAGAGGAGTTTATAGAAAGTGTGAAATAAATTATATATTCTCTTTTTTTAGGAGAAAAATAGGTTAAAAGTAATACATTTTAAATTCTTTCATCTAACCAAAAAAATCATACCATGCACCTTTAGGGCATAGGCTGAGCTCCAGCCTGCACTATTCCACATAGTTTAGCAGCAGGGGAAGACAATACAATGGCTTCCCAGGTTTGGTCATAAGATGTTTCAATCAAGTCATGCCATTTTATTCAAAACATATAATTCCTCACTCAGTTTTCCTTAGTTCCTCTGGAGGTTATACAGACCTTTCTGTATAGGAATGGCTGGCAGGAACACAGTATAACTGTAATGTGTGATAGAAAGGAAGTTAACTACTGACTAAACATAAATATTACATTATCACAGCGCCAGAAATGTACACTGTTTCTGAGATGCACAGCAGTGGTAGGAAACAACTCATTCCTTCATTTACTGTATTGCTTCTCTGCTTTTAGTGGTGAGGTAGAAGGGTGTTCTCCCAATTCTTTGGACAAACAGAAGCTATGTTTTTTTCTTTGTGGCAGTTCAATTAAGGAATATAATGAATTTAATCTTCTTTGGGAGGGCTGCTTTAAATAAAGAAAACAAATAGAGAAGACCAATGTCACTGTCAGCCGGAGACAGGTTTATGACAACAAGGATTAACTGATTTGGCCTCATTTTGTGTCACCAAGTTCCACTGGGCAACATTAGTGTTGTTGGTGGTTGCTGCTGGCATCACTCCACCAGCTGGCCAGTGTACACATCATCTCCATTGGATTCTGGTTAGCAATTTTTACCTTTTTACATAGAAATACACACTGTTCAACTACTAACAGCCCTATTAGCATGCTATTTTGGACACTAGTCCATTATAGCAGACTATTTTGTTGCAGCAATAGTGTGCACTAAAATAACACAGTAACCTTATGACTACTTGGTGAACCGACACACAGTGAGTGATACACCCCATTTTGAGTTGAACCTCTCCAACATAGGGTCAGATGCTGAGGTTTGTATGGGAATGCTGCCAGCTACTCTCAAAAGGTTCAGTTCCTATTTGTGAATCAGAGCACTTTATTCTCTCATTCTAAATGCTCATATTTCTGCATAAGTATTTCTGAGTACGCAGCCTTCTATGGAAGTAGCAATGGTAACTTAGACTGCATCAAACCATATCAGCAGATCATGAAACTGTGAAAAGCATAAATTAAAGATTTACACCATGTAGCCCAGCTTAGTTGATTTTTTGCCACAAGGAAGGGACGATCACAGGCTTGTTTGTAAACCACAGTTCAACCCAAACCACAGCAGCTTTCTCCTCCAACCACACCAATGCCACAGGAAGATCCTTAAAGTTGCCACATGGGAAGCGTGCTGCCATTTCTCAGGCTCATCTCCAAGGGACTGAACATTTGCTACTGCTGATGGTAGTATCACTGATGTCTAGTGTGCTGTCTAGACAGCCTACAGTTCCTGATAACTCCCGCCCTGAAGGAAAATACTGTGCAATTGTTTTCATTTTATTTGGCATAGTGTTCTTGGTTGGAGGGTCTCAGTCTGTCATTTTTCTGCCAGTGGTGGTTTTACTAATTTCAGATCTCAGTCAGCTTTCTTCTAGCATTTAAATTAACTTTGGAAATCCTAAGTTGAAAGCCTGCGGTCTCACACCTGTCACAAGACAAAGAACCAGAACATTTGGAGCTGTTTACAGCCTCATGTAATCTTGTCCAGGCCTCCAGAGATTGTCAAGCAGCAAGCCGGAAGGAAAGGCTGTTTAAACTGCAATTTTCAAGTTCTTGGATCACAGCTAACAGACTTATGGCAATACTGAAAGCTGCAAAAGATGCTGTTCCTTCTTTTATTGAAGATATTCTCAAGAGCACCTGGAAGACTTACATAAATGACCTCAATTTTAACCTGTTTGGACTAGATTAGTGCTATGGAAAAAATGTCATGGGTGATATTCCAGCCCAACCTCAACATGGAAAAAGTTTTTCCTCTATAAATAGTGCTGCACTCTTTCAGCTGTAACACTTCTTGTGCAACTAAATTAGAATTCACAAGTCTTCTGCAGGATTCCTAATGGGATCAAAGATTAAAAACATCTTTGAAGTTTGTCTTCCTTTGCTCCACTGTTAATACATACCTGCACTAACCCACCATGGTTCTCCTCAACTAATCAGTCACTTTCCCTCCCAAAAGGGACAGTTTACAGGCTTTTCCCAAATCCCTGTTTATTTGTGTTCATTACCTACACTTCATTTTGCAACGGCATACCATTTTGTTAATTGATTTTTCATGTACTATAAAGAGGCCAGCTCAGTTTTCTAAAACCTTCTGGTCTAAATGCGATTTGCTGGTAATATTTACAGTACTTATAACTTTGTGCCTGTTTATGGCCGGTATGGCAATTGGATTGAATTGTGTGTGTGACAAATTCACAACATTTTACTTTTGATAACAGCTATTAATAATACGATTGCAATGAGATCATCTCAGTCTCACTTTTTAAAGTTGGTCCTTCTTGAAAGAGATCAAAGAAACACTGAACCTCAAGATTATTTGCTTCTTGTTTAGGAAAACAAGCTAACAGCTTCACTGACCCTAAGCATAAATCACACAAGGAAAAACATAATTTCAAAAATCCTTTCAAAATTTCCATAATTCAAAATTGCAACAAAGCTATTCTTTGCCTCACTGTGACTCAAAGTTGGCTTGTAACTACCATATCAAACTTTCTATAATTTTAAATTAATACTTATTTTCTGGGGGGAAAAAAAAGTAAGAAAAAGGTATATTTGGAAGGAAGCCTATTATCATAGAGTTTGCAATGATTTTTGTCATTGACAGTAATTGGTTCAGTCAGGCAATTGTTTGATTTAGTTACAGATTTCAAAGCCAGAGTGCCTCACTGTGCTCACTGGCTCCAATCTCAAAGACAATACAAAATGCAAAACTGAATCAGAATCAATATGGTGCTTTTTGGAGACGTATCTTTATAGAGTTGAATGCATTCAGATTACCATAAACTGGAATTTCAGAAAGCACAAAAAACTGCAGGTGAAGTCAATGAAATACCCCAGTTATGAGTCCCATAGCTAGACAACCAGAACTAGCCCTTTTTAAATACTGATTTGTAAACTGAAAAGAAACGGATGAGAGGGACATGGTGAAGAAGAAAGTTTCTCAAAAGTCCTGTAAGGTCGTACTTCATTAGTGGGAGACTACAAAGACTTTAATTGTGATTCCACCAGAAAGTAGAGTCATTGAGAACGGAGGAGATGGAGGATATTAAAAAAAAAAAGGAAAAAAAAAAGTAGAACAAGAAAAAGCATTTTTTTTTAAAAAAAAAAGAAGAAAAAAGAAATGGATGAGCTCTCACTTCTTCAAAGCTTTATTTCTTAATTTTTCTTTGGGCTAAATTAAAAGATTAATCCATTTCAATGAATACCCACAGGGTTCAATTCTAAACGAGTATTTCCCCCCTGAACAGATAGAACAGGAAGATTAGAGCATGAAAAGGAGACAATTCATAGCGAGCTTTCTGGTCTTCAGAAGGGTTTTAATTTGTTTGTGACAGACATGCTCCAGCTGCTTCTTGCCTTCTTATTTTCAAAAGGACATTTTAAGTGCCACTGTTCCAAGTGCTGTGTGTCCCCAGAAAGATATATGTTCTGCTTGTCCCTGTTACTGGCTCTGGACTGACTGAGGCTTTCCCCCAGATTGTAAAATTCACACTGCACCAGCAGCTCTCTTCTTCCTCTTGACCCCCCACATCCCTATAAGATGGGATACCCTTCAGTATCTCTGAAGACTAAGTGTTTCAGAAAATGTGACTTAAAGATTGAAAACCCTCTAATTTTAGAAATGGCTTTGCTGCATTCCTTGTACCCCTCTAAGAAATGAATGAAGGTCATTATACTGCAATAAATAAAGTAATCATGATCTCCCATGGACCAGGGCAGCACAAAAACAGCCACAGGACACCTTTAAAATAAAGAAGGTGCCAATGAAACCAACCATTATAGGGGTTCCTAAGCTGGCTGCCACAGTAGCTACATTCATAAGACTCATCATTGAATCAGTATCTCACCACACTGTTAAAGAGCAGAGACACTTTGGGTGTCTGTAATGGGAATAATCTAATCATGGGGCAATGCACTACCTTCTCCAGTGAAATTGGTGTCTGGCAGCCTGGTATGCAAGTGATTTGAACTACTTTTTACCCTCTGCAGATTAAACACTAAGAGTCACAGTGACTAAATTAGGTGTCATAATAAGTCAAATAATCCTGCGTGGAAATGGGCCAGGAAAGAGGATTTGCCATTATCCGTCTCTTCCTTCTTGCCCTACTACCCAATACCTGCACAAACATTTGTACACTCCCACCCTATTTTATGGACAGGAAAGTGAGGTGAGTACTTTAAGCCACTTTCAAAAAGCCAGACAGATATAAGTGCCAAAAACTGGAACTGGAGCTGCCAGGTCTGAGCCAGGACAATTTTAGAACACAGACACAGAATCTCACAGACCAGCCTTCTTACACCTAAAAATGCATATTTTATATGGCACTTTATAACAATAACAAACATGATGATTAAGCGCTCTGTTGAGTTGAGCTGACATGAGAGCTTGGCAAAATTCTTTCAACAGTTCTTTGCTCATAAAAAGTGAGCTTTGCAGAATTCAGAATTCAGTTTCATGGATTTCTTCAGTTTTGAAAAACTTATGCTCAGCAACTTTGAAACCCCTTTAAATATTTCAGGTTGGCATCTTCATATAAAAGTACTTCTGCATTTCCAAACTAGCTTGATCTTCCTGTTTCTGTTTAGTCATTGAAAGGGCTGGTACAGATCCTCCCAGTGTAGAACTGCTTCTGTCTGCAATGCATTCTGATGGGCAGGGGCAGAGGTAACAGTGTAGATAGCAAAAACATTATCTAAGCTATTAAAATATCATCACATTTAAAATACTATCACAAGCACCATATCTAAACCCCACTGAAATTAATGGACAACTTATACTTCAGCTCTGCTGTTTCAAAATGATTCTTCCATCAAAATATTAATATCAGAACAAGATCAGAAGGGAAAAAAACTTGAATTTGTTATGTAGAAAACTGAATGGAAAATCAGTCATAAAAATATGATTGGATGTATTTTAATGCAGGAAATTTTTTGTATTTACAAAATACTTGTATGTAAGAACAATTAGTATACCTGTCTACCACGTGACAGTTTTGAATGTTCTACCCATTTCCAAGGCAATTAGGCATCTATTCAAGGCTTCTGTGCTCATTTTAATTTCCTCATTTCTCCACCCACCTGAATCTGACACTTTGACATTTTTGCTTATTAGAATGGAAATTCAACATTTAGCAACCCAGGTAATACAAGGTCAAAAACTAGTGAGAAATTCTCTATATTGAAGAAGGGATCATGGAAGTTTACATAAAACATGCAGTTTCATATTTATATAATTTTTAACAAAGCAATAGCTGTCATGGGATACTAAACCAAGTTTTGAAATATTCCCTACCATTTTCTTGTTCAGTCTGAAAAGAAATTGCTTCAGCACTCAGAGCTGTGGGTAGATATGGAATAGCATTATGTCTTTTAGTCTAGCACTTCACCAGAGAAGAACTGCCTCTAACACTGCGCTATTGTTCTATATTAAGAATCTTTAGCAACAGGGATTGCATCACCTGACTTGGAAGATTATTTAGCAGACTAGTAGACCTTATGACCATGAAGCATTTCCTGATATTATACCTACATTCTTCCATTTCTGAAACTAATAGCAGTTACCATATTTTAACTCATTCTGAACAATCCATCCTTCCAATCCTCCACACATCAAACTCTTCCACAGTGCTTAACAAACTGTTTCCCATGTGGTACTTACGTGCATTAGAGTCTATTCTGATGAAGTACATAAAGTTAATTAAGTGAGCAGGATATTCAGCTGATCACTCAAAATGCAGATACAAGCAAGTGACAGAATTCTAAGCCCCCTTTAGTAATATAGAAGCTACAGTCTGAGATCATGTTACCTCACTGCAGAATCACAAGATACTAGGAACCACATCCCACAGCTGTGGGCCCTTGGTGTATGATGTTAACCTATAAGGCAAATTTTACTGGGGCAGACACAAGGAAAACTTCCACACGGTTTAAAATTATTAAATTATTTAAAATTCCAAGGGCAAATACACAAAGGTAGGTATTTTGTTATAAGTTAGCTATTAAGGAGTTTTTCTTTATGTTTGCACCATTGTTTCACTCTCTTCTAAATCATATTTGTTTCAACCTTAACAAGATTTCCTAGTCATTTACTTTTTCTCATATTTTGCAGAATACATTCACACTGCTCTTCACTGAACTATCTCTGTTTTTCAGTTCTAGTCAATTTAGGTTGTAAACAGGCAACAAGACTTTTGACATACAAAAACCCTTTTGTCTAAATAAAGAATAATGGTTTAAAATATCATGCATTCTTGAAAACCTCAAAAGTAGTAGGACAGAACTAAGGGTAAAATTGAATTTTTCAGGTAATATTGAACAAAAATATTAGTGGACAAACCTATCTGTGGCACAAAACAAATGTGGATTGGGCTGATAGCAGGACCTGCAGCTGAGCCTCAGCCTGGGGTTTCCCAGGTGTCCCACAGGTGTCAGGCTGTCTGGCTTTGGCCAAGCAGAAGACATCATGTGAGCCTTGCTGCACTGTGGTATAGAGTTGCTCTGATGTGGGAAGCCATGGGATGGAAGGTATGAAAGGGACAGGAGGAGCTGGTGACTTGACACTTAGAGGAGGGAAACAGTAACAACAAGGGATGGACACACCGCACACCTCCACCTCCTCTGGTACAGCAAGCTCTCACTGCCTCCACTTCTCTGAGTTGTTTTATTTAAACACAACTGCTCTTGTCCTCCATATCAAACAAAGAGCTCAACCTGAACCATTTCAAGCATTTAATTTTGAACAGGGCAGGACAGACAGTGGTGATCCGTGGTGAGCTTCCCTGATCCATCCTAGAACCTGGCTTTGAGATGGAATGGTCTTTGGCTTCTGACATAATATCCCACCTCCTTCAGCAAGGTGAGAAGCTGCCTTACATGCCACCATCACCATGAATGAGCTTCACAGACTCTAGCTTCCTTGTGTACAACCCACAAGTCACACATAGATACCAAAAAGTGGATTTTAAATGGCCAAAACAGACTAGTGACCCTGGCCTGAAGGTCAGTTCCCTGCCACAGAGCTGGTGAGATCTTGAACAGTTTGGATACCAGAGACTCAACACAAAATTGGGCAGGACCTCACAGGAGCAGATCCCTGTTATGACTGATCCTGATTAACAACTGGTGGCATGACTGTCACAAGTGGCATGTTATTGACGGATAGCAGCCTGGCTTATACCCACAATCCTGGGACAGAACTCCAAGAAAGACTAGAGGACAAACAGGCAAGTGCTGCACAGTCTGCCGTGTTCTACCATGGGAAAAGAGCACAGACCCACTGTTGCGAATCCATTTAATTGAGTCAATCTGCAAATGCGAGGTACTGCCAGAAAGTCAACTAAGGCGCATAACACAGGCTTTGTGCACATCCAGGCTTACTGCTTTTAGAGGGGTCAGAGGAAGGGGAGAAATTTCCTGAAGAACAAAGCTGCCACTTTGCAGCTCCATTAACAAACTTCCCCACAACACAAACATCATGTCTCCTTACTCTAAACAAGTGGGTTTTTACTCTCTAGACAGGGACACTAGCTAGACTTCTGAAAAGAAATGTGTTTGGGTAGGGCTAACACTTCAAGACATCTGGAGGAGATGAAAGGAGGAAAGGAGAGAAAAGCAAGAAGAGGATCCCACTAGGGCCCCTTAAAGAATCACTGTTTACCCTAAAACCACACTGTCTCTAAAATAAGCCAGTGTTTTCCTCTCACCTAGCTGTAGTCATTGGCTTTTTAGTACCTTAAAATAGGTCATGATTTTCAGGTGAACTGCTTGATTTACAACAGTAGCAGCTCCTCTATTTATAATATATGCACACTTGTAAGACGTTATCAACTACTTCTGTTTCCCTGACACACAGAGATGCTACTTAAATAGGAAATTGTGTTATGTACGTTTGAAGATTTCTAAAGCTAGATCATTTTGCATTTTCTACCCTACTGAGCTAGGAAATTAACAGCAAAATTTTATCCGGCCCTCTATGAAACCTGATTTAGTCAAAGACATGATCTCAGGCAGTAGCTACAGAATCAGCTATTTATTTAATTTAAATAAAATCATTCTTCCAACAGACAGTGAAGGGAAGAAATAATATGTCATGCTAAGATTACTGAGCCAATACTTGTCCCCTACCGCCTTTCTGTGCATGTTGAAATGCATGCTGCTCTGTGTTAAATAAGCTGAGGTAGAATGGAAAGCAACTAATTTGTGCTACCTGGGTGTTTAGCAACTAATTTAACTCCTGCTGGCACATGAACTATAAATACAAAAAGATGGTACAATTTCACATTGATAGCATTTCTATGAAAGTTAATAAATCAACACTAAGGAAACAGTTTTTCCTTCATACCTATCTGCCCTATCAGGAATGATGAATAGGGGTTGTGTTGCCTTTAATCTGAAGCAAGTAAGAGATATTATGTGTCATCTCGTGTGATGACTTACCAGAGGGCTGGCACCCTAAACATAAGGTGCACCCTCACTGCTTGGCAACACACCTTCTGCTTCTCTCACCCTTGTCCAACTAAAGGCAAGTAAAAGCTTCTGGGCTGGACAGCTGTGCATGTCACAGGAACCACATGAGAAAGAAGATCATTGGGAGGGGCTCATTCTCTTGCTCTCACATGGAGGTGGAGGGAAACAGACCGCAGCTTAGATGAGTTACCTAACTTGGCAGCAAGAGCAGAGTTTTAGGTGCTATTTTTCATCAGCTGACGGGCTGTGCTCATCTCTACATGAATTTGTACAAGCAGAACACTTCCCCTGGGTAATTTTCATATCCATCAAAACCATTGATGTAATATGCATAAATCGGTCACAACATCCTCATCTCAGCATTAAAGAGGGTTATCATCTTCAACCAAGTCATCTGAAACCAAATACTTACACATCCTTCCAGTGGCTGGTATATGGTTTTGGTTTTTATGGGCTTAATGTATCAATATAATATAAAAATACACCATGGTGTATTTTTATATTATATTGGTACATGGTCTCAGGTGCAATTTCCTACATCTGAGATTACTAGGGCTTCTTCCACAGTTTTTTGCTTTTTGTTTGTTTGGGTTTTTTTTAAATGGAAATTAATTGACTCAATGTCAACACCTTGGAGTATTTTCTTTTAGAGAATTCCCAGCTGTACAACCTGCATCCACTGTGCATCCACTGTGTTCATGGATAGTACTGTACACACAGATGCCAATTTTTTCAGATTCAGGTCTGAAATTGCTAGACAACAACATACCTTGCAGAGATGTGGGTTATATCCAATCAGAGATCAGGTAGTTCTGTCCCTAACACAGGTTTTAGTTAACCAAAGACTAAAAGATTACAACTCTAGAAAAAAGGAAAAGTTTTCCAAAGGCATAAATGTAAGGCAAAAGCATAAAGTAAAAGAAACTGACTACCCTCAAAATAAATTTTATTAGAAAATAAAGAGAAATGAGTGATCAGTCCAACAGTAAAACAAGATACAAGCATGTTTGGGGGCACTGGAGAAGTTAGAACTCCCTGCTCACGTTAGTCTTTGGCATTTTAATCACCCCATATAGAGGAGAAACAGAGAAACCTTAGGGTTTTTTACTATTTTCATTGTATTTATTTTAATTCATTTCAAATTAATACAAGCAGTGAAAGATTTAGGAGCCTGCAGCATCTTGTCTTCTCTGCTGCTTCACATCACCTGGTGGCCCCGTCTGCACCCCTCCTGGGCTGATACCACTTGCTTTGATATTGACACAGTTCAGACTCAATCCAGTCTTCAAAGAAAAATGGGCATGAAAATCCCTCAATCCCCCTTTACGCTCTGAGCCCAGGGCATGCGCACACTTCCAAAGGACTGCACAATCCAATGGGTGCTATTTTGTACTTCATAAAATTAACAGCCTTTACAGAAAATAGGATTTGGAGTGACATTTCTGCCACGGGATCATTCAAAGGCTGGTAGATTAAACAACGGCTATGACACCAGTTTTGAACTCTTTCATAGCAATGACATTATTTGCTCAATTTACTACACAAAATTTATTATACTGAATATTAAGAAGCTGAAGAAAAGAAGATGAGAAAGACTATATTGCTTATTTTAGATAATCTTTGTCCTAAACTGTTCTGCATTGGCTGCCATTTACTTACCACACACAGTTTACTCTGTTTATTTACTATTTCAGCTTGTAAGAAGGGATGCTCCAGGTAAAAAACAAAATACAAAAATGCCTCAGGTTCACTGTTAATGGGATTTTCTCTGTAGCAAGGAAACCAGCCCCTTCTTCATGCGATGTATAGTCAGCCCCTATTCTCCTCTTATTGATAATATTTAAAATATTTAATAATATTTACTAAATATATATTAATATTTAATAGTAATTATTAGTAATTTTAAAAAATAAATCACACTGGGAAATCAAGACAGCAAACCAAAGTCAGTGGCACAAAAGAGAGTAGCGAGTGAGGCACAGATTTCCTGAGTCCTCAATTAAATAGAAACTCCAGTCTGGACAATCCTGGGATGCATCTATTTAATATCCCTCCAGAAAGAAGGTCACTTTTTGAACTTACGGTTAGTTGTCCTGCTTTGATCACTCTGAGCACTGTCATTCGACTGGTTGCTGGAGACAGAGGATACGCTTGAGCTCCTGACAAAACCAAATGCAGCCAGCTTAGCTGCTGGCAACCGTGAGTAACCTGGAGGACGAAGTCCGGACTGGCAGGGCTTGGGGAGATTTGATTTTGCAGCGCTTGGACATGATCCTTTCTTAAGATCAACTGAAAGAAGGAAAAATAAAGAAATTTTTTTAAAAATAAACTAAACTGGGAGATACTGACCATTACTTGTACCACCCAGCTACATAAGGGCAGTATTAAGATTGAATACAAGTTTTAATGTCTGATCAAACTGCAGTGATGACTTATTCTTTGCTGCACTAAGAAGACATTTGGTAGAAAAATTACAGGTCACACTAATTTTAAAAACATGAAATGTGTCAAATACTCATGAGGCATAACTCAAACTTCCAACAAAGTAATATAGTTCAGTGCTGCTATGAATTTCTTTCAATGTTATCTTTAATGCTGTATCACTTTCTAATTTTACATTTGCTATGTGCCAATTAAAAACCCCTCATACACAGAGACAAACACGACGCATAACCTCCAATTTTGGAAACTATTGTAGAGTGCCAACAATCCTCTTCAAGGACACAGGACATCTTTGTATTCCATCAAAGAAAACACCTCTTTGAAGTTTTTCTTTCAAATTTTGCTAAAAGAAAATTTCCTTGCTCCAAGCCTGGGAACAAGGATGTGACCTGTAAAGTTATACTTTTTTAACATATCACCAGCCATTTCCAGGGCTGGACTTCTCTCCACTAAGCCATCATCCTGTGTCAATGATATCAACCAAGTCTCAGGCAACCACCAATGGCAGGTTAATAACACATCAAGTTAGGCTACAACAGTAGTTCAGCTACCATGTCTGGCAGTGGTAACTACTAACTGGTCATCTGTCTTCAGCTTCTGTCCTGACCTGTATTTTGCTGCTCTTGGTTAGGCAAGCTTTCCTAGGCAAACCCAGAACATGGGTTCATAAATGTTCTACATTGTCCTCATGGGCCAAAGGTCCATGAACATGGCAGGACTGTTTTCAAGGCCAAGGACCAAAGTTTGCTTTTGATTGGAAGGTCTGGATACCAAGTGAACCTAGACCTCAACTGTACATAAGTTTGGACAGAGTTTTAGTTTGTAGATTTGACAATATAAGATTCCTGTTCCTTGTGGAATCCAGAGCAGAAAAAAATACATTTTTTTTTAAATATATTAACAACATTCTCTAAAAACTAATGCTTGGGTATTTAATCAGTCATCAGGACCAGTGGGATAGGAGACAAGGCACCATTAAAAACTATCAACATATTCTGCCAGAAAAGGCCACAAAGTCACCCTTTTTCCATTCTTATTCAGAGAACACTATTTGTACACTAGCCTGACACATACTTCAAAGGAAGAAATGAACATTCATAATATAAAGAAAAATACAAATTAACTTCACAGTAAGAATATGGTCTTCATATTATTAGAGTATTTAATGCTTTTGTAAACTATGTAGGTCACAGCCTTATTAATTTTAACGAAGCATTACACTTTGCAGAGACTTTATAGAAAACAAGACTAACTCCTTTGAGCAGAAAAGTGTTACAGGGATTTTGAAAGATAGTTGTGTACCTCATCACAATATTAATGCTAAGCTTTGTTTAACAAAACTAAGCCTTTTCTTTTGAAATAGAAATATGTATAACACCAAGCTAAAAAGAGTTTTGTTATTCCATAAAACATGTTCCTATAAAGACATCAAAAAAAGCTCCTTGCTCAACAAACAAAGCAATTTATGTACTCTATGCCCTTAAAAATGCATATTTGTGCACACTTTTCCCAAGCTGAGCCTTTTATTAAGACTCAGGGAGATGGATGTCTGACTGCAGCACCTTTACCAGCCCAGAGAAGTACATGTTGTGCAGAGTAACCCAAATGAAAATAGCAAATACCTACAACGTGTAATAAAAGACCGCTAAAATCCCCATTCACTTTTCTGGCACCAACAGAGACAATTTTGGACTCTGATCCTGAATCTGGGTCCATTCAGATGATGTGAAGATGGGCCCAGAGGTAGTCATGGATTCCAGGCACAGGTGAAGGGCAGTGCAGGCACATAAGCACGAAGAGATAATCAGTTATGGTCACTATCTGTTTACTGCCAGGCTTGTATAGCATTGCTTTGACAGTGGTTGATTACAACTGGTTTGTGGCTATCTACAAAGTACCCTCAAGCCAGACTTCCTCCTTCCCCACTGCAAAATATCCCATGTGTCACATCAGTGACAGGACCAAGCCCAGGTAGCCTCCAGATCTGAAGCCAAGACAAGTACTCACGGCAAGCAGCTGCAGGGGCGAGGAACCTGCCCACATCAGTGGCAGCAGGAAGAAGGTATGGGACTGTCTCTTATGGGTTTTACACGTTTTCATCAAATGCACTAACATGCCTACACTACATAAGAATCTCTGAAAATTAAGGTGGAGTGAGATATTTTTCCATTTTAGAGCAAAAAACTACAGATATCACAGATTTCCTGCAGCAAAATAGGGGAAATTTCACTGGTGGGGTGGGGTAAAGTGGTTAGAAATGGCTTTATTCAAGAAGTATTTCAAATGTGCTTGCCCTAGAATGGTGATGTTCACCTGAATATCCCACATCCCCAGCTCAACCACAGAGATGCCCACACCAAGTCCCCTGACTGCTTGTTCTCTGCACCACCATGTGACCTGTAGTTCACAACACACCAAGCACCATGAGTGTCACTAAAGAAGAATAACTTCCTTAAAACCACAAGGTTTTCAGTGACAAGTTGCTCAGCCATCATCTTTACCTTTTCTTCAAAATCATTCTCCCAGACTCAGGCAGAGGATTCTGTGGCTTTTTCCTCACACTTTCCTGTGTGTTTCTAGTTCATTACTTCAACTCAAATTCCCCCTGAACTAACAATATTTTGCATCTTGAACTCATCATGATCCTTAAATTATTTTTCTCTTCTCTTCTTTGTAATCCAGTTCTTCTGTACCATGAAGACCTGAGGGTAGGATATTATCCTCATTAGGGATGCATTCAAATCCTTAAAGCTAAGTAATTTTGCGTCTTCTTTCTCATCAAAATACATGAGACATCAGCCTGTTGTATATATTTTCTGTTCTAAATATCATCAAGTTTTATCATAGATGTTCTTTATTTGTCTTTTTTAAAGGTATAGAACTCTTGTAAGCAAGGTCTGAGAGTTCAAAACAGAAGTTATTTTAATGAGCAGCTTCCATTTTAATAAAAATCTGCCAAAATAAGCTTAAAAATCTGCAAAAAAAATCTTTTGATTGTCTCACTGCCTGAAGCTAGTTATAGAATTAAGTACTGTTGTCTGTATGCACACAAGTGATTTTCTATGACACTTCAAGCTGTTACCATCCAGAAACATGAAAACATTTTGAGGTAAGGACTGATTGACACAAACTAGATGTGCCTGGGGAGACTTCAGAAAAGTCTGAGCTACATTTCTTATGCATCCCCACTGCACATGAATTGCATCTTCATGCACATAAAAGTAGCAACTTCCATGTGACTTCTCTGTGAAATTTGAAATACATTTTAGCTGAAAAGAATGAAAAATTAGATATAGGAATTACAAAGATATGTTCTTATGACAAAGAGTAGTGGTTCGAGACTGCAACTCCATAATTCAGGAATCCTTGGCAAGCCTTTATTATGTTATGGTAGGGTTTTTGGGTTTGCTTTGTCTTGCTTAATTTTTTTTAGCAGCATTTCTGTTAAAACCTGAGTTATTAGATGCTACTTTCTCTCACTTTCTGATGCTCTGATCATCACTATTCTCATTTCATACTGGGGAGTCGGGGCAAAGAACTTCCCTGCAAGGTCAATTCATTAACCAGAGATAACTCACGTCAGAATTAACTCACCTTAAAATTAACCCAATCGCTGGTATCTTTGCACATTAAAATCAAATTGCACAAGTGAGAAATCTATCCCTGTACAGATATAACGATTTTTCTCTGAACAAGAACTGAGGAAAGGAGCTTTAAAACAGACGCTTCAACAAATTTAAAAGCTCCAAAAAGCTGCTCTGCACTTTACCAACTCCCAGGCAAACCAAGGCTGGTTACCACATTCTCAACACCCCAAGAATTTGTCATCTCACAATTCATTCAAACTGCAAATATCTGTGTTTGCTTTGCAGCTAATGTGCAAAGCAGGAGCATCCCTCAGAAACTTCCAGCACAGGAATTGTCAGTGCCTGCATCTCACTGACTGAATTTTCCACTGGAAGCTCAGAGCAACAAGAACACCTCTCTGCACCAGAGCCACATCTCATCTGCCCAGCTGCTGCTCATCTGCTGCTCAGAAGTGCTGTGGATGCCCAGCCAGCAGCAATGCTTGGGAGGAGGTAGGGTACGAAGTATTTGTCTGCTGTTACACCCAGATTGTTACAGATACTGCTCTTATGAATGACAGGTTGGTACAACAGTCATTCAGACAACCCTTGCCATATGACGTGTTTTAGTTCTCTGAAGACAGTAATTGTTGGGAGCAGAGAGGTGGCAGATGGCTGTGTCTCAAATAAGATGACAATGCCCTTAAAAAAACTCACAAGGAAGTGTGTGTGTGTGCCTTTGAAACACTTAATTTGTCTTTATGAAATAGTCAGATTGCTCTCTCAGAGAAAGCAGAGTGTCAACTGAAAACTCTGTAGATTAGTGGAGGACAGAGAATATTTTCCTCTCTGAATTCTCTCATTGTCACCTCTTTCCGTAGACAATTAACCAAGTTGCCAGTTCAAATCCAAGTACCTCAGACTGCAAACCTATAAACTAAGAAGACAGCTGGAGTATCAGTGAGGTAACATTTCAGGAGGTAACCTCAAAACTTCTTTTCTATCATCAAGTCTCACTTACATGTTCAATTCTTAGGTATTCCTGAGAATAAACATGAAAATAAAACTTGCCTATGTGGAGAAAGCTGTAGATATATTGTAGCATTCATGATGAAATATATTATACATATGCAAAGACACAAATAAGTGTATATATCTGCATCTGTCTAAGTAATGAGAAACACTGCTGTCCTGATTTATGTGTAAATTCTATTTTTAACAGAAATTGACTGTCTTAGAAATGAGAGGAGCAGCTAGATCCTCAGGACTAACAATTTTATACACAGGGAAGTGATATGGAAACAACATTTCATTAACTCACTCTTTGAGAAAAAAATACTGTAAACACTACTGGAAGATGTAGAATTAAGTTAAATTCATGGGTATAATTAAAGTGAAGTTTTAACTATGAGATCTCTGTTACACTTTTCAAAATCAGAAATTAATTCCTTCAAAATAATTAGTTAATGAATGCAAATCTTAACACACTTGCTTTAAGGAATCTTTATAACCAAGGAAAACATATTAATATTTTACATGTTATAGACACAGTATCCTTCAATGCTTGTTTTGAATTACAAGTTTCCCAGAGAAAGGGGAGAGTCAATTTGCGTAAAATAAACACATGTTAAGCTTCTATAAACTCTATTGCACCTGTAAGTATAACACAATTCAATGATTTCCTATCTTCCCAAGACTGCAGAATGCTTTTTCTTACAGTAGGGTTGCTTGCCTGATCATTCTAAGGCAAAGCATCAACTAAAGGAGCAGCACTGCTTAAAAAGGAATTTGCAGCCAATGCCACCACAAGTCCTATATCCTAGAGATGCAGAAGAAACACTGCTCCAATCACATTTTAGGCATCACACTTGAGGGAACAGTCATTATTATTTTACTTTGTACCTCGCATAACTTAAAACTAACACAACCTGTAATGTACTTGTAGCACATGCAGTCTATCACAGCAGTTTAGGGATTTAATCATCAGTTACTCTGGAGTCAGTTTTATGGGTATTATACATGGGCCAAAGCACTGAGTTTATCACTGCTATTTAACAACACTGCAACACTATGATTGGAAAAGAGGAATAAAATCCTCATTATGAGGCACTGCTGCTGTCCTCGATGCTGTGCCATGGTGATTTCAGTTTAAAAACCTTCATGGTACCTCACACTGTGTCACGGGGTAGCAACTGGCTAGATCCTTCCGTTTCCATTACCTCAGGGCAGGACTGAAATCACTAGGATTGGAAAACAGATTAAAAGCTAAGGATCAAGCTGCAAGAGATGCTGATTAGCAATCCTGAAGGCAGGCCTGGTATCCTTGAGACAAAAATACCCGCTAGACCCTAGCTGCTTTTGCTGCAGTCACCCAAGCCCTCACACCCCACAGTGACCGTGAGCAAGTCTTACTGGCTCTGCTTCCAGTATGCTAACCAGATATTCATGGTTTTCATTTTTTATGTTTGGAAATATGACTCTATCAAAGCTGCATTCAATCCTGCTTTTCAAATACGGCATCAAAATGAATAATGCAGATCAAATTTGAATACTACCACTAACTGCCAAATTAAGGGAAAGGGGTTGAAAACGGTGTTGGGTACCTTAACACAATTGGCTAGATGGTGCCTGGCCCTACTCTGTCAGTATCCCAGTCAGCATCCCTACCAGTCTTGCATGCCAGGGGTTGCTGTCCCATCCATCTGCTCTGTGGCAACCAAGGACCCATCTCTGCTCTGCATTTGTGCACTGTTGTGGACACAGGCACAGAAACCAGTTCTCTCCTGCCTTCGCACTCCTATACCAGTCTTGTCCTATCTTCTGTCACTTCAGTCTCTTTCAAGAGCAATTCATTTGTCACAAAAAGAAGTGCTAAAGACAAAAAGAGTGGTCAGCCGACCTATGAAGTTATACGTTTCTGAGAGAAAAATCAAGTAATTTGAGACATACAAGGAAAAAGGCTTTGGTCAAGGAAAGGTGATTATAAGTCAATTTTGAATGGATAATTGGGAAATAAATGCCAAAAATAAAATAATGTAAAGAAACCAAAAATAAGATATCATAAGTGCAAGAAAGATAAATAAGGAGAGGCATTGAACCTACAGAGAGAAGAGAGAAGGACTTTTTAATAGAATAAGATGTTGCAGAAAAATTAAACATGTTCTTCCTCTTGCAAGGAAAATGAAAGGTAAGTTGTCAGAAGTCAAAACAATGTGTCCTGAGGTGGACAGTGAAAAACTAGAGACATTAGCAACCTCTCCAGAACAAGTCTTGGGTAATTTCAAATCAATAAAAACAATCAGAGCCCAAACACCAGATGAGACACACTTTGGGATCCTGAAAGAGATGACAGACAGATTATTGGACCACCATGAGGTATCTTTAATAGCATTTTTGAAACAGCAAGGTATCAATAGTCTAGAGAAAAACAAGTAAAATAACAGTTGTAGGAAGAAAATTATGGGGAGCTATGAATTAAATTTGACCTCCAAGACAGGCAAGATCCAAGAAATAATCAGTGATTATAAAAAATAATAATAATAAAAAAACTAAACCAAAAAACAACTGAACAACAACAACCAAAATATAACAACAAAAAACTTTTGAGAAATATGAAAACTTTAGGAAATAAAACTTTAGTGGAATAGAATCACACTAAGAGCTAGTGCAATTTCCTTATGTATACTTCTCGTGCAGTGGCATTTTTAAAGGCACTATTACAGACAATAAATAGGACTGATAGGCTGGTCCTGCTTAGATTTTAGAATGTCACATAGTATAGGAAGACAGTAAATTAATACATACAAGTTCCTCTATGGATTAAAAGTGGCTAAGGCAAAGTCAAGTCTGCTGTCTTCAATGATGCAGGATAATATGGATAATGGATGGATGAATAAAAATCAAGGCAATGTTCATTTCTGATGTTAATAGGTCCTGTTTGTACATTCCTTTCATATCTACCTTTCAGACTGGCTCCTGTTAACAATGGCTTACCCTACTCATATTCTGAACTTGCACCCTATTGTAGTTTCATTTAAATGGAAATTATGATCCAACTACACTCTGCACCTGTAATCCCATGTTTAATGCTGACTGACCTCAAGTCACAGGGTTGAAAAGGCATTTACTACCCAGCCTGCAGTCCTAGAGTGTCTCAGAAGTCACATACAGCTGAGTTTGGTCAGCTTCGGCTAATGGCATCAACAAAGATAAACTCCAGATGCAGGGTCAGATAATAAAGGATAGTGGCAACAGGCATTGTGCTACAGAGATTTGATTTGATTTTCTGGTAAACCCCAAATCCTGTCCACTAGTATTACTGACTGAGACTGTCCTCTTAGGGTAAAGTCAAGACATTCTAGTGCATTTCCATTCTAAATTTCTCTAAATGTCTCCTGCTTCTTACTATGGAGAAATAGACAATAGGGTGAGAGAGCAATAGTTTACAAACACTTCCAAAGCGGAGACCCCACAACCACTCCAGACAGAAAAGGAAGTACATTGCAACAAAGGGGATTAGGCAAAACACTAGGGAAAACTTTTAACTGGAAAGAAGGTAATGCACTGGAGCAGTCCTGCCTTCAGAGGCTCATTTTGAAGGTTTTTATAAACAGTTCTTTGTGAACTGGTTAAATAAGCATGTATCAGAAGGAATTCCATCCTGGCACAAGAGGAGAGATCATATGACCCCAAATCATTGCTTAACTTTAGCCCTTACGACTGTTTTAAATATCTCTGCAGACTTCTAGCCTATTAAACAGCTGCTGTGTTTTACACTTGAAATGACTGATTTTCAGTTGTCTCTGAACTTGCTGCTGTTTAAATACACATTGTCAAAGCTTTTCCAGGCTACCAAGGAGTGCCCTGTAGAAGTAATTGTTATCTCTGCCTTGTGGCATCATACACTTCTTCCAGCTCTTCTCTTGCTTTTCCCTCCCCTGTAATTCTGCGCAGGGTCTTGCTGTGCTGGGCAGTAACTGGGAAGAAAAAGGTATTAGAAATGCTGTCTCCAAGGAGGTGTATACTGGGGCTTCAGAGAATCAGGATCTCTGCTGGCACATTTGAACACTGCCCAGGCTTTCAGAGCACAACATGGTGGGGAATGTCAAATCCAGATTGAATGATTGGGTCTTCATGATGGAAGAAAATGTCCCATTATCTTCTGCAGGACAAAAGCAAGGATTTTTCAGGCATTAACAAGGTGGAGGAAGATAAAAAGGAGCACAATGAGAATTATTACTGGAAATTATTCTCCTTCTTTGGCAATGACCTGCTAAACAACATCTGTTCAAATCTCAGACTCCCTAGTCAGCCTTGCTGCAGAATAAAAAGACACACCTTAAGGAGTGCTGTTGGAGCTTTCTAGTGTCAGGTCAAGATGTTGCTTATTTTGTGATTTTTCTTTCTGAAAAAAATAACTTATTGGTGACTACAGTAAAAGGAAAGGAAAGAAAGTTCATACATTACCTGAAGCATCAGGATGATAGAGGCTGGGAGCATTTGTTATTTCTCCTTGCTGATGGAGACAGCTACCTGAGGATCTCTGACTCGCAATGAGAATCCTGCTCTTTGCAGATGGTAACCTGGACACTGCACCCAGTCCTAACTGTGGCTTGAGTATCATGGCAGATCGATAAAAACTTGGTGGGACCTCATAATGAGTATATGGTGGAGGGCAAAACTCATCTTTCGCAGGCCTTTCCCCAACCTACAGAAAAATCATTAACACACGTATTATGCAATATATCAATAAACCCAGACAAGATGGAGCTCTAAATTGCTTATAAAGGTTAAATTTCCCTCCTTGTGAAGCCTCCTTGTGAACCTGGGCTTCAGGGTACTCAACTTTCAAAAAGTGATGGTCTTACTACATGAATCGCTCTCCAAAAGTGTGTATATTACACACTTAATACACAACTAAACCCAAATAAAGAATTGATCTCTTCCACAAAAGAAAACAGAAAAATGGAAGATCTTCAATTAGTGAAAATGAAGTTACTGTTAAGTCACAAAAGGTTCTATTACTTACAGAGGTAGATACACCAAAAGTGTGTGAATGGAATTTTTATTAGAAGTTATTTAAAATATTCTTACTGGGACACAATTCTAGGAGAAGTTTGTTATAACTTAGATAGCTAAAAAAAAGGCTGGAGGTATTTAAGTTCATTTTATCAGGGAAATTGTATTGCCAAGTCATTTCTGTGAGAAAAAAAGAACTCTCTATATGTTCTTACTGCAAAACATTCATTGTAATCTGTGCCCCTGCAGTTCATGAAAAGAGACCTGGTTGCGGAGGTGGGCACATTTCTGTATCTTACATTTTCAAGGACTGTTGAATATTCCAAATCAAAGCTATAAAACCCAGCTGCCCATGTGAATTAGAGAAAAAACCACAAATTTGCAAATGTGAAACATTTACTGGTTATCACAAATAGATGCTGCTCTGTTAAAATCAGCGGCAGATTTCTCAGTATCTTAATGGGAGATGCTGCTCTGTTAAAATCAGTGGCAGATTTCTCAGTATCTTAATGGGCATTTACTGTGAGGACAGAACAATAAGTCCCAGGTTGGAAGCATTCCAGCAAACTGGCTCATAGCAGTGAACTTGTAGTTAAGGAATGACCTGGTTCTTCAATTCAGTCCTTGCATCTTTCTGCACTCAAGCTGGGCTCTGACTCCCACTTTACTGGGCTGCTTCATGACTGAGGACAACAGCATAGAGCAATGTCAGTAGTTTTCATCTCTCACATTTGCAAAGAAGTGTTTGCTCTTCTGAGCAGAGTCCCACTTCCTTACCATTTTCTTATAAAATGGGGTATCATCATAATGTAGAAAGGACCCATGAACATTTTTTCAGTCATCCCATTTAGGCCACAGAGGTCAGGAAAAAAAAAAGCTTAGGAAATAGGAAATCTGAACTGCATTTGTTTAAAAATTAATCAAAAAGTGCCACAGGCTACCTAGAAAGAAATGTAACTGCCAATTAATTAACTCTGCTGTAAGTTATGATGCATATAATATGCCAAATCAATTTCTATTTAGCAATTATAAGTATTAGAATATGCACTTCAACATTGGCTATAAAAGCTTTGATCCTAGCTCCTTCAAGAGCTTTAATCCTAATTTAGCAAATCTTTAATATGCTAAGAGACAAGACTGGCCCTAAACTATTAAACATAGAATTTTTGAGGCCTCTACACAGGAACTAGGAGAGCAGATGCAACAAATACTGAGCTTTATATTTTTGCTCCGTATTCTTTCCTCTGTTTGCAGTCCTATTTCCTGCCATTTGATCTTCCTGTTTCCTTTTTTATTATACTCCCATGACCTATTTCTACAAGTTAGGATGCAGTTTTTGACTGTATATATAATTCTTTAGACTTGGACTGCAGATGTTTGGCTTCTTACTTTCAACTTCTAGATATGAGATTGCTTTTCTGGATAAGCCTCAGTTATCTTCTCTCTCCCTGATAAATTTATTTCCATCAGATTACACTATGCACGCTATCATTTCATATTTAACTGACAGTGAAAACACCAAAGCCAAGTATTTAAGTATAAGGAAAAGAGAAAAGCTTTAAATATAGAGGCCATGCACTTTTTTAACAAAATGGGGCAGTTTATTCAAATCTTCTGTTATCCCTTTTTTTTTTTTCTTTATTGACAGTATGTTAGGAGTGACACAGAAGGGCAACAAACATGGACACAAAACCAATCACAATTATAAAATATCTTCTCAAGCTGAGAGAAGTGAGGATTTAGAACAAAATCATTTAGGTTGGAAAAGACCCTTAAGATAATCAAGTCCAACTGCATTTAGCCAAATATTTCTCAAGAATTAGATGGGGTTAAGAACCCGGTTTTGGGGGACATAAACTTGCTATGAAAACACATTACCTTTTCTACTTAACCATGAATATACAAAGTGTAAAATTAAACTGTTTTCAATAAAATTGTATAAAATTATTGCCATTTTTAAAGCTCTTCAGAAACATATGGATTAATATGAAACCTCTTGGCATTCTGTACTAGAATTTTGTACAAGGGATTTTTAAAGAAAAGACCCATTGCAGCCTTTCCCTTTAGAAGAAGTTCAGTCCAGAGTTTTCTTGCGTGTGGTTGTTGGCTCATTCCCCACACAGCCTATTTAATGAATTTGTTAGAAAGAGCTGTAAAGTCTGCAGCAAATACTTAGAGCATACAGGAATTCCCCAGGCTGGGTAGCCCCAAACAGAGCTGGCAGCATGGCCAGCAGGTACAAATGCCCAACACTTTCTTTCATGTTACTGTGTTTATAACACTGTCAAACATTAATGCCTCAAGCAAGAATTTGCTTGTCAAGCACCTGCTTCAGGCAACTCTTTGGGAAATGAGCTGGCAACATTGGTTCAGGCAGTTCAGATAATGAGATTAAGGAGAGAAATTGTTGGTTGAACTACACAAGAACAACTTCCCTACTACTTTTTCCTTGGCAGGTCTTTTGTTTCAACAGACTTCAGTCCATGCTCTCTGAGCAGAAAGCTGTCTGTGCTGGGGAATGGACCCCAAGAATGGGTTTGAATGGGGCAGGCACAGTCTTGGTAAGGCAGGAAGGAGAGCTGGTGATCAGCAGACCTCCTTATAAACCCCCACCAGAATGAGGGCTCCTGGCAGCATCCATAAAATAGTGAATAAAGTGAGCCAGCAATGCCTCTCTGACAGCACCTGGACTGTATCTGTACAGGTAAACTCCCACTCTGCAGACCTGGTTGATCCATACTGGTCCTTGGGAGCAGCCTCTGGGTAAGCACATGCTGGCAGAGCTGCATCCTGAGCTGGTGAGTGTGCTCCCAGTCAGCAGTACAGACAACCCTGCATAAGCCTTGGAGGCCATGCCATTCCACTGTTCAGTTCACTAGCACAGCTACAGTCTTTGGGTCCCACAGTTTGCTGTTAACTAGCCATGGAGGCAACCGGGAACACAAAGTGGCCACAAATACCCATTGGTGCTGACTAGAAGAGGCTGAGGTCCACAATGACATGGGAGACCATGTTGTGGTGAAGCATGTGGAGAGCAGTGATCTGCCCTGGACAACAACTGGCTTTTGAAAGCATTTTCCATTTCACCTTGAGGTTTTCTACCTTTTCCTTTTTTTTTTTAAATGAAAACAGGCATGAAAGATCTATCTATGCACCATGCCAAAGTTCCAAAGAAAAACACTGGAGGAGCTGCCAATGCCCCAGGCAAGGCTGCCATTTTAACCTTAATTCAATTCCACTATGGACCCAGTCTCTCAGCACAGCTGGATGGCCTTCATGTCTGAGCTGGGATTTTTGTCTGAGCTCCCCTAAGTGGGCCTTGGCACAGGCTGTTCAAGGAGCCCTGCAGGCTCCCCACTGCAAAGAGGCAGCCCTCAAGTCTTCCTCACAGAGTTCTCCAGGCCTTTTCTTGGAGTCTCCTGTCCAAGACAGCACTTCCCTATTTCTTCTAGATCCTGGCACCCAGAGGGATATGCAGTGTTTCTACCCCTTAGCTAGCCGAAGGGTGCTCAGAGATTACAGGTGTAACTGATAGCAGATATTAACACTATCATAGTTATGTACAGAGCCTCAAAATCCTAATCAAAGCTCTCCAAAGCCCAAATTGAATATGCAAAATGGTCAGTCTGGGATTTTTTTCTCTCACCAAGACAGTAGCCATTCTGACACAGAGTCTCCTTGTTTCCAAAACCTCTGAGTCTTCAACACTCTCCCTTCGCCACAGTGATTTTGATCTATCTCAATCCATGCTAATTGATTTCTTTTGGATTACGCATCACTCATCTGCTATGAACCCATACTGTGCACAGCTGCTCTTCTAAGCATCTGTTCACTTTCATGGATGGATCGTTTTCCTTTCTCTTGATCCATACTGAGCCAAATCAGCCCCCTTTGCATTTCTCTTACTGGCAGGATGGCAAGGTTATTGCTTTTACAGTGGCAGCCCAAGAGAGCAAATTCCATCTTCTGTTATTGGCTCCTGACTCCTGGGCTAACGAAAAATCATAACGCTCACTACAGTTCGACTGAGTTTTCCTTCCCAGACTCTCCTCCAGTCAAACCAGCTTCCCTGAAGAAGTAGCTTGCTTGGGTTCAGATCTTCCCTCATTGAAATACCCACTCAAAATGATATTACTTTTAACCCTAGCCTAGAGAATGGCAGTCATGCTGCAGACCTGCCACACCTGAGTCTTTCTCCAGCTAAAAGCAGTCCTCAGCAGTGCAGAGAAATCTGTCCTTTGCTCACAGATGTCTGCTGATCCTGCATGATCATCTGAACTCCAGCTGTTATAGATACTTGCGGTCATCAGAGGGTCATTTCACCCTATAAACAGCAAAACAGCTGCACAATCTGGGTTATTTTGGCTTTATTTTCCATTGACATGCATTAAACAGTAATTACTTAGTAATTTCCCCTCACCTTACAAGACAATTGTGAAGATATACTACTAATGGCTGGCATAGACAAACTCCCAATGACTTTAGTAATTTCTCCTCTGGATGCAAAATAAAAGTGACAGAGCTGGAAGGGGAAGTTAGAGGGAAGAGGACAGTGGGCACTGTCCTTTCTGTGTCTGGGGTGAGAAATAACTGTAATCCTTGAACACTTCAGCAGGTTGCCTGTTAACATGTCATAAGGGTCAATCTACACTCACAAATAGTATCATAATCTGGGTATTTTCCAGCTTTTGGTTGTCAACACTGTCACCAAATTTGTTATTTCAATGCTGTTCCTTAGATCAATACTGTATGTAGAATGAGGCAGGCAATAAAATAGCCTTAATAACACCATGAGACACAGAGCAAAAAAGCATAACCTTTTTTTTAAAGACTCATTCAAATTAAAACCACTTCAGCATTTATATGTTATCTTCAGCATTTATATGAAAAGCTTGCTTGTTGAGCTACCACAGGTGCCAAGCAATGGATGCAAGGGCACATGACAGACCTGAATGCAGCTTCTTCTTCCCTGTCCTTTCTCCACCTATGAAGCAAGCTCATCCTTCCTCCACTGTGCTCACCTCCCAGCCGGGATTTCCGGAAACCAAAACTCCAGTCCAACTTAGCAAGACAGAAACACAATATGATACCAGGAGCCAGAAGTAGCCAGAGGGATTTCCATCACCTCTGGGCTGCTCAGCATGGCTTCCCGGGGAAAGGAGAAATCTTATTTGAGATGCAGGTTAATGTAAGAGATAGCATTAAAATGAGTCAAAAGTAAATCTCTTTCTGTATGATACATATAATCTATCAAGAGCTTTGATAGTCCCTGGGTTTCAGTACAGCTAAACAGAATGGAATTAGTTTGGGCTTCTAGTGCTCTGTCTACAAAACCCCACCAACTTTCCCATTTAGAAGGAAACATCTCTGTGGACAAATTACAATCATTTCCCAAAGTTATTCTTTAGGAATAAAAAAAAAAAAGAAATTCCATTTATTCAATTCAGCATGTCTTTTCCTTTCTAAACATCCCTATTTATAATACTAGCAGGTGACCAATTTGCTGTAAAATATTGGAGGAACACAGTGACAACTTCCAGTCACAGCTAAGGCATTGCAACAGGGTCCCTGCCAGAAACAGTAATTTCTAATGATCACATATTGTCTTGATTTAGGATTTATTTCTTACTTGAGCTTTGAGAACTAACTTCTGGCAGCAACAAGTAAGCAAATTATTACTACCTGGTATACAAAAGCAGCTGTCAGCGCTGCAGAAACTTACCTCCTGCAGAAACTTCTCACTCATTGGACCGAAGTGGTGACCTGGAGGCCTAATTCCTGACACCACTAGTCCAGAACCAAAGAGCCTTGGCTTCTGGAGGTCAGGTTTAAATTTGTCATACAGGATGCTGGTGGGCTTCGCCTCTCCTCCGCTGGATGCCTTCTGCTCCGTAGAGATGGGCATGCTGCATGCAGGATTGCCAAAGGGCAGCCCTGGCGATGCAAACAAAGGGTCGAGCTGCTCTATCGAACGAGGGTTCCTCCTAATGTATGTGATGATTTTAGGTCTCACGGGTTTGGGCCGGGGTATGGCAGGTTTAATCTCGATGTTTTCTTCCAGCTTTTCACTGCAGTCACTGTCTGCACCTGCCTTATCCGTGGGAGAGCCCTTGGGGTGGACCAGGATGGGTTTTGGGATGGCGCTGCTGCAAGCAGTCTTGATAGGCACTTTAGGGGATACGTTTAGCAACTGTGTGCTGTCAATGGGAGGTAGGACTGACAGTTTGTCATCATGAAGGGCATAAAGGTCCTTCAAATTACTGTTTGATAGCGTGGGCTGACCATTAACATCCAGTGTTGCCACTGGGCGCACGGGAGTAGGGACACATAAAAAGACATCAGCCTTTGCTGAAACATCACAGCTCTCTGTTGCTTCTTCTGGAGGATGCTTCTGTGCATTAGTTGCTTTTTCACTTGAAACTGAAATACCTGAGGTTCCCGCATCATCGCTGTGGCTGTCAGGTTGTTGGTTTGACGCTGTCTCTGCACTGCACGCTCTGTGATGATCAGAGAGATCAGAAGCAGCTACAACAGCATCCTCAGTGCTTTCTTTGACTAGCTTCAGTTTATTCTCATTAACTTTCAAGGGTTTGCTGTCAGGTGGATTAATATTATGTATAGGAGATAACTGTTCACCAACTGTTTCAGCACAACCTGCATCAACTTCACACAAATTTTCGTTTTTTCTAGGTGTCATTTTGACACTGGATTTACTACCACAGGTGACTGGGAATATTGTTTCCACTTCTTCATCAGTAAAATATTCCTCACCAACCTGGCTAGTTGCCCTGTTGTCACTGTCATTGCTTTCTTTCCCTTTCCCAGTGACAGTGACATTATCACTTCGCAATTTATCATCAGGATAAGTTACTGCCTGGCTTGACAATGGGTCCTCTACTTTATTACAGGTGTCTTGAAAATGGGATACTTGAAATTTTGATGTGTCAGACACAGAGCTTTTCTGTTCCTGCACTGCTGTATTTTCATCTCTTTGACACCCCAGGAACTCTACCAGCATAATTCTCTCTATCTTTTGTGGACACGTATTTTTATATTGCAGAGATGGTGCAGTCTTAAGCTCCAGTTTTTTACTTTTATCACCCTGACCTAATTGTGCTTCTGATTTACAAACAATCTCATTGAGCTTAACAGCTGAATGTTGAGAATGAGAAGTATGCAGTGTGCTTTCAATATTAACATTTGGTACATTTTCTGGTTTATTTATTTTCTTGTTCCCTGAGGTAGGTGGTTTGGAATAAAATACAGTATTTTCCTCTGAGGTATTGTCAAGTGGATGAAACATCATCCCAAGAAAATGATCCGTGGATGTTTTCTGTGATTTCTCTGTATTTCCTATCAAATGGTGAGATGTGTCGATGGAGTCCAATGATGCAGAAAGCAAACGTTTACACGACACACGGCCAACGCAATCTTTTGTAAATGTTTCAGGCTGAGGAGAGAATTTACTTGGTCTTCCCAAAGAAAGCCTTTTTATTCTCTCCACCTCCACAGTCCTGGGCATTTTTCCCTTAGAAAAGCTCTGGGGGAAGTCAACATCACCTTTGGAAAAAACCTCCAGGCTGGCATCATTTGTGCTACTTTTTAAATTGGACAGACTTTGTCCTCGGCTAATCCTGATATGCCTTGGTATATCCTTAGCTTCACCGGTCCTACAGTCTTTTCCCATTTCCCTGCCTGTGGTGGAGGGCAGCTTACTTTCCTGTACACTGGCGTGACAGGTCCGAGAGTCTTTGAAGGTCAGAAGTCTATTCTGCTCTGTATGCAGATGAGTAACTTTCTCTGTTTCTCCAGAGTATATATTCCCACTCTCATCTGTCAAATCATGTTTCTTAACATTCACATCAGTGATTCTAACTTTTGTTACAATTTGGTTGGCATTGGTATCCCCCACACTCACTATGCTTTCATTATTATTTCTTATTTCGCTGCGATTGTCCTGAAGCTGGGTATAACATGACTTGCTTGGAATTAATGGAGCACTCATTTTGAAGCTTCAGGTGACTGGGTTTTTTTGGCAGTCCTAATTAATAAGAAAGTTTTTTCCCTATTGAGTTAACTATTACACATGCTTCAGTTATGTGTTTAAAATAGAAACTGGTCAGTAGAAAATTCACCATCAGAAGGCGTGAAGTCACTTGTCAGAGTCACATTTTCATGCTGCTCAGTTGTCTTTTGTGCAACTTCTGGACTTAGGAAATCTTTATGACACACAGTAGAGAGATTCAATGAAAGCAAAATAGATCTGCCAAGTTCCCTCTGAATGAGAGCCACTTAATTCATCCAACCTATGAGAAAAAAAAACAAAACAAACAAATAAAACCAAAAAACCAGAGACAACATTATATTGATGTCAGGAATCATGCTAAGTCAAAGTTAAAATCAACAGCACTCCCAGGTACATCCCCAGGACAGAGTGTTTTCAAACACTTTAGATGCTGTTTCAATCACATCTTTGCTCCCAGCGAAGTTTCTTAGTGTATCACAGATCTCTCACTTGAGAAGTTACACAGCAAAAGCTGTCCCAGTTAGAACAAGGGTTGCTAATGTTTTTAAGACACACAGATTTACAACTGGAAACAGGCATAAAAAGCCACGTGAGGGTGGGACCCAATCTTGAAGGTCTGAACATTTTCATATTGCTTCAACAATGTATTAAACCAAGAGTGGATACTGAAGCACTTAAAGCCCTTGTCCATATACAGCCATAAATAAAACTCCAGGTCCATTAGGAGATGTTTATGGGTTTACCTCTTTGCCTTCTAGAAATCACTGCCATACTTGTGCTGACACCCCATCCCCTTTGACATTTCTGAGACAGATCTGTAGATTCCATGAAAGCCAAATCTATGGCAGGAGGCCTACAAAGTATATTTTTTTTTTCTGGGACAGATGAATGTGTGTATTTTCAAATACAGATGATTATAAACCAGTCCCAATACAGTGCATTTCCTTTTGGCTTCCTACCACATGTGCCTTTGGGAGCCCAGATTTTGCCCTCTACCACCTCCAACAAGATGAAGGTGAGATTTCTGTCTCTCCCATGCCTAAATTCATACCCTTCATTACAAAGAAAGATTGATATTGGAATTTGAAATATGCCCCACAGTTCCAAGAAGGTGGAATTCAAAGTACCTGCAGTACTCCCTGCTGAGCTGAGTTTCTAACCAAAGGCTCACAGAGGCACTAACTGGAAGTGCTGATTAAGTCCACTTCTCTGTGTATGGCATCTGTGTGCAAGCCTGAGCCCCTGTTTCTAACACCTGCTATGAGCAAGTCTTCCTGGCCTTTGCATCCAGTTCAGCTCTGCTCACATCTGGCTCTGAGCTCAATTCAGTTTCTTTATAGGGTGCACAAATGCTCGCTGAGTCTGAATTCAGGCTCCTGGCACAGTTTCAGCTCTTCAGCAAACAATAACAAAAAAATAATTTATGAAACAGAACACAGTATTAAGAATTTCACTTCAAAACAACACAATTGTGTTATTATAAGTCTCTTTAACAAAGCATTGTAAAGGAAGACTTTTAAACTACTTCTGTATTTGCCCTTATTGCCAGAGAAAAAAAAATTGAATACTTCTCAAATTAAATATATGCATTATGGAGATTTTGATTCATTTCTCATCATTCCTTCTTTTTTCATAAAAAATAACAATACCTGAATTTACATACTCCACTGAAAAGCTGAACTATAAATGCAAAGAATATATGTTGTTTTCTCTTTGGTTAGCTAGGATGGGGCATTGATGAAGTCCAGAGGGAGCTGAGTTCAATCAGTTCATATTTCTCCCTCAGCTGGCAAATTGCAACACCCTCTGGTACCAAAAGTGAGGGTCACAAAAATGATCATAGGGCTGGAGCATGTTTCTTAAGGAGAGAGCCTGAGAAAGTTGGGGTGTTTCAGGCTGGAGAATGCAGCTCTGGGGAGGCACTGCTGGCACCTTAGTACCTAAAGGGGGCTTATAAGAAAGATGGATGTAGCATTTTTACCAGGGTCTGAAGTGATAGAACAAAGGGTAATATTTTTTAATTGAAAGCAAGTAGGTTTAGAAGAAGAAGTAGGAAGAAATTATTTAGTGTGAGGGTGGTGAGACACTGGAACAAGTTGCCGAGAGAAGCTGTGGATGCTCCATCTCTGGAAATGTTCAAGGCCAGGTTGGATGGGGCTTTGGTCTACTGGAAGATGATTTTTAAGGTTCCTTCTAACCCAAATCCATTCTATGAATTGAATGGAAAGTGCCATGAGGAAAGCTTTGGGGAATTGAGAAAAATATGGAGGAAACTCATGTCATCTTCCTTACACCACCCTGTACTCTTTCACCAAAATGTTACCTGATGGCCCAAAAATTTAACAGACTGCAGTGAGCTGACCATAATTGGCTGTCAGATGCCCATCTGCTCTCTCATTCTCCCTTCTCCACAAGACAGGGGGGAGAAAACAAGACAAAAAAGCTTATGAGTTGAGATAAAGATAGGAAGATCACTTACTGAGTACCATCATAGAAAAAACAGACTTCACTTGGGGAAAATTGATTTAATTTAATTTATTGCCAGTTAAAATACAGTTGAATGGAGAGGAACAAAAATAAATAGCTAAAATAACTTCCCTCAACCACCTTCTTTTTTTGTCTCAGGCTCAACTTCACTCCTTTGTTCGTGGCTTCTCCATCCCATCACTTGCTCTCCCTGCCTTGTGTTCCCAGACACACTGAAACACTGGGTGCTATGCCAGTATAACTAAATAAATCTCTAAATGATGATGATGCTATGCATTAAGCCCTAAGTACCCTAAGCATCAGGCTGATGCATTTCAAATGTACAACTAGAGCAATACATTAATTTTCCACTTATTTTCTTCTCTGAATCTCTTACAGGGGTTCACGGTCTTTAAGATTATGAACAAGGTGCTAAGAGGCTGCTAGTTTTTCATGTTTACACTGCCCCCAATATCATTAGTAGCAATGCAAATGAAGATAGTTTTGGAAAAAAAAATAAATCGTAGAAGTACCTGCATTTGTTGAAAGCATCTCCACATACAGTGTGTAAGACAGGCCATGCTGATATGCTTCAGAGACCAGACCAAGTAATTTGGCTTAATGCTGCTGGCACAAATTTATCAATATAAGAAAAGATTTGTCCCCTCTCAAATACAGAGCACTGAATAACCTCAGTATGCTGCCAGTTGAGACTAACGTCTCAAAGCTGCCAATTCTGGCCAGAGACATGGAGTTTATGAGAAGGGACAATAAGATACTATTTTACAGCTGCCATTACAATGAATACACAGAATAACAATTCTGTGATTGTAAATAATAAAGACTCCATTCTGCTATAGAACATACTAATAGCACAGAATTTCTGCTAAACTAACATAAAAATATAATCAACCATCTATGTCAATTAACATCTATTAATCCACATTCCCTGTTAAGGAATACAAACTTCAGGGTTTGGTTCAATCAATGTGTTAAAGACTTACATATTGTGATAGACACATTTGGAAGAAAGATATACAGTTTTGTGTTACATTTAGGATCTTCAATTTGATCATTCTTCTGTAAATAGCTGCTATTTAAGAAGCTTTGGCTTGGATTTTCTGCAGGATAGTTTATTTTAAATGGCACTGTCCAGGCTCAACTTCACTATGCTCTTTGGAGTCAGTGAGATTAAAAGACTCAGCTGTGTCTGGGTTCTGTTAGCTCTTCCTCTATTTTTTATTACTCACCTCTCTTGACTGATGTTGGCTGACACACACACATCTGAAGTCACTCCCTGCTGTGCAGGAATGCTCTGAGATGAGAGGGATGTGAACCTCCTAACTCTTCAGACGCCCTTCTCAGCACACAAGAAGGGGGTAAGAGGAGACTTGATCCCAACAATGACAATACTACATCACTCAGCAGAGCATCTCACTGCGAACTCTGGACAAAATACATGTCTGCAGGTCTTAGAGACTGGACTTGGCATATGAAAGCATTTATGTGGATAAAAATTTCTTGATACTGTACAGTATTCTCCTGCAGAAACTGATGCCAAGAAAGAAATCCTGGCCAACAGGAAAGACAATCCCATTGTCTGACCAGTGCAGTGATGCCGGAAGACAGATGAAAGTATAGGAGAGATGTATCTGTATAAAGTGTGAAATAGATGTGATTTTTACAGTTACTACAGAAAACTGTCATGAACAGATACCTCCTGATAGGCACAGTCATCTCAAGAAATGCCACTGAGGAGAACTGGCAAACCAGCCAAAGCCTCGCTGAGGTCTTCTGTGGGAGAGAAGATACCACCACGTCTAAAGCCAGGGCTGCACACTGCCAAGAACTGAGCCCCCCAGATGAAACAAATACAGAGCTGTATGGAAAGGAAGTGGGAATATCTTCTTGAGAAGCCCAAATCATTATGAATTACTTCTAATGGTGACAGAAGTTGAAAGCTGATACTAGGATGTTTAAAAAAAAGCCAATAAACCTCTTGGAGTGGGTAACATACAATTGGAATTAATTAAAAGTGGTGGAAAAGTGCTCACCCAGGCATGTGATAATTTTGTTAATGTGATTTGGAAGACTGAGAACTTAAGATTTGGATGCAGTCTCCAACAGCTTCTATTCATAACGAAGCAGACACAGCTGTTTAGGGAAATTACAGCATAATCTCATCATTGGCAAATCCTGTGGAAATGTTGCTCTATGTCATGAAGAGGACAGTACTTCAGAGAGACAATTTTCTGCCTGACAAGCAATTAAGACATAGGCAGAGAAGAGATGATAGAGCAAATGTTAAATTCTTACACACTGGAAAGTGACAGGAAGGCAGTTCTGATTCAGAAGTAAAACTGAAATGATCTGAAGATATTAGAAACTCTTGTAGAGTGTAGTTCTGTAGCATTTTAGTGTCGATAAATTTTAATCATTTCATTGTTTACATGATCACCTATACTTATGATACCTATATAAATATTACTATAAAAACTGAAGGTAGAATAGCTTATGGTATTTTTCTGTTATATTTTAATTTTTTATTCAATAATTATAGTTTATCTAAATTATGAATGAATTTATGCTGGTTTATCAAATTGATTTTTTAAAATTTATATGAACAAAGCAGACTTCAAACATTTGCCACATTTAGGTTCAAAATATTCTAAATCAAACATTTTCATTTTCAGTTCCAAATAATATTTTAAGATCAAATTTACTTCATGCTGACAAGTTTTTTAAATGTCAGATTAGGAGACATAGAAAGGTTACTTCCTCTACCCAAATTAGTATTTTATTTTCCTAAATAATGGGGTGATAATGAGCCCAGTGGAGAAGTCTTGGTTCTGCTTTCACTGGGCCTATGAGGAGATGTTTCTTTTTCACTTTTTTCCTTTGGTCAGTATTTCCCCTTTACTTCCAGTTGCCATGTCACATGAAGGATATCACACAATGCACCAGGTACGGCCATATATATATCCTCACAACTGCTCACCAAGCTCCTGAGATCCTGAAAACTGAGCCTATGATGAGCAAGATGGTGACACAGTCAGAGGAGGAGCACTGAGATGGATTCAGCCCAAGTCCTGCCCCAACAGAACCAACCAGAAAGCATCCAAATCACAATCCAGCCTCATCCCCTAAATTCTGTGTGCTTGCTCTTTTCGTCCTCTTTCCACAGGGATTTTAGGGTAAAGCCTACAATAACGCCATTCTCTCATACAACACACCTGAAAGATCCTTAGGAAGCACCTCAAATTCTAGTTTGCTGGAAATCACAGCCACATGCATCACTCCTGAAAGCACAGCCAAAAGGTAAAGGTGCTAAAGCAGGGCTGTCCCCTGATTTTGCCAAGGGAGGGGAGGTGGCAGCACCTCCCTCCATGACCTGAAGTAACAGGACTGAAAAATAAGCTGCCACCATGAGACGCCAGCCCTGGAAATCACTGTAGCAGCTGGCAGCATCATGATATGTAAATGGCTTGCAAGTGCAACTTTTCTTTCTGAATAAAATGAAAAAAATGGAAAATATTCTCCATGTTAGAAGCATTTATATATATTCTTATTTTCCTACATGTGGCAGCCAGAGGACATCAACACAAGCAAGCAGAGCAAGGGATTGCACTGCTTTTCTTTTGGCTGAATACCCCAACTCAGCACTGGAGTGTTTCGTCTCACAAGCCCTACTGTGGATGGAAAACATCCATGACCATGTGCTGTTGGCTAAAGAAACCTGGATTTGCTTGGTCTCCCTGGGGAACAGACCCACAACTTTTCCTGCCATGGCAGTAGCAGCAGGAATGCAAAGAGCAGAAATTTTTGTACAGCCCATAATTTATCTCCAGTTACACTGTGGGGATCAGTATGTCTTCAATGCAAACACATCAAAAACCTTCTCAGATAATGTATATAATTTCCTTTTCTTAAGAAACTTGTAAATGTGTTGGTTTGGAGATTTTATTGGTCAGAACTGCATTTTGTAATACAAATCTGAAGTGCTACCCTAATAATTTATTACCTGTGAGGGCTGAATTCCCAAAGTACATTATATGGAAAGGATCCTGCTGACTGTTATTTCAAAGGACCACAGGATTTGGGATTAAAGATTCTCATTATCAAAACTGGCAAATTGTTTTAATTATTAACATCAATCAAGTCTCCACAAGGCATAAGCCTTAATAGTTGTTTTTCAAGACTTTATTTTTACATTTCTATTTGCTTTCAAGTATTCACTGTTGGATAAGACAACATACTCTGATATAAGCAATCCTATTAATCAGTTCTTCCCCAAAAGGCAGAAGTCTCTGATTGTCTTAGCAATGGCAACCAGGAGGCTGATTGATAACCACAGCTACTTATCTAGAACAAATGCGTGGTTTTATTTTAATTCCAGATAAGTAAACCTGGTTAAAGGTAGAGAAATAGCTCATACTTTCTGGGGCACAATGCTCTTCAGATTAAGGGCTTGAATGAAAAATAAACAGCAGAACCTCAGGGAAAGCCACCGTGAAGAGATATGCTATTAGATAAGAGCATCCTGGCTGTTTAAGTAGTAAGAGCCAGTAAATCGAGCAAGGCAAGACCTCAGCCCAATCCAGGTATATCTCTAATGCCACAGTCATGAACGACACACAGGCAGTAGAAGAAAAGCTTGAATTAAAAGCCCAGAGGAGAGAAAATCATCACTTATCACCCTAGGGCACCATGGAGCAAATGGGAACGGCAAGAAAGAAAGCAGTAAGGAAGTTTTCTTGGAGACAAGTATAGTCAAGGCAAAACCTGATTCTTCCCAAGCAAATGCAAACAAACAGAAGAAAAATGACGTGTCAAACCAAGTCCGTGCTGACACAGCTCAGCCCATGTGTTACATATTGAGATGTTACCCCAGGGTCAACTCAAACACCAGGCATGGGGACAGCCTTCTGCACTATTTCTTTTGCCCCAGCTGTTAGCAGGGGCACCACACACGCACCACTGCACCACAGAGCACTCATAGGCACTGTGCCACTAATGTAAACAGGAGATCGCAGTGAAGGTGTGAGATGCACTGCTAGCTCCTAGTATTCTCCTCTTTCAGAAGGGAGGGAGCAACAAAGGGATCCTGCCTATCCTTTCTGAGCACCTTCACCTTGCAGAACTCAGCCAGCAACTTCCTATGTCCCTCTCTATCCAAAACCATGAACTGCAGTTCATCATAAAATCTGAACCAGCTGGATGGTGGATGTGTGGGGCCCCCAAACACTGCTTAGTTTATTTCTGTACAGCACAAAATCTTGACACAGAAAGGGGATTGTGAAATGTTTCCAAAATGATTGTTGGGGTTTTTTTTTGCTAAGACTGCTAAATCTTTCCTGGCTTCCAAAAAACATCTGGGAGACAGAAAAAAATAGTTCTAGTTATAACATTCAAACATGAAAAAAGTTCATAAATTTGCTTCCTATTGAGCAAAAACCCAGAAACTCAGAAGCTTTGTCTACTCCAGCAAATTTACCCACTGCTGATAAAGCAGTTACAGCTGGTGCTGAACTCAGTTTAACTTCAAGTGTAGCCAAGGGTAAACTGTTTTTCCACATTGTTTTCTGAATTCTACTGAATTCAGCGGCAGGTAAATGTGTCAGTTCTTAAATGAATACCTAAATACAAATTTAGAACCCTAATTTTAGATTGCTAGGTTTGCACATTTCAGTTTGAACCACCATCAGTTCTGAAATACTGTCAAACTTTCAGAAACATTACTGTATGTAGGCAATCCATCAGTAAAAACTGAAGCAAATGTAAAGCATTATCAGATTTTCTGATCATTTGCTTTAACCTCAGTAAAAAAACTTCCATTTCCAAAATGTAGATAAAATTATGACTTGTGACTACAGATCTAAGGGGGGGTGGGGGTGGGGAGGGGAAAAATAGTGGCAGGATGAAAACTGTGTTAGAATCCAGCCTGGGCTCTGAACTAGAGGAGTCTGGGTTACATCAGTTACAGTGACCAACTGAAGGGCATAAAGCTTGGTGTAGTTTTATTCAGAGTTGTACTTTCCCACCAGGATCTGTAAAGTACATGAAGTAGGTTTCCAGGTGTAATCCCAGCTGTTAGGAAGGTAAAAGGAACACATTTAATTATTCTGCTCAAACCACTTTGACCGGGAAGCTGGAAATTTAGATGCCACGCTGCCTACTTGCACCACATCTCCCTGGTGGCCCAGGGCTCTGCAAAGGCAAACTAGCAAGAAAGTTCTTATTTAAGAGCACGGGAGGCAGAATGCAAAATATTATTGTCGAGAAAGGTCAAGCGCAACTAATGCATTACCTGCCTGCTGCTACTGATCTTGAAAGTGTACTAAAAGTACACAACAGCAAACGCTGCTCTGTAAACAATCACATTTGTTCTGCTTTAAAACGAATTTGTATACGTTACTCAAAAAACATTCACAACAACCTGTCTGTCAAAACATTGCATCCCCATTTTCATAGTTTAAGCAAAATTTGGTTCTGCTTCAGCATTCTACCACCTTTCTATTTACCATGTACTCTATTATTATGCATTCCTTACATGTATAGATAAAATACAAAAGACTCATTGTGAACTTTGAGGATTGTTTTCCCTACTGTATTTTTAACATCAAATTTACAGACAATAAAAGGACAGGAATGAATAGTTTTTTCTTATATATATGTTNCTTTGTCTACTCCAGCAAATTTACCCACTGCTGATAAAGCAGTTACAGCTGGTGCTGAACTCAGTTTAACTTCAAGTGTAGCCAAGGGTAAACTGTTTTTCCACATTGTTTTCTGAATTCTACTGAATTCAGCGGCAGGTAAATGTGTCAGTTCTTAAATGAATACCTAAATACAAATTTAGAACCCTAATTTTAGATTGCTAGGTTTGCACATTTCAGTTTGAACCACCATCAGTTCTGAAATACTGTCAAACTTTCAGAAACATTACTGTATGTAGGCAATCCATCAGTAAAAACTGAAGCAAATGTAAAGCATTATCAGATTTTCTGATCATTTGCTTTAACCTCAGTAAAAAAACTTCCATTTCCAAAATGTAGATAAAATTATGACTTGTGACTACAGATCTAAGGGGGGGTGGGGGTGGGGAGGGGAAAAATAGTGGCAGGATGAAAACTGTGTTAGAATCCAGCCTGGGCTCTGAACTAGAGGAGTCTGGGTTACATCAGTTACAGTGACCAACTGAAGGGCATAAAGCTTGGTGTAGTTTTATTCAGAGTTGTACTTTCCCACCAGGATCTGTAAAGTACATGAAGTAGGTTTCCAGGTGTAATCCCAGCTGTTAGGAAGGTAAAAGGAACACATTTAATTATTCTGCTCAAACCACTTTGACCGGGAAGCTGGAAATTTAGATGCCACGCTGCCTACTTGCACCACATCTCCCTGGTGGCCCAGGGCTCTGCAAAGGCAAACTAGCAAGAAAGTTCTTATTTAAGAGCACGGGAGGCAGAATGCAAAATATTATTGTCGAGAAAGGTCAAGCGCAACTAATGCATTACCTGCCTGCTGCTACTGATCTTGAAAGTGTACTAAAAGTACACAACAGCAAACGCTGCTCTGTAAACAATCACATTTGTTCTGCTTTAAAAAGAATTTGTATACGTTACTCAAAAAACATTCACAACAACCTGTCTGTCAAAACATTGCATCCCCATTTTCATAGTTTAAGCAAAATTTGGTTCTGCTTCAGCATTCTACCACCTTTCTATTTACCATGTACTCTATTATTATGCATTCCTTACATGTATAGATAAAATACAAAAGACTCATTGTGAACTTTGAGGATTGTTTTCCCTACTGTATTTTTAACATCAAATTTACAGACAATAAAAGGACAGGAATGAATAGTTTTTTCTTATATATATGTTTTTTTTTTTAATGTTGTTGATTAGCACCCACAGTTGTGCATCTTCCATACCTATCAGATATGGATCAACGGAGAACTAGCAAGCCCCCACCTCCTCAGCCTGATGAGAAAGGGATGTTCCTTTTGAGTTGTATGTCTCAGTTTATAGTTGTCCCACTTTCTACTTACTCCAGCTGTACAATTGTTTTCCCTCCTTCCTTCTGAAGTTGGGAAGAGGATCAGGCTTTGCAATATGTGATGAAGACCCGTTGGCCTTCAAGGTAAAACACTGAGACCAGGTTAAAAAAAAGGGGGGGG